>CM062296.1:644618541-645022495 GCA_031216915.1 Pictodentalium vernedei | reverse complement strand
CACCCACATCGGCATTACACGCCTCGATCATGACTTATGGAATCACGCTGGGGACAGAGGGGCAACATAAGCACAAACGATTGGCTAAACTTGCGTTTACACTTATGTTGCGTCATGATATAGCCCAAATGCTGACAATGATGTTAAACGTTAAACATTAATAAATATAGACCCAAAATGCTCTCCTATATAGTGCTACACATGCTACAATTGCCAGACTCGATCTTGGAGCAATAAATTTTGCAAAATTTTCTCAGGGGCGGCCTTGTCCAAACTAGGACCCTCTGGTCGTCACCCCCTCCTCCCACATCCTTGTCCTAACTAGTACCCTCGGGTAACAGTGGGAGGGTCCTAGCTAGGACTAGGCAAGGACCCCCGAAACCCCACAACAACTTTACAAATAGCATGCATAGTACGCCCCCCCCCCCCCCCCCCCCCACACAAAAAAAATGGCTAGGTTCCCAATTATAGAATCCCAGCTACGCCCCTGGTGTGTTGTGTTGTATGACAGTTGTATGCACTTATTTAAGTTTTTTATTTTCTATAAATAAATCACAATAAAATCACATGGTCTTGATTTTGTGAGTTTTTTTGGGAGGGGGTGGAGGCACTACTTGAAAAAAAAGTTATGCCACAGTTGATTTGCACATGAGAACCCGAAAATGGTTATGGAATAATGGTATAACAGACGACACAATGCTACAGGATTTGTACATTTTTAGAAATTTGGCCCCAAAATATCTATAGCCTATGTGTCTTTATAACAAAAGGTTCGACACACCTGTTGTCATATCGTGGCATGTGCTATGGTTTAGGTCCAAATTACAAAAATATAGCCTATGTGTCTTTATAACAAAAGGTTTGACACACCTGTTGTCATATCGTGGCATGTGCTATGGTTCAGGTCCAAATTACAAAAATATCAATACGCCAAAATATAGCTTATGAGACACTACTGGAAAAATGTGGTCGATCTTATTCCAGGTAGGACCACAAGAGTCAGGAACTTGTCCTATGGGCCAAATAATATCCTCTAGAGGGTCTTATTTATGGCCCACATGACAAGCTACAGATTCCTGTGTTAGGATTCAAACTATGGGAGGTGTATTTGTTAATAAATGCGAATATTCCTTTGTAAAACATGAGAGTTAAACAGATTTTCAATTGCGTTCCGAAAAGTATCAATATTCTGTTATTACTTACAGCAGCAGCAGAAGGTTAACGTCTTGCAAACTTGACATGCTGCAGTTCTCCGCAATTCATAAGAGCTAATGAACACTTTATCGGCTCCTGCAGTAAACTATAGCTTTAGACACGTTAAAGCGATTCAAATTCGCTGGGATTTCGTTATATGGTAAACCTGTTTCGTTTCACTTTGTTGATCCCGTTAAGTAAACTGTCGACAGTTTACGTCAGTTTCCGCGAAGGGTGACATGGTGTTGTGGCAGATTTAAATTCCGTCATTTTTTGGAGGAAAATCGTGTAATAAAGTATGTAATCGAGAATTGTGAATCCAACCATTCAGCCATTTGATAGATAAATCATTGGTGAGTAAGTGTGAAGAGAAAAATAAGTGGTAAGTTGATTTGAATCGTAATGCGAGGTGTGAATGTGATATGACCAGTCGAGGGTGCGTTGCACTCCTTCCTCGCTTTGCTCAGTTGTATATGTATATATCATATTGCAGGCCTGGCCGTTTGAGGGGAGCTATTGCTCCGGCTCTCCTTGGCTCTCCTAAAGGCAAATTGAGGAGAGCCATAATTGCTCTCCTTAAACTGTAATGGCTCTCCTCAATTTTCATATTAATAACCTTGTATAATTGATATTAGTGTAGAATAGCTCCCCTGATTTAGGAGAGCCATAGTGGCTCCCCTGGATTTTTCAAAAGGCCAGGCCTGATATTGCATGCATGGTCAAGTTACAGACTCCTGTGGTGCAACTTATACACTGTAAGTGCACATGTCAATACGGCTAGGGCTGGAGGCTGTTTTCTTGAACTGATCTTCACGAAACTTCATGGGTACCTTTGTGATCACCTTGGGACGAGAACGAGTGTTTCTGGGTGTGGTCCAAAATTCAGGATGGCTGCCAGTGGCCATTTTGTACTGAAATTAGGTCCAATCAGTTTTTTTGTACACAACTTCTATACAGCTCAGGCTAGAGGCCATATGTATGAACCGATCTTTACGAAACTTCTTGGGTACCTTTGTTATCACCATGGGACGAGAACAAGTGTTTTTGGGTGCGGTCCAAAATTCAAGGTGGCCACCAGCAGCCATTTTGTACCACAATTAGTGCAATCAGTTTTTTGTACAGAACCTCTGTATGAAAGTTCTGATTTGAATAAATTTTTGTTGGAATGTTTAGTAATATGGAATACATCACATATAATACGGGTTTTTTCTCGTGCAGAAATTATGCAAATTAGATGAACTTTGATTTATTCAGTGCTACTTGTACACAGTAAGTGCACATGCCAATATGGCTCAGGCTAGAGTCTGTATTTATGAACCGATCTTCATGAAACTTCTTGGGGTACCTTTGTTATCACCTTGTGACAGGAACAAGTGTTTTTGGGTGCCTTTGTTATCACTGGGCTATATTTTAGGTTTCAGTCAGACCCACTCTGGGACTCAAAAGATTTCTTTTCTGGTTTAGCATCTAACTGTCACCCCACCTTTACAATACTTTACCTACATGTATATATTTGTTACAGGCTATGGTCAGCATTTATGTACAGACCGTTACAATACTTTACATGTACCTTTGTTATCAGGTCATTACCTAGATGTTTGTCATTGCTGTGTCATATACTATACATGTACATGTCTTAAACAAGTTGAGCTACAGTGTCATTGACACTTTCATTTTGTTATTTTTATTAAGGAACATGTTGACAACTATATGTATGACGAGGAGTCATTTGAAGAAGATTATTTTGCACCAACTGAATATAAACAGATGAAAGTATATGTCAAATCACATAGAGTGGATTCGCTTATCAGTGCCGGACTGAACATTTCACGCAAGTCAGTACACATTTACTTTTAGTGTAATACATCTGAAAGCTTAAAAGGACATCATTTTTACTTAAATCCGACCATTATATGTGTATTTTACTACAGGTACATGTACATGTATGCCAGCGTTAAAAGTACCACTTCACATCACTTACCCATTGCTGTAGAGCTGGGTGATTTTCGGTTTATGTGTTCGGTTCCATTTTTTGTGACAAACTGGAAATCCAAACTGAAAGACCCAGCAAAACCTAACCTAATGGTTTTACTGTGTGTGTGAATAAATTGATCAGACTATCTTATAGGGCTGCACGCTATATCGATAAACCGATATATACCGATATTCGAACCAATATCGATTGAATACCAGTGTAATTACAAAAAATATTGGTTTATCGTCATTATTCATTTACTCTCAAATTAATTTTCAAGAGGTCTTGAGTTTTTTAAATGTAGCTCCGAATGAATAATATTATCCCTTGATCCAAGGAATCGTCTGCTTGAGCCCTCGTAATACACAAATTCAGAAGTTGAAAACATAAATTTTTTATACTGTACCAATGACCCAGACATGGCTGGTGCTAACTCTTAAAATATAGGGCCAAACACAAATTTTGCCCCCCAATCCCCAAAATTTGCATCTAAAACCAAAGAAAACATGGCCTGAATGGCCCTCCACACTTCACCTCTACTGCGCATGCGCAGTGTCAAGGACGTTCTGAAATTGGCGCCATTAATCATTCTTAGTTTGGCCCTTCATCAGTTAACATCTGACTGATCTTTGTGCTTGTAAATCTCAGTTTAAATGATGCCAGACACATAAATATTAGAGAAATGGTGATTCTAAGGAGGATATAGAAGGAGGAGAGGAAAAATGTGTGACAGAAAATTATCAGGGCTGTAACTTAAAATTTTTTAATGAAATTATGTTAAGTTACCTATTTTCGAGGCAACAGCCATTTTGTTGTCATTCTTGTTATCAAGTTACACTGTTTGTTCAGTGTTATCTTCTCTCCCTTTCCTTTAAGTCCCCTCTTGCTATTCTCCCATGCTTTTGGCATATTTTCTGTAATTTTATTACTAAAATTTCTTGGGAGTTTTAGCTGAATAACAGAATGAATTCTGTTCTTTTCCCCATGTTTACGTCTTCATCTACGGGTGGTTAGGCGTAGTGTTCTGCATCTACCATCTGATGTTCTACAGTTTCTTCCCTGGAAGTCTCTGTTTTGCATCAGATAGTGTATTATTGGTAACTGATTTCGGGCCAGGGTGCCTGGAGTCTTATTCTAGTGTTTTTACACTTATTGTTTACATTTACAACAGCCCTCTGTGTGAGGTGGGATTTCTTGAAAATAATATCTTGATGTTAATTTAATCATAACTAGATACATTATTATTGTTCGTAGGTGTTGCATAAATTGTTTAAAATATTTGTCCACACTTAGGCTTGGGATCCATTGGGGCTCAACGTTACTTTTCAGAAACTTGGGCTGTTCTGAAAAAATATTTTTTCAAAATTTTTTGATTTCATTTATTGTTTCTATGTTAATGGATCATATTATTATGTATTTTGATTGTCAGAGGTTGGTGCGAGTACTAGGACTTTGTTTTCTTTTCACATTGAAAGGATTTTGGTCAATTGTAATAAGAGAAAATCTTCCTCTGACTTTTGTAATCATTGTATATGTAGTCAGTGTACTCGCACTAACTCCTGTTCTGTATGTGATAATTTCGATGACAACATGGGAAGCGTGTGTCACGGTATGTTAGTGGGGATTGGACATTCCGGTCCTTTCCCCGCAGGGTCACTCTACTTTATCAATTTCTATTTCAGACAATCAAGATTAGGGTGATGTATCCGTGATGTCTTCCAAAAGTGTGCCTCCGTCGTCACAATTAATGAAGAGCTAGCGGAAAAGTGCTCATGTAAATACGCCAATTGCCTAAGAGGACCCTAGTAGGTTCGACGGCCTTTGACGTCTGCTAGCTCGCCCGGTGTAGCATCCATTCATCGAATGGTTCGGCAGCCGGGTTCGTCCGTTGCGGTCTAGAAGGAGTTTTGGGGTGATGCGAGCACTATAAATCAACCAAATGCACACCCAGTGACGGCGGATTAGAGGGAGAACGGAGGAAGCCTTTTAGTCCGGTTCCTAGCTCGTCCAGGTCCATCCGGACGGCGAGCGAGAGAGGCCCCTTTCTCGTACAACAACATCTGGCCCCAGATGTGGTGGTACAAAATGTTTCGCATTCGGAGCATACGTCCGCCGCTCGGGACGCTCCGACATATAGTCAGTCCGGAGAGACTGTCAATAAGGCTTCCTCATTCTCATGGTAGCGCACACGACCGCTCTTGGCTACGTGACCTCGGATATCCAGTCAGCTTCGCCAATCAGAGAATCATCGGCGACCAGGTCACACCATCCGGTAGCCAGGGACGCGAGGCCTGCAGACTCCGGACGTTCGCATAAGAAAGTGTGCGGGAGTCAACGTACACGGAGCTTCCGGCGGCAATGCATCGTAAGACCGCTACTGCACAGGCCTCGGTGATGGACGTGCTACCCCAAATAGCACAGCTTATCGCAGCATCCCAGCAACGACTGAATCTGTCACATCATGTATTATCCGTCGATGCTGGGTCGGGACGCTCCGCGCAAGCAGGTACGGACGTCCGAAAATTTCATCCGGTCCGACGGGATGCCGAAAGGGATTCGGAGGATTTCGAGCTTTACCTTTCGGAACAACATATGCTGTTGTGTATGTCATCTGACTTTATCTTCTACAGGTTCTTTCGTCGGACCAGAATGCTGCGATGCCGGATAAGAAACTGATAGCGTCGGTGGACTTAGAAATTTTTGGTTCGGTTCAGGGACATCGTCCCTCAGTTCCGACATAGTCCAATAATGTCACACAATCTTTCGAATTATTGAACGACGCTATATATATTATTATATGCTTGCTATTACCAAGCATTTCTGGTTTCTTGTTCGCAAAGTTACGGAGATGTCTTTCAAAGTGTGCCTCTGTCATCATAGTTAATGAAGAGCTAGCGGCAATAAGTGCTCATGGAATATGTCTATCGCCTAAGAGGTCCCTTGTAGGATCGACGGAGTGACATTCGCTAGCTCACCCGGTGTAGCGTCCATTCATCGAATGGTTCAGCAGCCGGGTTCGTCCGTTGCGGTCTAGGAAGGAGATTTGGGTGATGCGAGCACTATAATAACTTTAGTACTCACCCAGTGACGACGGATTGAGGACAGATCGGAGGAAGCCTGTTAGTCCGGTTCCTGGCTCGTCCAAGTCCGTCCGGGCTGTGAGCGAGAGAGGTCCCTCTCTCGTACAACAACATAGGGGACCGCATGTTGTGGTTCAGATATTTCGCATTCGGAGCATATGTCCGTCGCTCGGGACGCTCCGTTATATTGACAGTCCGAGAGACTGTCGATAATGCTTCCTCATCCTCACAGCAGCGCACACGACCGCACATTGGCTACGTGACCTCGAGTATCCGACCAGTTTCGTCATTCAGTGATTCCACGGCGAACAGGTCATGCCATCCGGTAGCCAAGGGAAACGAGGCCTATACACTCCGTTCGCTCGCATAATAGAAGTATGCACGGGGTAACGATCACGGAGCTTCCAGCGGAAATGCATCGTAAGACCGCTTCTCCACAGGCCTCAGTGATGGACGTGCTATCCAAGTTAGCACAGTTTATCGCAGCATCCCAGCAATCGACAGATTCTCGGTCGGATCAGGAATTATCCGACGGCGCTGGGTCGGTGCGCTCCGCTGTTGCATCAGGTTCGGACGACCGAACGCTTTATAGGGTCCGACAGGATGGCAAAAGGGATTCGGACAATTTCGAGCTTTCCCTTTCGGAACAATGGAAGCTGCCATACATTTCTTCCGGCATTATCTTCCAGAGGTTGTTCCTTCGGACTACATTGCTGCGATGTTGGATAAGAGACTTATAGCGTCATTGGACACGGAATTTTGGATCGGTTCAGGGACATTGTCCCTAACTTACCGACACAGTCCAATAATGTCATTAGAACATTTGTATTATTTATCGACGCTATATATATATATAAGCCTGCTACCATGCATGATAGTTTAGTTTCTTGTCCGCAATGCTCTATTCTGCCTTTTATCATTCCTAGGAATAATTTATTTTGGCAGAACAGGGCATACCGAGAGTTCATATGCGTCTAGACGGTGGGGTTAAAGACTGGAATTTATCTTTTTCGCCGTCTATGTCTTTTCCAACCACTATGTTGGAAACGACAATGATGTCTAATAGACTTAACTTAGACGCTTTATCATACGTAGTCCACCTTACTGAGGCGTTATCATTACGTCTTCAAGAGAAAGAATTCCGGGATATGATCCTCAATGTGATTTCTTTCAAGGGCAGTAGTTTTTCCACGTATAACTCCGCCCTTCAGTGGCAACCTGGAGTTGGTTAGACGTGACGCAGCCCTAGCTACATCCACGCGCGTGGATAGTAAGGTGAAGAACTCTCTCAGAGTCGCTTCGGTCTCGGAGAAGCTTCTCTTCGACGGCAACTTTTCAGCAATCCATGAATTGCTCGATATACACGTTCTCTTGTCTATCAAGTGTAGCAAGAGATTCAGACTGGGGCAAACATTCGGTGGTTGACTCAGAGAGTGCCACTGCAGTTGCTGAATCCGAGTTTTATAATTATGACGGTTGCCAGTCAAACGGGTTGGGGTACAATATTGATCCCAACGGATTCGAAGTGCCAGGGTCTTTGGGTTCTGCAGTCTCTAGGCAAGCACTTATCTTCCACGGAATAATGTTATTTAGGCTTGCTTTATGTCATTGGATGAACATTATTCAGAAACGCATGTCCAAATCCTGTCCGATAATACGACAGTGGTTGCGTATCTCCGGAACCAGGGAGGCACTCATTCGATTCCGTTATTCAATTTAACGGAAAGAATCCTTCCGTTTGTTATAGTACACCAAGTTCTGCTTCGGTCCGTCATATTCCGGGTCGTCTGATTGTATTAGCGGACTCCCTTTCATGTATGGGTCGCTTGTTGCTGTCAGAATGGACTCTCAACAAACAAGTATTCAATCAGATTTGCTATCTGGGTTAACACTTTCGTAATTTCGGAATCACTACTTCCTTTACTATTTAGGTTGGATTTTTGGTTAAGACTCGGGCTCCTAATAAATATCCAGAACCTATTGTTATTAAGGTCCTTCCGTCTTCGTACAGGCATAGGCCTTTACTCTGTCCGGTTAGAGTTTATGTATTTATAAACAGATATCTGTTTATTACTACGGACGTAAGCTTCTTCTGTCTTTGATGCCTAATAGAAGGACGTTACGCTCCATTCTATTGCTAATGGATTCAATTAACTATCGGTACTGCTTATGGTATATCATTGACTCAGCAGTTGTGCTTGAGATTTCGGCTCATGAAGTAAGAGTTTTTTCTACACCTTGGGCTTACATTAATAGTGTCGCTATTATAGATTTTTGAAGGCTGCTCATTGTGCTCAGCCATCCACATTCATGAATTTTTATCTCAGAAATATTGAGTCCATTTCTGGAGGCCTCTATTGTTTGGTCTATTATCTACTGCTCAGAATGTCATTCACTTAACAGTTGCTACTATAGCTAGGTAGGCTTTCTGTTTTGGCAGTGACTCCATTCTGCTGCCCTCTTCGCTCTGGGCTATTTGACCCAGGGCAAGAAAAAGGGGGGGGGGGGAGGGGAGGGTGTTCCCTTGGGTCACCTGTTTTACAATGAAAACAAGGGGATACCTCCTCCGGAGTTAGTAATTCTGAGCTGTTACTGGGATGGCTTTTTAGTGAGAAGTTTATGTTTTAAAAATTTATTCAGGTCTTAGTTTTTAAAGTATAGCTTTTGAATGTAGCACGTGTCATACGGACGTTATTATACATTCCTCAGACACTTTTAAGGAGTATAAAGAGTCTCTATTCTCTAGACTTTCTTTATTTATTGGCTTACTTTAAAAATTATTAGTATAAGGATTATACTAGATATTAATAGAAAACATGGATGTATGATGCTCAATTTTGGATGGTGTTGTATCTTTCTAATTTATCATAAATAAGAAAGATACATGTAAGGCCTAATACTTCTTTTTCCCTAGAGGGGATGACTCTATTTTATATAATTGAGCGTATTCCAACTTGCTCTATGTCCTAGGCCCTCCAGCCTTTTTACTATTCAGCTATGTCTGGGTCATTGGTACAGTATAAAAATGTTAAAAAATTTATAGTAATTTATATATTTTTTATACTTACCAATGACCCAGACGGGGATGGCCCTCCCAGGAGTTGGGAACTCTTACCTCCCCGCTGAGTACATAGCGCTTACCAGGCACTGGTTATAAGAATGATTAATGGCGCCAATTTCAGAACGTCCTTGACACTGCGCATGCGCAGTAGAAGTGAAGTGTGGAGGGCCATTCAGGACATGTTTTCTTTGGTTTTAGATGCAAATTTTGGGGATTGGGGGGCAAAATTTGTGTTTGGCCCTATATTTTAAGAGTTAGCACCAGCCATGTCTGGGTCATTGGTAAGTATAAAAAATATATAAATTACTATAAATTTTTTAACTTTTCAAAAGTTTCAACAAAACTATATCATGTGACCCCTCATTGGAATGAGCTCGTTGAGCTCGTTCCAATGAATGGTCACATGATATAGTTTTGTTGAAATCTTTGGTTAAAATCTGATAAACTAATTTTGAAAATAATAAATTTTGATATCGTCTGCGTTGGGTAAAGGTGTTTCGAACCACATCATCAAGGCGTGCTAATTTGTTCCGACTATGATGCCTCGAGTCTCGATTGTGGTACTTGTGTTCATATATCTGAACAGTTTTCGATATACCGGTATACCACGGTATTTTTTTGAATACCGATACCGGTATTCAGTTTTGAATATTGTGCAGCCCTACTATCTTACAGGGAGGGAAGTGGGTGAGTGGCCCATAAGGACTCTTATCATTCAGTCTCTCCGGCAAAGGGACGAGTACATCATGCTCTCATTGTCACATTTTCTACCTTATTGACTCTTCTGGTGGACATGTTAATAAGGGAGAAAGTGTAACAATGAGAACACAGCATAGATTTGATGAACTTTATGCATTTCTTACCATAATATATGGGGTTTTTTTTTACCCAGTAGGCTTAGCAACTGATCTCCTAGGTCCCATAAGAATGATCAAAGGGAAGCCAGGCTAAACCCAATAGAGATACTTACAGTCATGGCTTTTTGTGGTGAGGGGTGTCATATAAACTTTAATATGTTTATATAAACTAGAAAGATTTTTTCCAAGGTATGGAGCCTGAAGTGTTATTTACTGTATGTTTGAACTGAACCCGAGGTTTTTCTAGAAACCTAATCTGAAAACTCAAAACCTCTTTGCTCTAACCCAAAGGACAAGTGAATGACAAGAAGTACTTGTTCAAAACTCAAAAATAGAGAGAAACTTCACATACTTATGTTTTATTCTCTTTCAGTTCATAAATGCCAAAACATTTTCAAGAATTTTCTCTCTTAACCTTTTACCTAATGAATTGGTAACATCTGCCCACATAATTTACAAATTGAGCAGTTGGAAAAGAATTATTGTGCAAAATATTTCTACCAAACATTATCATGTGACCCCCTCGTTGGAACAAGCTCAATCAGTTCATTCCTTTGAGTGTGTATTGGGGGGTGGGGTGGTCACAAGTAATATTGTGAGCATTGGGTAAAGCATTAAACTATGAATGCTGGAAAAGTAAAAATTTGGAGAGTAAAGCCATAAGTTAATTGTTGGTATGGAACATACCATTTTCCTTTCAACGTACCCCTGCAAATATTAACAAACAGCCCTTCCAGTCAACAGGATGACACTCCAGCTTGTTTGAAAAGTGCTGCTATCTAAGTAACTGTCCTGTGGTAGAATTTGATGCAATACAGAAGTGTGACAACAAAAGTGGACAGAGAAATTTGACCGGACCATGACTCGTAATTATCTATCCCGTGGAGCCATACACTAAGAAGTAATGTTAACTAAAGTACGTTGATGGGGCACTTGTCTTCAACCAATACTAACCATGCTTGTACAGATTTAGTATGTTGGAGAGTCTGACATTTCGCCCCCGAGTTCCAATGTGTTCTATGTGCCTACTGGCACATAGAACACATTGAAACTCAGGGTATGATTTGCCTGCTGCTGCTCGGTGGTTCTCTCCAGGTATTCTGGCTTTCTCCACATGTAAAACTGTCTAACACTAGGTGACCCAGCTGGCTGTCGAAAGTGTCATTGGCCCTTTACCCAACACACAGGTTATCAAAATTTATTATTTTAATTATTGCTTTTTATTTTTAAAAACATTGTCTAAAAATTTCAACAAAACCATATCATGAGACCCCTTCATTGGAATAAGCATGATGAGCTCATTCCAGTGAGGGGTCACATACCAGTAGTATGGTTTTGTTGAAATTTTTTAAAAAGTTAAAAAATTTATAGTAATTTAAATATTTTTCATACTTACCAATGACCCAGACTTAACTGGTGCTAAACTCCTTAATTCAGGGCCAAACACAAATTTTGCCCCCCCAATCCCCAAAATTTGCATCAAAAACCCAAAAATACATGTCCTATATGGTCCTCCATACATTTACTCCTCTGCGCATGCGCATTGTCAAGGAGATCCCAAAATTGGCACCAATTATCATTCTTACAACCAGTGCCTGGTAAGCGTTATGTACTCAGCAGGGAGGTATGAGTTCCCAACTCCTGGGATGGCCATCCCCGTCTGGGTCATTGGTAAGTATAAAAAATATATAAATTACTATAAATTTTTTAACATTTTTATACTGTACCAATGACCCAGACTTAGCTGAATAGTAAATAGGCTGGAGGCCTAGGACATAAAGGAAAATCCAATAAGCTCAATTACGTATAATAGAATATCCTCTCCAGGAGAAAAGAAGAGATAGGCTTTACATGTATCTTTCTTATTTATGCCAAAAAAGAAAGACACAATACCGATCAGTAATTGAGCCTAATAATAATCAATGATCTCTATTAACATCCAGTATAACCCTTTATACTAATATTTTTAAAGGTAAGCCAATAAATAAAGGAAGTCCAGAGAAATGAGACTCTTTATATTCATTAAAAGTGTCCGAGGATTGTATATTAACGCTCGTTTGACACATGACATATACAAATGCTTCACACCGAGCTACACTAAAAATATTACATGGATGAGTAAACATTAGCTTTACACTTTAAAACTATCCCGGTACCGACTCGGAAATACTGACTCTAGGGGAGGTATTCCCTTGCTTTTCATTATAAAGCAGGTGACCTAAGGGACCCCCCCCCCCCCTTCCCCTTGCCCTGAGTCAAATACCCCAGAGCGAAGAGGGCAGCAGGACAGAGTCACTGCCAGAACAGAAAGCCTACATAACTATAGTTGCAACTGTTTAGTGGACGATATTCTGAGCAACTGATAAAGGACCTAAACAATGGAGGTCTCCAGAAATGGACTCAATATTTCTGAGATAAAAATTAGTGAATGTGGAAGGTTGAGACCAATATGCAGCCTTCATTACATCAGTAATAGCAATACAATTAGCATAGGCCCAAGAAGTAGAAAGAGCTCTTACTTCATGAGCTGAGATCTTGAGTGCCGACTGCTGAGAAGCAGATAATTTTCCATAAGCAGTACGAATAGTTAATTGAATCCATCTAGCAATAGAATGAACCATAATATCCTTTCTATTAGGCATCAAAGACAGAAAGAAATGCTTACATCCCTTTCTGATGAACTCAGATCTTCGTTTGTAAATACGTATTGCTCTAACAGGACAGTAAAGGCCTACGCCCATCAGATGATGGAAGGGCCTTAATAACAATAGGTTCAGGATACTTATTAGGAGCCTGATTCTTAGCCAAAAATCCAACATTGGTGGTAAAGGTAATAGTATTACCAACACTACAGTAGTGAGAATCCCCCACAGATAGTGCATGAAGCTCACTAACTCTTCTAGCAGAAGAGAAAGCTAAGCGAAAAGCTGTCTTATATGTTAAGAATTTGAAGTCCACTGTGTCAAGAGGCTCAAAAGGCGCTTCTTTTAGCTTAAGAAGAACCCAGGCCAAATTCCACTTCGGAATTAATCTAAGGGTTCTAGGTCTATTTATCGAAAAATTTCTAACTAACTTAGATAAAGAGACATTAGTTCCAATCATCAAGCTATCATGATGTGCACAGATATCGGAAAGCATAGACCTATAACCCTTAATGGTGATAGGCTGCAGATTAATCTCATCAAACAAGTATACTAGAAAGTTTGTAATGTTTGGAATGGAAGGATAATAAATATTTACGGAATGATCCCCACACCGCTGAGAAAAGACCCTCCACTTAGCAGCATAGTTTAGCGAAGAGGAGGTCCTCCTACAGTTAGAAATCGCGTCCACTGCTCATCCTGTAAACTGTTTTCCGTGCAAGAAGGACCGCAAAATGGAAATACGTGAAGGTTTAGACCTTGCGGATTGTGATGGAGGATGCACGATTTCCCTTGCAAAAGAAGATCTTCCCGTTGAGGAAGCTTCCTCGGCATGTCCCACAACAGACACCTGAGTAGATTTATCCACGGTCTCTGTGGAGACAGAGATGCTACCAACAGAATCTTGCATTGTGATTGTTTTATCTTGAGCAATATCTGCTGAATCAATGGCGCTGGAGGATACGCATATCCTATCATTCCGTCCCAAGAGATCGAGAGAGCGTCTACTGCAAACGCTCGAGGATCCGGACAAGGTGACACATATGTCTGCAACTGATTGTTGAGATGTGTCGCAAATAAATCTATCATTGGCCGTTCCCATTGGTAGCAAATCTGATTGAATACTTGCTTGTTGAGAGTCCATTCGGATGGCAACAGGTGACCCCTCCGTGAAAGGGAGTCTGCTAAGACGTTCAGACGACCCGGAATATGACGGACGGAGAGAAGAATCTGATGTTCTAGTACAAACAGAAGAATTCTTTCCTTAGATTGAGCAACGGAATGGAATGAGTGCCACCCTGGTTCCGAATATACGCAACTACTGTCGTATTGTCAGACATAATTTGCACGTGTGCATTCTGCGTAACGTCTATCCGATGACGTAGAGCAAGCCAAATCGACATCATCTCTTTGATGTTGATGTGCTTGCTTAGAAACTGCGGATCCCAAAGACCCTGGCACTTCAAATCTGATGGGCTCAGTGTTGCGCCCCAGCCTGTTTGACTGGCATCCGTCATAATTGTAAAACTCGGATCTGGCAACTGCAGTGGAACTCCCTGAGTTAACCACTGTATGTCTGCCCAAGTCTGAATCTCTTGTTTCACTTGGCTTGACAAGAGGATGTCCATCTTGAGCGAATGAATCTTCACTCTCCAATTCTGAGTCAGATAGACCTGGAGAGGACGAGTGCGTAGCCGCCCCATCGGGATGAGATCCATGGAAGCTCCGCACAGACCTATTAGTCTCATGAATTCCCTTGCTGAAACTTTGTCTGAGTAAAGACAATTGCGAGCGTAACAACTGACTAATTTCACTCTGGTTAACGGCAGACGAACGAGATTGTTGTGCATCTCGAAGCTCATCCCCAGGTGGGTGAATGACTTGGACGGCACCAGATCCGACTTCTCTTCGTTTACTATAAAACCGAGACGTCGGAGCAAAAGAAGCCAATTCTGCATGTCGTTCTGAAGCGTTAACTCATTGCCGTATCTCTGAAGAATATCATCCAGGTAAGCCGACGTTACCGCAGACGAATGAGCTCATTACCAAGTTCATTACTCGAGTGAAAGCCTAGGGCGCTAGATTCAGACCAAAGCACATCGCTCGGAACTGATAAACAACACCTAGGACAGCAAAACGAAGATACTTTCTGAATGCCAGATGTACCATGACGTGAAAGTACGTATCCTTGAGGTCTATGCTCGCAGCATAGTCGTTCACTCGAATGCTCGCTCTGACCGATCGAATGGTCTCCATATAAAACTTTGGAGCCACGATCAACTTGTTTATCCAGCTTAAGTTGATCACTGGACGGAACGAGCCGTCTGGCTTCGGAACCAGAAAGAGATGGCTGTAGAAACTTGGATATTCCTGGTTTTCTATGACCTCTATCGCGTTCTTCGTTAAAAGAGACTGGACTTCTGATAGAAGTGCCGTTCTTTTCTGACAATTTGACGGAAGCTGAGTCCATCTTGGACTTCGAGTTAATGGAGGTTTGCCTTTGAAGGACAGTTTTAGTCCTTCCAAAATAACCCCTCGAACCCAAGTGTCCTCCGAAATTGATTCCCAATTGCTTGAGAAACTCGACAGTCTTCCGCCCACCGGAACGCGACAGAGGTCTAAACTGTCACCTCCTGGATCAGCGAGGCTTGCGGAAGGAGAAACTACGTCTTCTGCGACCCGCACCTCGCCCCGTCAACCTAAGGGCGTCTGACCGGTTATTTCGGCCAGCATAACGGCCCCTACTTGAGTCGCTACTCTGCCGGTCTCTAGAGTAAGACCTAGAGGATGCATAGGAACCTCTATAGGAACTTCCCCTGGACGAACTCGTCCCGGAAGTGCCTGGCCTACTCCTGTCTGCTGGTTCCGATTTCTTGGAAGCAGACTTAAACAGCAGAGAGTCCGAAGCTTTCTTTGTTAATTTATCATATATATCAGAAAGCTTGCCACTGAAGAGAAACTCTCCAGAGACCGGAGCGACTCTAAGAGAGTTTTTCACCTTACTGTCCATGCGTGTGGAAGTAGCCAGGGCCACGTCACGTCTAGCTAACTCCTGATTTGCCACTGAAAGGGCGGAGTTATACATGGAAAAAGCTATGGCCCTGGACAGAACTCTTAATGACGTTTGTACGTCTTGAAATTCTGGTCCTTCAAAGCATAATGACAATGCTCTAGTAAGGTGATCTGCGTAGGAAAGAGTGTCTAAACTAGCTCTGTTAGACGATATCGTCGTTTCCATCGTTGACGACGGAAGTGACATAGACAACGGCATGGATATATCAAGGTCTTCAGCCTGGTCGTCTAGACGCAAAGGAACTCTCTGGACGTCCTGACCTGCCGTATCAAACTTGTTACTTTGATTAATAAATGGCAGCTGTAGAGCAGATGCCGGTAGGAAGACTGACCTGCCTGTCTTGTTGGCAAGTTTATCAATAGCGTCATTCAATAATTCAAAAATCCGAGAGACATTCTTGGATTGTGACGGAAATTCCGGGACATTGTCCCTAAACCGATTAAAAAAATTGATGTCCAGTGGCGCTATCACCCTCCTATCTGGCTGCGCAGCATTCTGGTCCGGCGGAACAACTTCTGGAAGGTAATGCCGGATGAATTCTATGCCTATTTTATGTTGTTCCGAAAGGAAAATATCTAATTCATCGGAATCCCTTTCGCCATCCTGCTGGACCTCATGGAAATCTCAGTCGTCCGCACCTGATCCAGCGGCGGAACCTACCGACCCAGCATCGTCTGATATTTCATGTTCCGACAGAGGCTCTGCCGGTTGCTGGGGTGCTGCGATTATCTTTGCTATCTGTGATAGCACATCCGTTACGGAGGCCTGGGGAGCCGCGGTCTTACTGGATTTAGCCGCCGGAAGCTCCCTGGATGTTGCATCCTGCATACATCTTTTATGTGAACGTCCGGATGTAGAAGGCCTCGTATCCCTGGCTACCGGATGGCGTGACCTGGTCACCATGGAATCCCTGGTCGGCGAAGCTGACTGTAATTTACTGGTCACGTAGACAAGGTGCGGTCGAGTGTGCTGCTGTGAGGATGAGGAAGCCTTATAGGTAGCCTTGCCGGACTGCCTATATACCGGAGCGTCCCGAGTGGCGGACGTATGCTCCGACTGCGTAACGCTACGGACTACAACATCTCGTCCCAGATGCTGCTGTATGAGAGAGGGACCTCTCTCGCTTGCAGCTTGTGCCGAGCTGGACAAGCTAAACACCGGACTATCAGGCTTCCTCCGATCCATCCTCCTTTCCGTCATCACTGGGTGTGCACGTGGATGTTTTATAGTGCTTGCAACACCCGACTCTCTCTGCTGGACCGCAACAGATGAACCTGGGTGCTGCCCCATTTGGTGAATGGACACAACCCCGGTCGAGCTAGCGGATGTCAACCCCTTCAGGTTCCAGGTTCCTTTCGGGTAATTGACGAATCTCCATGAGCACTTTTGCCGCTAGCTCTTCGCTTGTATGTGACGACGGACGCACACTTCTGGACGACATCACGGAAATATCACCCTGTTCTTGGTCCTCTGAAAAAGAGAGTGAAAGACTAGAGTGACTCTGTGGAGAGAGAACCGGCATGGACCTTTCTCCAGTAACAACGTACCGTGACACATGTTTCCAACGTTTGTCATCCCATTTGAAACACACAGAACAAAGATCAGTGCGAGTACAGAGAGTACAATTAATACAGAAATCATGAGAATCATAGAAAGATTTCCTCCTATTACAATTTGAACAATAATCATTCATTGTGAAAGGTAAACAATCATAGTACTCTCACTAATCCTTGAAAATAAAGATACATAATACAACAATCCATTATAGTCATTAAGAAATAATGATTGGAAAAGAAAATTTTTTTTCAAAAAAAAAAAATTTTTTTTCAGAAGAGCCCAAGTTCCCAAAGGGAACCCTGAGCCCAATGGATCCCAAAAAAGCCTAAGTGTGGACAAAAATTTAAATTCATTTTGAAAAAATTAATGAGACACTTACGGACAATAATAACGTATCTTGCTATGAATAAGAGATGCAGAAGACAAATAATCACTATCAGCAGTAACTGTTGTCAACCTAAGCAAAAGTGTCAACAAACCAGAAACATGACTCCAGGCACTGAACAAACCTTGCCCGAAATCAGTTACCAATTAAAACACTATCTGATGCAAAACAGAGGCTTCCAGAGAAGAAACTGTAGAACATCAGATGGTAGATGCAGACCAAAATGCCTAAACACCCCTAGGGTGAGGATGTAAACATGGGGAAAAAACAGAAATAATTCTGTTACCAAGCCAAAACTCCCAAGAAATTTTAGTAATAAACATTACAAAAAATAAGCCAAAACATGGGACAATAGCTAGGGGGGAATAAGGAAGGTAGAGAGGAAACACTGATCAAACAATGGTACTTCATAGCAAGAATGACAACATCAGGGCAATGCCTTGAAAAAAGGCAACTTGAAATAATTTCATAAAATTTTCTTGCACTATTTTTTCCTCTCCTCCTTATATATCGTCTTTATTTCCACCATTTCTCTCATCAAAATGTCTGGCATCATGAAAACTGAGATTTGGAAGCACAAATAACAGTGAAGTGTAACTGTTTTGAGAGCCAAACAAAGAATGCTGATTGGCGCCAATTTCGGGACCTCCTTGACACTGCGCATGTGCAGAGGAGTAAATGTATGGAGGACCATATAGGACATGTATTTTTTGGTTTTTGGTGCAAATTTTGGGGATTGGGGGAAGGCAAAATTTGTGTTTGGCCCTGAATTAAGGAGTTTAGCACCAGCTAAGTCTGGGTCATTGGTACAGTATAAAAATATATTTTTTCTTTTAAACTCTCCCTTTGTAAATTACCTGTGAGGATACAGCCAATTTGTTAGGTAAAGGGTTGAAACCCCAGTAGATAAATATATAAACTTATGAAATTTGGACACACTGGTGTTAAGTAAGCCAATGCATGATCACGATCCCATCATGACATGTTTGATAAGTTAGTGATACTGTACATTTTGATTGTTGTAAGCATGTTAGGTAAGGCCATGGTTAATTATGCCTCTGAAGGAGGATTCAGGGGTATCTAGAGAAGCCCTCCGTCCATTCATCTTCCATACAAATGTTTTGGATTGTAATTTCAAAGCCATCGGTTGGATTTGGATTTCCTGTGGTATGCTGATAGACCCACATGAGGGAACGGATATGCGCAAGGAATTGGTTCTATCCAATAATTTTCCCCAGAATTATGGCACTTTTTCACTCTTTTGACTTTCACCATAGCGTAATGACACCGTCAGGGGCATATGCCAAGCTTTGCATTGCTCTTGTTAATTTTTGATTTAGCGTTATTCACCTCATTTTGTTTTTTGCCAGATGTAATAATGCATTTTCTTTATTATTGGCTCTGCAAATGGGTCACCTCCTACAGTGTTTATAGGGTCAGGAGAATATATCAATTCATGTTCTATCTCATCCATTGAAATGCCAGATTATTGCCTCATTTTTTGCCTGATTGCTATAACAATCTGGCAATAATGAGGCAATTGTCTGGTGTTATTAAGGGTGAAATGTTGACTACTGGTTTATTTTGTTATAGGCTGTTCTATATATAACACTGGCCATTGAAATTTCTACTATTTGAGACAACCTCCATATGCAAGGAAGCAGTTTGTAAAGTCAAAATGATAAAATATGCATCTTGTGAAAAGGGATATGTTACGCCATTTCCTCACGAGGATATAATTAATAATTATAATTACCTCATTCTGCTTTTTTGTTATGATAACCTGGAATAATGCTAACTGAAAATTAACTAACCATGGCCTATAGTTTTTGTTGTCATCTTTCAGCATGTGTTGAATAGGGTTTTCTTCGCATATAGATTTACTTATTTTTGTGAATCCTTTAACTACATGTAACACAACTAGATTTTGAGGCTTGCAAAACAATTTATAAACTAAATATAGTATTATAGTGAAAAAAATACCAAAATCTTAATGGCGATTTTTGGAAATAATGCAGACCAGATAACAGGCTGTAACATTAGGCAAGTAATTAAAGGGTAAACAAAGATAACAAAATTTTTACATTTTCTGTTCAAGAAATTGTTTAATGAGATGCCACTCACCAAATCTGAATTTTACTCGCCAGGGCAGAACTCCAGATAAGAGTCACACATGTGATTGTATACAGTGTGGGAACCATGGACTGGTTACTTTCCATGGGTGTGCGGTATTTCCACAGATGCAATAAAATTAGATTCCAAACAGGAATAATCATAAAGAATTTAATTAATGAAGCACCAAGTACAACCCGGTGCTTCATTAATTAAAATTTTTCTGATGATGATTTTTATTACCTGGTAAATGCATGTGTGGACATCACTGCCCAATGCGTGGATTATGACCAGTCTGTGGCAGTTGTACTGTAGGCATAAAAATGTATTGATTTTCAACAGAAAATGCTCTTGCAATAATTTTGGGGCACACAGATATGCTGTTGGTTTTGAAAACAAAACAAGTATTGATATTCAGTCACATGAATGAAAATGTTATTATTTCTGAACTGAATTGACAGTCATAGCCTGTTTTTATATAATGAACAGTGACAAAAATAAGTTCTTTTATTTATTTATTTATTTATTTATTTATTTATTTATTTATTTATTTATTTATTTATTTATTTATTTTTTTATTTATGTTTAAGGTCACATTTTTTATACAGTGGCTAATCTTGACAGCAACGTAGATATAAGTCCAACCACGCTTTTATACCCATCTTGCCGATTTTAAGGTCTTCCACCCCAAGCACTGCTGACTAGGTCCTATTTTACCAGTAAAACAGAGCTTGTTTACCACTGCAAACAAGCACTTCACGAAAATACGATATCAAAACACCATTCACTGTCTTCCAGGTGATAAACAAGGCGATTCCAAGGCTGTCGCAGAAAAGAGTTGAAAGGGAAAAAAAACTAAAAGAAACGAAAACGGTTAATAAAACATTTTATCTGTTATTTCTGCAAAAGGCGATTTCCAATCCAGTTCATTCTCAGGAAAAATGGAAGGAGCGTTTGCATACCGATCTCACACAGGAGGATTGGAGTTTCATATACGAAAGCCCTTTCATAATTACAGACAATACTTATCTCCAAACCAAACAATACAAAATTCAAAATGGCGCTCTATATACCAATTCCCGTCTTTTTAAAAGCAAATTGTTGGAAACTGAACTGTGTACTTTCTGTTTCAACACTAAAGAAACGGTGTCACGTTTGTTCTTTGCATGTCCCATGGCAAAGTCAGTCCTATTACAGCTCGCTGAAAAATTGAAGGAACATTGTGGTGTTCTGTTGCCACTGACACCACACTTTATTCTTATTGGCTATAATAATAACAACAATAATGATAATAATACTAACGATAACACTTTGTTGTCTCAAGAAAATAATCTTTCTCTTCTAGCACTTCTGAACAAAAAGTTCATTTATTCCTGTAAGGTGAGAAGGTGTCAGCCCAGCTTTCATGGTCTAACTGAAATTCCGCGTTGATACTGTGAATTGGAATTATACTACCTTCACATATACAGTATGTGGAGAGTGGAGTGTAACTAAATCACCCGTGGAGTGGAGTTATCACCCAAGCTATAACTTTCAAATTTTGTACATATCGACAAAAAACACAAGCAATGTTTCAGCCAATGGACTTCTGGGTTTAACCCGGAGGTCCATTGGCTGAAAGTTAGCTGGTGCTGGTTATGCTTTGCAACAAATTTGCAATTATTGCTTGGGTGGAACCTCCACTCTGCAGGTGATTTAGTGATAATACACTCTTCACGTACTGTATTCTCCCCCCCCCCCCCCCCCAAATCCTGATTAATTCACACAAGATGGGAACTTTTCAAAGCACTGCTTTATCCTCCTTCTTCAGATAATGTGACAGCTACTGGACAATAGACCTTGACTTTTTCTTTCCTTTTTTTAATTTTTTTTTGTAGTCTCCATACAGTAAGGCTTCTCTTGCGGCAATATTTTTTCATTGTGTCACCACCAGTAACTGTTATTAGTTTGTTTATTTCTGTTTTCAAAACACCTAAAAATGATAAACCATGGCTAGATACCAGAAATGTGATGGAAATACAGCTTTTACAGCTTTATGCAGGTAGACTCTTGTATTCATATGTGATCATGTAAATTATATACTTGCTGTATACTACTTGTGTGTCTGTTTGTTATTACCTATTTGTATATGTACATTATTACTTCATCCGAATAAATTAAAAAAAAAAAAAACAAGCACTTCTTCTCTTCCAAGGTTTCCCATTGTGGAATTTCTATGATAATCACAAGAAAACTGTATGCCATACCCCAGGTCTACCTGTTTCCTGATCGACATCGCCAGCCATTGAAATCGATTGGTGGAAAGAAAACAGTGCTTCCAATTTACTGCAGCAACGTTAACACTGCCATGTCTCTTTTACTATAATATGCTGCTTCTGGTAGACTCTATCTCACCTCAGACCTACTTAGACTCAGAGTCCAGGTAATCCTGGTGCCTGTGATGTAGAAATTATTAGGTCTGTCATGATTAATTGAGAAGTTGTCTAATCATCAGAAGCACCTATAATTGACAACAATTTCAAAGTTGACAATTGTGGGTTTTCATCACTCATTTACTGATGAATTATTAGTTATTACTCTCCTCCTCATCATGCTCATAAGAAGTGTGAGAGGCTGAAGAATATCAAAATACATTGTAATTGATATAGAAAAGAAGTATAAAGATCCAACACATGACACCAGGTCTGGCCTTCAAGAATGCATGGAGTACAAATAATTGCCCTTCTTAGTTTGAAGGAGTTCAGTTGCCTTCTGAAAGCTCAATGCAGCTACTATTAGACCCTTGACCACCTCAGTTCCAAACCTGAGCCTACATGTAGGCTCAGGCTTGGACCTGAGGTGGTCAGGAGTCTGAATTTTCCTCAGAGAGCATGCCTAACGAAAGTCTGGCCTGAGGTCACAGAGTACGATTAAAGTTGACTAAAGTTAATTGATTATTCTTCTTCTAAAAGTTGATTATGAAATTTCATAATTGTGTCAACCCGGGAAATTATCATATAAACCCTGCTGCTGATATTCTGTGTGAGTGCAAAATGTCTTCCTAAAATGCTAAATTAGAAATAAGGTGCAGCATACAGTAGGTTCACCAGCACACACTTATCAGGGATGGCAAACCCAATATTGATTTACCTTTTTTTTGCAAAAATTCCAGATGAAAGCATTACCTGTAAAAATCAGTAGCATACATGCTGATGCTCTGGGGTGTCTGCTCTCTTAAGATGGGTTTGATCATAACCTTTCAACAGAAATTAGTAATGCCCAGCATTGCCACATGCTACAAGTGGCTTGCTGCAAATCATCACAGCACTGATTTCTATTGGAACTTTATGGCCTGTATTCCTATCTTCACCCTTACCTAATTTGCCAGATATCAAAATTAATTATTTAAATTATTGGTTTTAAAAAATTTTCAAAACATCTAAACAAAACAATATTATGTGACCCCTCATTGGAACAAGCTCATGGAGGTCACATAATATGGTTTTGGTTAAATTTTTTTAAAATTATTTTAATTGTTTGCCTAATATCATGGCCCTATCTAGACTGTATTATTTCCAACAAAGACCACTTAAGTTAAATAAAACCATATCATGTGAAACCCCTCATTGGAATGAGCCTGACAAGCTCGTTCCAATGAGGGGTCACATGATACGGTTTTCTTCATATTGCTTTTAAAAAAAAAATTTTCAACTGCTCAATTTGTAAATTATGTTGGCAGATGCAGCCTGTTTGTAAGGTAGTAGGTTAAGTGAGGGTGTACCCTCATCAACATGTAATATGAAAATATTGAAAAAAAAATGCCATCTCACTGGCAAGTTATCTATATATTTCAATTTTGTGAATATCTTCCAAGACTATAGGCCTGATAAACATTCTTACACAAGCCTGCACATTTTCTGACAGCACTTTGATGGGGAATTAGTATTCCCTTTATATCTGCATGTACGGTACAGATGCCGTGGACTGGTTGTAATCCACACATGGGCAGTGATGTCCACATATGCGTTTACCAGGTAATAAAAATCTTCATCATCAGAATTTTAATGGGTGGTACCTGGTGCTTCATTAATTAAATTTTTATGATTATTCCATTTATTCCTATAATTAGTGTTTGGAATATAATATTATAGTGTTATTGGAAATATTGCCCACCAATGTAATGTGACCACTGACCAGTCCACAGCAGCAGTACTGTATACCCTTTTGAAAAGTTAAATTGGCCTTCTTTATGGCTGCCCTAACTTCTGATTTGTATCGGGAGGACTGCCAGTTAATGTTTTAATTCCCCAAACCCCTGTCTATTTTGAAAATATTACATGCAGCTATTTACATTTTCTTTCAGAAAAATTGATGAATTATTCTATGCAAGTAAATTGAGATTGAATGATGAGAAAATATTAAAGAAAAGTGCTAAGGTATGTAAAAAATACATCATTTACCTTTCCAAGGAAATGAACTTCAAAGAAAGATTAAAAGAAAATACTGTGTAGTTAACCCATTATATAGAGGCATATCCATCCATTCACAAAAATCACCATTCAAACTTCCCCCCCCCCCCCCCAATCATTTTGCTTGTTCCTATGAGAGGTCATAAGCTATATTTTGGGAGGTAATAATGAAAATATTTAGTTATTTGGTAAATGTTGTTTGTGGGTGTTGTCTTCTCGTCTTGTTAGGTGAAGAGTTGGGCATGAGCTGTTATTTTCTAGGTTTGGTTTCTAGCTTATTGAGAGAACCTGAACATCAGCACAGCCAGGAGATATGCAATTGAACTGTCTCATATGGCTTGTGAGGCAACTGAGGCCTATGAGTAGATTGTGTTCTGGTAAACTTCTAAATATATAAAAACATTACATAATATTTTCAAAACGGATAACAGATCTGGGAATTAAACATTAACTGGCAGTCCGATACAAATCAGAAGTTTGGACAGCCATAAAGAAGGTCAATTTAACCTTTCACAAAGGAGTACATGCAGATACAAGGCAATCCTGATTACTTCACAAAAGTTTTATCAGCAGAAAATTTGCAAGCTTATGCAGTGACTGTTCGGAAGAGAATGCAGATGCATGCCTGGCTTTTTCAGGATGGCAGTTGATTCGCTTGCCTACTGCTCTCCTTAAAAAAATTAAGGAGGGCAAAAATTAGCCCTCCTGGTCATAGAAAATAATGATTACCACGACGGTCTATTCCTAAAACCCACATCTTTTTCAGATCTCTATGTTCGTGGTCTCCGTAAGACATCCACCCTCACAGAGACTAACTTGTTAGCAGCACCAAATAAATGTTACAAAGCCCACTAGGCAGAATTTTTTAATATCATAACTTCATTTTGCCACTTTTAGCTTTCGTAAACTTGAGAAGAGCTAATCGCTTGCCTAGGCCATGCGAGGGGAGTGATGTTTATCACTCTTGCATTTTTAAGAATGCCAAGCTTGCAGGTGCGTGAAGTATCACTCTCATCATTTTGATTTTGCGAGAGTGAAAAATTCAGGAGAGTATTTTAACCCTTTAACTTTGATGACAGCCCAAACTGACCAGCACTATACATGAAAATGACCATACAAATTTTGTTATTTTTTTCATTTTTGCTCTAAAAATATAGCTTATGACACCTCATTGGAATGCGCTCGTTCCACTGAGGTGTCTGTCTTAACATATGTTTTAAGCAGAAAGTGGCAGATTTTAGTTGTGTGATATAATGTTTTGCAAGTATTGTCTCCTAGTTGGGTCAGGTAGTGAGTGATTGAAATGCAATATATATTGTATAACTCGATGTTTAGAATAATTTCCTCACATATCATGAAGTTAAGTGGTTAATTGCTCCCCTAGTGAAACATTTAGGAGAGTAATGGCAAGTGAGAGTGATCACTCTCCTTTCCCAGCCATCCCTGTTTGCATGCATGTTGGAATTTTTTCAGGCCTATAGTCTTGGAAGATATTCATAAAATTGAAACGTACAGATGTAACAGTAAGAATGGGAGCGCGGTGGCTCAGTTGTAGACTGTTCGACTTCTATGCTAGAGATCCCGAGTTCAACCCCCATCTGGGACGACCCTCGTTGTGTCCTTGGGCAAGGCACTTTATCCTGGTTGCCTACATGGGGGCGCGATGATGCTGTGTACTAAAGCGTACTGCACGTCGACTGAGCACGTCTTCAACCGCTGTAACCATGCTTGAGCGGAGCTTGAAAAAGGTTAGAATGTTGAGCTGACACTTGCTTGTCGATGCTCGGTGGTTCTCTCTGGGTACTCCAGCTTCCTCTACCCGTAAAACTGTCAACAGTCCTGATTAGCCATTGTGCATAAGTATGTGACCTTAAACACCAATAAATAAATATATTAGTAAGAATCATGATGATGGCATCTTAAAGACACTGATATTTTAACAATTTTTTTTATAACAATTCCAGAAAATTAAATCACCCTTTTGTCTAAAGTTGCTCAACATATTCTTTTATGTTCAGCTGAATTTCTGTTGGAAGGGCCATATATCAGGATGAGAATTTCAAACTTTTCACTCACTTCCAACTTTTTTCATTGAAATACAATTTTTTTTAAACTTTCTTGAATTGGCCTGTTGCATGTGAAAATGAAAATGAATATGTATGAGTAGGAGTTTGAGTTGAGGTTTCAAGCTTTCGTCATTATTGAGAGTTCTTATCCCTGAAGTTTTCAAGCTGTTGTTATCATTGGGTGTTCTCATCCCT
This sequence comes from Pictodentalium vernedei, assembly GCA_031216915.1. Taxonomy (NCBI): domain Eukaryota; kingdom Metazoa; phylum Mollusca; class Scaphopoda; order Dentaliida; family Dentaliidae; genus Pictodentalium; species Pictodentalium vernedei. The sequence continues at coordinate 644,995,850 of CM062296.1, read as the reverse complement.
GAAGTGTAGGGCCAGAGCTTAAAATTCATGTGCGTATCAGAATAGATTCTCGCAACAATTCTCTCTTGGAAAACAATGAGAATTATCTTTGATTCTCGCAAAATGTTCTTTAGATTCTTGTCATGGATTCTGAAAGATTTCTTAAAGGCCTGGAGTTGTTCTTTCATACCAAATTAACTCTTTGTAACTTCCATCAGCAAGACCACCAAATGCCAGTATGATGTGTTCTACGTGTACATTGAAGACAAGAAATGCACCAAAATTGGAACTAGGCCCTTAACTGGTAGAGTGAAAACTTATTTTTGTTTATGTAAATTGGTTCAACAGTTTTTGTCTTGTTACAATCTACATGTATGGGAGAGTGCCTACACACACTCTCCCATATATTCTAAGTAACAAGGCAACTTGTTTCAAACTAAATTATTTTGCTTCAAAGATAATATAAAATAAACACACAGAATGATGACTTTAAGTTGTGGTACCTGTACTTCAGAATAAAGCCCAAACGTGGTCTTCCAGAACTCTACCAGTCAAGTGTTAAACTCTTGTAAATATATTTATATATATATATGAAGTTTGTTGTTTACTTTGGAATATATACTGCTTTCGCTTTGAAGGGTGTAATGCAGGGGGGGGGGGCTCAGTAAGTAGACATGAAGGCTGCAAGCCAAGAGATCCTCTGTTCGAATCCCACCTGTGGCAACTGCGTTGTGTCCTTGAGCAAGACACTTTACCCCCATTGCCCATGTGGGGACATGGTGGCGTTGTGTACTAAGGTGTATTGTTCGTCATTGGCACACTTGTCTTCAATCAGTGCTAACCTTGTTTGTGTGGAGTTAGTATGTTGGGGAGCTGACAGTTGCTCGCCATTGCTCAGTAGTTCTCTTCAGGTGCTCCGGCTTCCTCCTTCTGTAAAACTGTTGTGGTCATGATTAGCCATTGTGCAGAAGTATGTGACCTTAAACACCAATAAATATATAAATAATTCAAGGGTGTAACAGTAGTCTCAAATTCTGAATTATTCAAGAACTGTAAATTGATACTCGTAGCATACACAGAAGATTGTGAGAATCAAAACCTATTCTCATGAATTGGGACAGGTTTTAAGACCTGATGTTTGTGCATCAACTTTGCCTGTTCGGAGCATGACATGTTAAAAAAACTTGATAAAACTTCATGATTCTGTGTACCATCAACAGTTGCAGTGCAAAGTACCACTGTTACTAATTGGAAAATATGTCATCCTAAAAAATGGGCACCTATAGTTTTTTTTCTGCAACCTCTTTTCTGAGTTTTAAGCAAATGAAAAGTAAGGCCACACAAAATAAATTAATTGATTTTCGGGCATTTTTTTTTCACTTCAATGAGGGAGGGAGGGAGGATTTTATTTATATTTTTTTCTTGCATATACTGATCTTGGGTTGAGAGACTTTCTGCTATTTTTTCACACACAGAATGCATAGCAGGTGCATAATTATACAGCTTAATTCATTTAATTTTTATCCTCAACAGTGGTGTAGATAAAGGTGGGGGAGGGGGGGGTGGTGCAGGCCCCCCCACCAGAAGTTTTGTCGGAAATTTTTTGGGACCATTTTTAGGCGAATTTAAGCCTAATAACATTAAAATGCTGGCTTTGGGGATAAAAACATGCCATTTTGGGTAAATTTTGGGTAAAAAAGACCGATTTTCAGTACAATTTGCAGTAAACAACAGATTCTTTCTGTTTGTTTGGGTTTTTGTTGTTGTTACACTGTCGGAAAATTTTCGGTCTGTCGGAAAATTTTGGGCTTGCCCCTCCGCCAGCGAAAAGCTATCTACGCCACTGATTCTCAAGGACCCAAGTCCGACTTCCATCACATTTTACTGCAATAGAACAGGTGCCCCAACTTGCTATCTCTGGGGAAACTTACTAGTTGCATTCCAAGTGTCTTGGTAGTCATTTCTAGGCTGGTCTTCGCTACCCATATATGCAACCAAGACTTGATTAGAAACAACTTCAAACCCACAGCATGTAGACTGTCTTTAGATATGCTCTTCAAACTTCAGTTACTAACATCAATCAAAAAGTGTAAAAAGTTTTGAGTCTCCAATATTGTACTAATATTGGGAGTTACTGCAGGGCAATAAAAACATCCAATGTGAGGTGACATTTCAAGGAGGGATTGCCTAAGAACAAAACATTTTATTTGGCCTAAACTTGTGTTAATGTGTTTACACTGTTAGATGGTGTAGATGGGTTAGATCAGCAACCTACAAAGTAGTCCACTGTAGCTTTCTCATGAAATCCCTCACTTGAGCCAATGCTCCCAAAATTATAGTGTAAGTGTGTATAATTTTCTCAGGGTATGTGGCCCAAACACACTCCAGATACATCACTAACCAGTATTGTTGACCATAGTTTTTGAAAAAAACTCTTTAACCCTAGCCTGCGTCAGGATGGCTGTTTTTCTGTTTACATCAGCTTCATTAACTGTTTGTCAAAATTTTCACTATTATTTCTTTTATGTCACCACATATCAAAATTCCCATTCTCAGCTCATATAAATCACAAAAAGAGAGAACTCTTGACATTGGGATGTAGATTTTGTACCTCCCAACAATGATTTTACAGTAGTCGCAAGGAATGGCCAAAATCCATGCATGGGCAGTGTTGCCATTGGGCATTTTTGTCAATATCATTCATTTTCGCCAAATACCGTATTCAATGAAAGAAGCACCGGGTCTTACATGGTGCTTCTTTCATTGAAAATTTGATGGTGATTCCATTGTTTTATGTTGAAAATTCTCGGTTAACGCATGTGTGGAAATAATGACCATGCAAGGATTTTGACCTTTCCACAATGACTGTCCTTTAAGTGCCTGGGAAAAATAGTCTTTAAAAGTGAGTTTATTGAATATTTAGATTTCAAAACAATTTTTGGAGATGTCAGCATGTGCTATTTATGATATAGAATGTAAGTGTACAAAAAATGTATCATAATAAAATATGAATGAAAAGACTTTGTCCATGACAATTTTTGCCAAATTGTTTCTGTTTATCTTCCCCTTAAGTATTCTAAAAGAAATGGGTTTACCTGAAAAAAAAAGGTTGCCTGATAAAAGTTAACCCTTTTCACCCTGATGTCAAAATCGCAACATTTCAAGCAGCAAATTTTTCCCATAATCCAACTAGGAATTCAGCCTATTCAGTCCTGTTTGACAGAGCTAGTGAGTGCAGTGAAACAAAATTAAATTGGTTAAATTTTTAGTTGAATAACAGGAAAAAGTTGTTTGTTGAAATTTTAATATTTCATCATCAGTATTCAGTAGAGGGGTGGCATTGGAATTTGGAGTTTGATTTAGGTATTTTTAGGTGGGTATGCCACTGTATTGGTTAGAGCTGAAATGGTTAAGAGATTTTCTTGATCGATTAATCATGTAGAATTCCCACGAGAACCCCGGGAAGTGAAGCAGTGCTTGTTTACTGTAGTAAACAAGCTCTGTTTCACTGGTAAAATAGGACCCAGTCACTAATGCTTGGGGTGCGAGTCCTCTAAAATAGGCAACATGGGGTATAAACGATTGACAGACCTTGACTTTATCTCCATATTGTGGTCATGATTAGCCATTGTGCAGAAGTATGTGACCTTAAACACAAATAAATAAAAAAATCATGTGGAATAACTTTGGTTGACCGATTAATCACTTGTCTAAATAGATATCTGAATAATGGCCCCTCAATGGAATGAGCTCTTTGTGCTCGTTCCAATGAGGGGTCATAAGCTATGTTTTTGAGACAAAAATTGAAAATTTATAGTAATTCATGAATTTATTTTGCAAGTATCGCCTGCTACCAGCAATGGGTAAAGGGTTAAGAATGACCATTTCCAGATACTGATACAGTATGATGATCATGCAAGTAAACAAGTATGTCAGCAAGTAACTAGCATGATTTACTCTGTCTCATATAATTGATGTGAGTCAGTGTGACAATGTTTGCCTGTTTTGGAGCAAGTGTGTTCCTTTGTTAATCCACATAATACCGCAGTTCAAAAGTAATGGTTAATCGATCAATTACTTTTTGGATCAATCAAGATGTTGATTATTGATTAATCGATTAATCGGTTAACCGTTTCAGCTCTAGTATTGGTTCTGTATTCGGTATCTGATTTGAATGAGATTTGCTGATACAGTATGTGGAGAGTGTATTATCACTAAATCACCCGCAGAGTGGAGATTCCACCCAAGCAATAATTGCAAATTTGTTGCAAAGCATAACAAGCACAGGCAAAGTTTCAACCAATGGACCTCCGGGTTAAACCCGGAGGTCCATTGGCTGAAACATTGTTTGTGTTTTTTGTCCACATGTATAAAATTATAGTTTGGGTGATAACTCCACTCTGTGGGTGATTTAGTTACAATCCACTCTCCACGTACTGCAGTTCCAAAGGGGAATTCATATCAGGAACACACAGAATAAGTTGTTCTTGTACAATACCACCAGAGCATCACAATAGTAACTGCCAGTGAGCTCAACATTTGCATTCTTTTACAAACAGAAATCATACCAACAGTAATTTTGTGACTTCTTCCAAACATACCATAACCTTCAAAGGCCTATTTCAGGCTTTTATGATCTTGGAAAATGTGCCCTAACATGCCATCATCAGTAGGTTCTGCTGATAATATACAAATCTCCCAAGCAGTTATTTCTAGTCATGTCTTGGGTGCCTGTTAAGTCAGCCAAGACTTGACTAGAAATCATTGCTGAGCATCTGGACATGTACAGGTTGTAGTCTTGTGGGAATTCAGAACAATTACCCAGTCCCTTAAGGGTTAACAAAACTGAAGAGAAAACTAGTCACATCTTGATAATGAACTCTTTTACTATTGTTAAGCCTGAACAAAGCTTTTTAAGTAGAAAATGTAGGAAAATTTGAAAATTCAGAAAATTTCAGTATTCTGTGATGTGTTCTGTTTGACTTTTCGGTATCCCCATGATATGAGTTTGTTTTTTGGTAAGATTGAAGATACATGACAAAACTTGATACCTAAGCTGTTTGTCATCTTTATTTTTATGCCCCAAGGTCAAGGTTTCATTTCAAGGTCACACTGAAAATCGGCCAATATTCGTGTCTCAGCCATAACTCAGAAACGAATCATAGTACAATTGTTAAACTTTTTACAAATGTTAAGGACAGTCAGAAGGTGTGTCGCGTATAATAGTTTCTGCCACATCTGCAAGGTGAAGGTCACAAGGGGGGTGGGGGGAGGGTGTGGTCATGTGTTACCTTAGTAACTTCTTGTTATTTTCACAGATAATGGAAGGAGATTGTATAGATGTCATCATGGAAGCTAAGGAAGAATCATATAAAATAAAACGAGTGAGATTGATGAAAACTTTTGATATCTGGACAGATAAAGACAGAACTCCGGTGATCATAAGATCTTGGAGAGCTAGTTTTGATGTGCCTAGAACTGATAAATGGAAAAGTGAAGTTGATGAGAAAGATGAATAACTATTATTGTACCTTTATCTATTTTGCAATGATGATAGAATAGTCACTAGGAGCTGGATGATGCTCTCATACTGCCACTTAAGAATTTAATGCTGATCATCCCTCTGAACACTTCAGGAATTTGAAAGGGTATGAGAGCAGTGTATCAGCAAGGGTATGGGAACACTCCCCTGAGAATACTTTTGGAGGTAGGATGGCAAACCGCATATTCTGGTGGTAAATTTACCCAACTACAGTGAGAAAAAATAAGCTAAGCTATTTGCTGATTTGTCAGGTGCCCTGGGTAATGGTGTTCAAGAATTCTCCATTATACTTGGGAACCATTTTCCATCTTTCACATATAACATATGGCTGCCCATATTCGAATACAGCTTGTGTGCCTACCTTGCAGCCAGAAATCAATGAAATGGGTTGGTAGACCTGGCAATATCTTGTCGGCTGCCAACTCATGAGATCCCATCTTTCAGCCTTCAAGCTCAAAACAAAATAGTCAATCAGACCGTCATTTGATACCAAGAGTGCACATCTCCCATGTGCTTCTTAACTGGTAGAGTGCTAAATTATTTTTGTTTGTCAGAATCTGTTCATGTGTCTTTGCCTTGTTTCAATTTATGGGAGAGTGCCAAGAGGCACTCTCCCATAAATTCTAAAAAAGCAAAGCCATGCTGGCCAAATAATTTCTCTTCAAAAATAATACAAAACATATCCAGAAAATATGAAACTGTGGTACCTGCACTTTAGAATAAAGCCCAAATATAGACTTCCAGCACAGTTAACTGGTTTGGACTGGAAGGCCATATTTGGGTTTTATTGTGTCGCTGCCCCACGAAGTGGGGAGCGACATATAGGGATTACTTTTGTCGTCTTGCGTCGTCGTCCGCGTCACACTTTCTCTTATCCGCCACTTCTCTTTAACCTATGAATGGATTTTGATGAAACTTTCAGTGATTCTTTATCACATAATGGCATTGTGCACCTCCTATTTTATTTTTTGATCTGCTGTATTTTTTCCAGAGTTATGCCCCGTCGTCTTGCGTCGTCCACGTCGTCCACGTCACACTTTCTCTTATCCGCCACTCCTCTTTAACCTATGAATGGATTTTGATGAAACTTTCAGTGATTCTTTATCACATAATGGCATTGTGCACCTCCTATTTTATTTTTTGATCCGCTGTATTTTTTCCAGAGTTATGCCCCTTTTCCACTTAGAATTTTGTCTGAAATGCCAGGCGACACACGTCTTCCATGGAAGACTCACATCTAAGTTTTGAAGTGCAAATACCACATCTTACAGGCTTCATAAGGAGAATGGTGGCTCAGTGGTTAGAGCATTGGATTTTAAAGAGGCTGACGGTTCAATTCCGACCAGCCATAACTGCATTGTGTTCTTGGCACTTAATCCTGATTGTTCATGTGAGGGCATGGTGACGCTATGTAATAAGGCATACTGCACATTATACTGAACTTACCTTCAACCATTGCTACCTCTGCTTGAGCAGTGTTAGTAAGTTGGAGAATCTGAGAGTTGCCCATGATTGTTCAGTGATTCTCTTCAGGTTTTCAGGCTTCCTCTGCTCATGAAACTGTCTGACATGATGTGACCCTGGCTATAATAATAAAAAAAAACAACAATCAAACTAACGAACAAAGACTTCATGTTCAGTGACATACTGTTGGAAGGGTTCAAGCATGTTTTCCATAGCTACATGCCAACAGCTTTAGATTTTACCCAATAAATCATTCTATAACTATAGATCCACAGTTTTAGATTTTACACAGTAAATCTACTGCATGTAATCTATCTTGTGCCTTCCCTGTAGAAACTCCAGGAAGTGAAGCAGTGCTTCTTTACTGTGGTAAACAACCTCTGGGCTACTGGTATAATAGGATCCAGTAACCAGTGCCTGGAGTGGAAGTCCTCTAAAAGGAGCAAGATGGGTATCATTAAATAAATAAATAAATAAATAAACAGCCTCATAGCAAGCAGATAGATATTTTTTCAGACAATTTTTTTTTCGAATTCTCCTTTCAAAAGTATACCCTGTAGCTGTGAGCAGCCCAGATATAAGATTAGTGAGCAAGAGCATAACTATTGGATGGTAGGAGGTGTCTGACACCCCCAATCCCCCCCCCCCCCCCCCCCCCCCCCCCCAAGAATTTTCCATTTTGGACATTTTCATCAAGACTAGAGTCTTGAGATACTTGGACTTGTGTCACACAAACAGTTGGTCATAGAAATGGAGGTCTGTCGTACCTGATTTGGGTTGTTAGAATAACCAATTTGGAATGACCAGTTTGGAGCACCTATATGGTATGTGTTAATTGAATAAGAAGTTGTGTGAAGACAACTGTACATCTATATGTGTATTTTATCTATTTACTAATAAATTTCCAAAAAGTCTTTGAGTTTTTTTAAACTAAATCTCGACTGACTTATATTGCAAGTGCATTAACAAGGCATGCCTTTGATGGAGGCATGTCTTGGTGATGTACTTGGGAAAGTACTCAGTCAGGGGACTTGTGCCATCAGTTGGGACAATTCTTTTTACACCCCCCCCCCCCCCTCCTCCCTCAATCAATCATCTTTGCACCCTTGTTAGGGAGAAATGAGTTCTCCCTACTCAACTCAGATTTCAGGGACAAGTGGAAATAAAATAGGCAGAATTAGAATGAAATCTACCACTATGTTGCAGTAGATAACTACTCCATGTAAAACATTTCCAAAGAGCAATTTACACAGAGATAAAAATTCTATTCTCACTGTCTGTTAAAAAGCATAAGAAGAAGAGATGTCTAGTTTCAAGCAAAGTACCTGAAGGCCAACCCCCTAAGGCCAGTTGCCTCAAACTTGGCTTGCAGAACTTTTGAGTGGTCATTGACTTGATGGGAATACAACTCCATGGGTGTTTTGATAGTACCATTTCTAAAATTATCAGTACTGCTTCCAGTTTAGGGGAGTTAGCATTACAGGAGAGCCCACTTAATTGAGAGTATTTGCTTACAAAAAAACTTTGAACACCAAAGCATTTAGCATACCTTTAGTTCAGATTTGTTCTGTTAAGGCCATGCATTACTTCAGTTTGTACAGGAATAAATTTGTTTTCCCACGGTTCGTCAGTATTAGTGGGAAAATGTTGTCTTGGTGAGACAAACAACAAACGGTATTTGAAATTGACAAATCGGGGATTGTTTGGGTCCGGTGGTCAAGTTTGAAGTGATGATTCAAAATCAGTTCTACGTGAGTGCACCTGTGGTACACACTAAATTTTCATTCACATGTTTTCTTAGTTTTTAAGAATGATGTTATTAACAACTTTCCCCACATTTGATTTTCCGCAGTTCTTCTAACTTTTCAACCACGTTCCAGATGTATTGCCATGTACAGGTTTAACATTGCAAGACTCTCTGTTAAGATTCACCATATTGGTCCCATATGTGATATTTTCCTTACTTTGTCGATTATAGCAAAGTGACCAAGGGGTTATGTTATATTGTACGTGATCTGGTCATAAATTTGTTCAACACCACAAAAGGAGGATAAGGTCCGATATCTTCTGAGGCAGTATGAGCTTGTTAGACGTCGGATACAGATTTCCCCCATACTTACACTTGATTGTATTGGGTTTTTTTCTGGGCCATTGCCTATTGCCAGTGAAAAAGTTTATTTGTTGGTATTGAAGACAATCAGTACACATGCAATGTTTTCACAAATGTAGTGTTGATCTCCCATTTATACATCAGTAGTCATGTTTGTATTTTGCTTCTATTCACCACCTAGGGCAATAAATATTCGCTATTTGCATACATCGTGTCTGTTCACTTATTGTTCGTTTGACTAAGACAAAGGGGGGGGGGGGGGGTGTGGCTACAGAGGGTACCTCTTCCTTTTACTATGGAATCTTCAAATGAGGAAGATATATTCCTTTTCATGCTAGTATTCTATACCTAGAGGTAAAAACACAGAACACACCACATTTGGGTTCATGAAATAGTGATAAAACTGACAAACTACGGTTTTTTCATCAATCTTGAGTTGAATAATTATACCACTCCTCTTAAACCACCCACTTAAAAAGTGGGTGGTATATAGTGTTCACTATGTACGTCCATATGTCTGTACGTCCGTCCTTCCGTTATGCTTTAGGGGGGTACACATCTGCTATCCACAACTCTTCCCAAACCAGTGAACGGACTTCATTGAAACTCTCAGACATTCTTTTACATACATTGAAGATGTGCACCTCCTATTTTCTTTTCAGATATTTTCATATTTACAGTTCCCCATATTCAAAAATGGTCTTTGTCAATTCAGGTTTTAGTAGGGATGGGTATAGATCTGCTATCCGCTACTCCTCTTTAACCATTGAACAAAGTCCATTGGCACTCTAAGACCTTCTTTTACATACATTGAAGATGTGCGCCTCCTATTTTTCTTTCAGATATTTTCATATTTTCATATTTCGATGTCCGTCCATCCGTTATGCTTTAGGGATGTACACATCTGCTATCCGCAACTCCTCTTAAACCAGTGAACGGATTCCATTGAAACTCTCCGACATTCTTTTACATACATTGAAGATGTGCACCTCCTATTTTGTTTTCAGATATTTTCATTTCTACAGTTTCCCATAATGAAAAATGGACTTTGTCAAATTCAATTGACATTCTGTACAGATCTGCTATCCACAACTCCTCTTAAACCATTGAACAGATTTCATTGAAACTTTCAGATGTTCTTTTACATACATTAAAGATGTGCACCTCCTATTTTCTCTTCAGATATTTTCATATTTACAGTTCCCCATATTCAAAAATGATCTTTGTCAACTCAAGCTTCGGTGTGGGTGGGGGTGGGGGGTGGGTGGGGGGGGGGGAGGGTTGGTGTCAGTGTTTGTGCTCTCTACATTAAACACACTTTTACTATTGTGGAATGTTTCTTGGTGGGAGTGGGTGGTATCATTTAGTGAGCTGTGCTCACAGTTTTTTCTAGTTTGTATTTTGATACATGTAAGCAGAAATTTGAATGTCTAGAGTAACCAGAAAGCAATCTGCTGTATTTCTGCACTCTGTATCAAAGGTCCCCACCATAAACAAAGCCTGCACTTTGCAGAGGTATCCTGTGAAATGACGTCACATGGAATCTCGGTGTCAATTTTGCACAAGGGAAACAAATCACACCTCTGTTGCCATGTATCCCTTCATTTATGCACATAAGTGAATGAACCAACAATGTTGTATTATGTATGATTCTGTTTAGGACATTTTACGCATGTGTAAATGGACAAATGTGACAGTAGCTTAATTCCATATTAGTTTAAGATTAAAACCCTGTCAATTGAATAAAAAATATGATCTATTAGAAAAGTATTTGGACATTTTCCAAATTCTCTAGCTTTAGAGAACTTGGTAACTCTTTACCTAACAAATTGGTGAAATCTGCTCCATAATTTACAAACTGAGCTGTTGAAAAAAAAATATACTTTTATACTGTACCAATGACCCAGACTTAGCTGGTGCTAACTCTAAAATATTTAGGGCCAAATGCAAATTTTACCCCCCAATCCCCAAAATTTGCATCTAAAATCGAAAATTACATGTCCTATAAGGTCCTCCATATTTTTGCTCCACTGCGAATGTGCAGTGTCAAGGAGGTCTCGAAATTGGCGCCAAATGTCATTCTTTGTTTGGCCCTCAATATAGTTACACTTCAGTGTTATTTGTGCTTGTAAATCTCAGTTTTAATGATGCCAGACACATAATTAGGAGAGAAATGGTGGATATAAGGAGGAAATAGAAGGAGGAGAGGAAAAAACAGTGGAAGGAAATGTTCAGGGCTGTAACTTATAATTATTTTACGAAATTATTCATGTTACCTATTTTCAAGGTATGACCTTGTTGTGGTCATTCTTGCTATGAATGTTCCATTGTTTAATCAGTGTTTCCTCTCTCCCTTTCCTTTATTCCCCACTAGCTATTCTCCCATGCTTTTGGCTTATTTTTTGTAATGTTTATTACTAAAATTTCTTGGGAGTTTTGGCTTGGAAACAGAATTATTTTCTGTTTTTTTCCCATGTTTACGTCCTCACCCTTGGGTGTTTTGGCGTTTTGGTCTGCATCTACCATCTGATGTTCTGCAGTTTCTTCTCTGGAAGTCTCTGTTTTGCATCAGATAGTGTTTAAATTGGTAACTGATTACGGGCCATGTTTATCAGTGCCTGGAGTCATGTTTCCGGTTTGTTTACACTTTATGTTGACAGCGGTTACTTCTTACAGTGATTACTTGTCCTCTGCTTAGTTCAGTTCATAGCAATATACATGAATATTGTCCGTAAGTGTTATATTAATTTTTTGAAATGATTTTAAAATTTTTGTCCACACTTAGGCTTTTTGGGGATCCATTTGGGCTCATTGTTCCCAGTGGGAACTTGGGCTCTTCTGAAAATTTTTCCTAAATTTTTTTTTTTGAAATTTTTTTTTTTGAAATTATTTTCTTTTGAAATGTTTTAATGGATTATAATATATTATGTATATTTATTTCAAGGGTTAGTGCGAGTAATATGATTGTATATTTTTTCATGTTGAAAAAATATTGTTCAAATTGTAATGCGAGGATATCTTCCTCTAATTCACAGGTTCATTGTGTTTCTTATAGTCAATGTATTTGCACTAATTCTTGCTCTGTGTGTGTTGATTGATATGACAACATTGGAGACGTGTGTCACGGTATTTTGTTAGCGGTGAGGGGTCCATTATGGTCCTCTCTCCGTAGGGTCACTCTATATTATCAGTTTCTTTTTCAGAATTCAGAGTGATGTTTCCGTGATGTCTTCAACAAGTGTGTCTCCGTCGTTGCAATATTAGGGCTAGTGGGAAGTGCTCAAGGTATTACGACAATTGCCGGGAGTTCTCTAGTTAGATCGAAGGCATTGATTGCCCACTAGTCCACCCAGTGTCGCAACCATTCACCGAATGGCTCAGCACCCGGGTTCGTCCGTCGCGGTCTAGGGAAGCAGATTGGGTGATGCGAGCACTATAAAACATCAGATGTGCACACCCAGCAACGACGGATCCAAGGATAGTACGGAGGAAGCCTGTCAGTCCGGTAGCTAGCTCGTCCAGGTCCACCCTGACCACGAGCGAGAGAGGCCCCCACTCTCTTGCATCAAAATCTGTGCCGCGATGTTGTTGTATGTTTGTTCGCTTAGTCGGAGCTTACGTCCACTCCTCCTGCTCGGGACGCTCCATCGCATGACAGTCCGACGCGGCTGTTATATTGGCTTCCTCGTCCTCGTCAACACACACAACCACACCTTGGCTATTTGACCACAGATTTCCAGGGGACGTTCGCATATTATATAAATGCAGGATTGAACGTCCCTGGTGCTCCTGCTTCGCTGACCAAGGAATACACGTCAACCAGGTCACTCCACCTGCTAGCCAAGGATATGAGACCTTTCCAGTTGGGACGTTCGCATATTATATTAATGCAGGAATGAACGTCCCTGGAGCTTCCGGCGGATAATTTACGTAGGACTGCGGTTCCACAGGTCTCATAGAGTAACATGAACAAGTTGTTGTTACCACAGGTCTCATAGAGTAACATGAACAAGTTGTTGTTACCGTGATGTCTTCGTAAAGTGTGCTTCAGTCGTCACAGTCAAATGAAGAGTTAGCGGCAAGAGGATTGAACGTCCCTGGTGCTCCTGCTTCGCTGACCAAGGAATACACGTCGACCAGGTCACTCCATCTAGCCAAGGATATGAGACCTTTCCAGTTGGGACGTTCGCATATTATATTAATGCAGGAATGAACGTCCCTGGAGCTTCCAGCGGATAATTTACGTAGGACCGCGGTTCCACAGGTCTCATAGAGTAACACGAACAAGTTGTTGTTACCGTGATGTCTTCGTAAAGTGTGCTTCAGTCGTCACAGTCAAATGAAGAGTTAGCGGCAAAAGTGCTCATGTAGATGTGGCAATTGCCTGGAGTTCCCTAGTAGGATCGATGGCTTTGGCGTCCGCTAGCTCGCCTGGTGTTGCGACCATTCACCCAATGGCTCAGCACCTGGGTTTGTCCGTTGCGGTCCAGGAAGGAAATTTGGGTGATGCGAGCACTATAAATACAATGTGCACACCCAGTGACGACGGATACGAGGATAGTACGGAGGAAGCTTATTAGTCCGGTTACTAGCTCGTCCAGGTCCATCCGGGCTGCGAGCGAGAGAGATCCCTCTCTCGTACTACAACATCTGAGCACAGATGTTGTGGTACAAAACGTTCCTTAGTCAGGGCATAGTCCACCGCTCGGGACACTCTGTTATATAGACAGTCCAGAGAGACTGCTCTTTCGGCTTCCTCATCCTCACGGCAGCACACGCGACCGCACTTTGGCTACGTGACCAGTCATATTCAACCAACATCGCCGACCAGGGATTCTACGGCGACCAGGTCACGCCATCCGGTAGCCATGGATACGAGGCCTTCATACTCTGGACGTTCGCATATAAGAAATATGCAGGAGTCAACGTCCAAAGAGCTTCCAGTGGCTAAATTCTGTAAGACCGCAGCTCCATAGGCCTCTGTTACGGACGTGTTATCGCAGATAGCACAAATTATCACAGCATTCCAGCACCCGACAGTAACTCTGTCAGATTAAGAATTATCCGAGGAAGCTGGGTTGCTACGTTCCGCTGCAGGTTCAGGCACGGACGACCAAGAATTACAAGTGGTCCGACAGGATGGCGAAAGGGATACGGATGAGTTGTATTTTCCCTTTTGGAACAACATAATTGCCGTAGAGTGCATCCGGCATTATCTTCTGACGTTGTTCCTCCGGACCAAAATTGATGCGTTGCCGGATAAGAGACTGATATCGCCACTAGACTCAGAATTCTTATCGGTTTAGGGACATCATCCCTCAGTTTCCGACATAGTCCAGAAATGTCTCACGGACATTTGATCGGTTGAATGACGCTATATATATATAACTTGCAACTTAAATGGGCAGGTCAGGTTTCTTATCGGCAAATGCTCTACATCTGCCTTTCATCAATTCAAGGAATAATTTGAAACGGCAGGACAGAGCATTCTGAAAGTTCTCTACGTCTAGACGACCAGGCCAGGACCTAGTATTGTTTATACCGTCGTGAATGTCATTTCCAACCACGATGTTGGAAACGACAATATCATCTAGCAGGGTTAGCTTAGACGCATCATCGTACACAGATCACCTTACCAGAGCGTTATCATTATGTCTCAAAGGAAAAAGAATTCCAGGATGTACAACCTCCTTAAGAGTTCTTTCAAGGGCCTCACGTAAAACTCCGCCCTTTTAGTGGCAATATGGAGATGGTTAGACGTAACGCGGCCCTGGCTACATCCACGCGTGTGGATAGTAAGGTGAAAAACTCTCTCAGAGTCGCTCCGGTCTCCGGAGAGTTTCTCTTCGGCGGCAAGCTTTCCGCAGTCTATGATCAGATAACTAAGAAAGCTTTAGACTCTCTGCTATTCAAATCCGCTTCCATATAGTCGGATTCAGCGGAGAAAAGTAGGACAGGCACTTCTGGGACGAATACATCCAAGGGAAGTTCCTATAGGGGTTCCTATGTGTCCCCTAGGTCTTACTCTAGAGACCATCAGGGTAGCGACTCAGGTAGGAGCCGTAATTCTGGCCAAGACATCTGGTCAGACGCCCCAGGTCGACGGGCAAGGTGCGGGCCGTGGAGGACATGGCTTCTCCTTCCGTAAGCCTCACAGGACCAGGAGGTAATGGTATTAACCTCTATCGTGTACCAGTGAGCGGAAGACTGTTAAGTTTCTCAATTAATTGGGAGTAGATTACGAACGTCCCTTGGATTCGAGGGGTGATTTCAGAAGGACTAAATTGTCCTTCAGACGAAAACCTCTGTTAACTCGAAGTCCAAGATGGACTCAGCTTTCGTCAAGTCCACAGGAAAGAGGCTCGCTTCCATCAGAAGTCCAGTCTCTTCTGGAATGATCGCGATAGAGATCATAGAAATCCAGGAATTTCCAGGTTTCTAGAACCATCCTTTTCTGGTTTCAAAACCAGACGGCTCGTTCCGTCCACTCATAAATTTGAGCTGGATAAACAAGCTGATCGTGGCTCCAAGTTTATATATGGAGTCCATCCGATCGGTCAGAGCGAGTTTTCGGGTGTACAACTATGCTACATGCATAGATCTCAAGATGCGTACTTTCACGTCATGGTACATCAGGCATTCAGAAAGTATCTTCACTTCTTCATCATAGGAGTCGTGTATCAGCTCCGAGCAATGTGCTTCAGTCTGAATCTAGCCCCCTGGTCTTTCACTCGAATAATAATGAGTGCATTCATCTGCGATAACATCGGCCTACCTGCACAACATTCTTTAGAGGTACGGCAATGAGTTAACGCTTCAGAACAATGTGCAGAATCTGTTTCTATTGCTCTGACATCTCAGTTTCATAAGTAAACGAGGAGAGTAAATGAGGAGAAGTCGGATCTGGTATCGTCCAAGTCATTCACCCACCGGGGGATGAACTTTGAGACGCACAACATTCTCGTTCGTCTGCCATTAACCAGAGCGAAATTAATCAGTTGTTATGCTCACTATTGTCTTCGCTCAGACAAGGTCCTCTCCAATTTCTTCTTATCCAGAATTGGAGGGTGAAGATTTTTTCGCTCGGTACCGACATCTTGTCAATCAAGTGAATAAGAGATTCAGACTTGGGCAGGTTTTCAGTGGTTAACTCAGGGAGTTCCACTGCAATTGCCGGATCTGAGTTTTACAGTTTTGACGGATGCCAGTCAAACAGTTTGGGTCGTATCATTGAGCCCAACGGATTTGAAGGGCCAGGGTCTTTGGGATCCGTAGTTCCTAATCAAGCACATTAACATCAAGAATGAGATCATTTTGGCTTGCGCTACGTTATTGGATGAACGTTATTCACAATGCTCATGTGCTAATTCTGTCCGACATTTCGACGGTATTAGCTTATTTTCGGAACTAGGGAGACACTCATTCCATTCTGTTATTCATGTTAACGGAAGGAATCTTTCTGTTTGTACTAGAACATCAAGTTCTCCTATCGGACCGTCATATTCCGGGTCGTCTGAACGTATTAGCGAACTCCCTTCACGGAGGGGCCGCTTGTTGCCGCCAGAATGGACTTTCAACAAATGAGTATTCAATCAGATTTGCTACCAAGGAGAGTGGCCAATGATCGACTTATTCATGACACATCTCAACAATCAGTTGCAGACGTATGTGTCACAATGTTCGGATCTTCAAGCGTTTGCAGCAGACACTCTATCGATCTCGTGAGTCGGAATAATAGGATATGCGTATCTTCCAGCGCTGTTGATTCAGCAGATATTGCTCAAGTTAAATATCTCAATGCAATATTCTGTTCGTAGCATTTCTAGCTCCACAAAGACCGTGGATTAATCTACTCAGGCGTCTGTTGTGGGACATGCCGTGGAAGCTTACTCCACATTTCGGTCCATTCTATGGTCAGATGGATCCAATTTACTATCCTCGGACACTTTTAAATGAGTAAAAAGAGTCTCATTTTGCTGGACTTCCTTATTTATTGGCTTTCCTTTAAAAAATATTAGTATAAAGGGTTATACTGGATGTTAATAGAGATCATTGATGTTATTGCACTCAATTACAGAATGGTGTGGTGTCTTTCTTTTTGATACAAATAAGAAAGATACATGCAAAGCCTATATCTCATTTTCTCCTTGAGGGGATAGTTCTGTTATATGTAAATGAGTCTATTGGATTTTCCTTTATGTCCTAGGCCCTCCAACCTTTTTACTATTCAGCTAAGTCTGGGTCATTGGTACAGTATAAAAATGTTAAAAAATTTATAGTAATTTATATATTTTTTATACTTACCAATGACCCAGACGGGGATGGCCCTCCCATGAGTTGGGAACTCATACCTCCCCACTGAGTACATAACGCTTAACAGGCACTGGTTGTAAGAATGACATTTGGCGCAAATTTCGAGACCTCCTTGACACTGCGCATGCGCAGTGGAGTAAAAGTATGGAGGATCTTATAGGACATGTAATTTTCGGTTTTAGATGCAAATTTTGGGGATTGGGCGGAAAAATTTGCGTTTGGCCCTAACTAAGACTGGGTCATTGGTAAGTATAAAAAATACATAAATTACTATAAATTTTTTAACGTTTCAAAAATTTTTACAAAAAATTTGATTTGTGTTTATTGGGTAAAGAGTTAAGTGGTAAAACACTCTCTTTACTGGTAGTAATGTACAGTTCCATCTGATATGTTACATAAAAAATGTCTATTACATTTCTTCTTGATAATTTGAAGCTTTTTGGCAAGCACTCACTGTTTCCCATGAAATTGTGATGTCAAGGGTTGGAACTTTCAAGACGAAAATAGAAGCAAAATGCTTTTGTGGTTCATCTTTAGTTTTTAGCTTAACTTGTCAAGATAAGCTATTGTCATCACACGTGCAGAAGTCTGTGAGTCTGTGAGTCTGGTCACATTTTCTTTAGCACAGGCTACACCATGTAGTTCTTGTCCAGTCATCACGAAACTTCATATGCAGGTTCAAAGTCATGTCTAGATGAGAACATCCCCTTTTGGTTACGATCGGTCAACTGTGATGGAAATGCATGCCAAAAACCTTTAGCACAGTCTACAGGTCTTATTTATGAAGGGATTTCATTGTAACTTGGTAGGATGATTCTGCATAATTTCTAGATGAGAACGTCCTGTTTTGGTCGTGTTCCGTCAACCATGATGGCTGCAGGGGCATGTTACCTAGATTCCTTTAGCACAATCTACAGCTTGCATTTATGAAGGGATTTCATTGTAAGTTGGTAGGATAACTCTGTATAATGTCTAGATGAGAACGTCATATTTTGGTTGTGATCGGTCAACTGTAATGGCTGCACAGGCATATAACTGAGATTTGCTTAGCACAGTCTACAGTTCATATTTATGAAGCGATTTCATTGTAACTTGGAAGGATAACTCGGTATGATGTGTAGATGAGACTGTCCTATTTTGGTCGTGATGGATCAGCCGTTGCCACCGCCTGATCACATGACCTACATTCCTTTAGCACTGTCCACAGGTTGTTTTTATAAAGGGATTTCATTGTAACTTGGTAGGATAACTTGGTATGATATCTAGATGAAACTGTCCTATTTTGGTCATGATTGGTCAACTGTGACTGCCGGACCATCATGTGACCTAGATTCCTTTAGCAAAGACTACGAGTCATATTTATGAAGGGATTTCATTGTAACTCGGTAAGGTGACTCATTTTGGAATGATTTTATGGTAACTTTGGTTGACATACATTAACTATGAGGACCACATTAACCCAGGCCTCAATTCTTCAGTACAGTCTACACCTCAAATTATTCTTATTGAAAACATAGCATGTGGTAAACAGAAATTAAGAATTATCCCTTTCATCAAACGCCACACACAGTCAAGTTAAGCTACAGTGGCATTGACACTTTCATTTTCAGCTGGAACTGTTTCTGACATTTGTGAAGATGATTTGTCCCTTTTTAACTCTTTATCCCAATGCACATGATATCAAAATTTATTTGTTTCAAATTTTTAAAAAAGTTTCGAACACAACCATATCATGTGACCACTCATTGGAACGAGCGCGATGAGCTTGTTCCAATGAGGGGTCACATGATGTTTTGTTGAAATGTTTTGAAAAATAATTTTTTTCAACTGCTCGATTTGTAACTTACAGTACAGCCATAGTGGACATGGTTGCACTCGGTGCTTCATTAATTAAATTTTTGATGATTACTGCCATAATTAGTTTTGATGATGATTATTCACATAATTAGTGTTTGAAATCTAATATTATTGTGTCCATGGAAATATTATCCTTGCATGGAAAGTGACCAATCCTTGGCAGCCGTACTGTATGTGGGTGGATTCAGACAATTTATTGGGGAAAGGGTTAACATAATAAAGTGAAATCACCTATTTTTATATTACCAGTGACCAAAGATGAAGGTATTCAAGAATGGCATGCAGCTGAACTTGCATATCATCGGAAATAAAAAATTACTTGGAGATGAGCATCATTTTGTCATGGTCTAGAATTTATGAGTAATAAAGACATTCTGAAAACCATGTTTTTTTTATTTGCTTCATTGTTCAGATGACACAGAACTGAATACAGTAGATAAAATCACATAAGGTGCAGGAAATTGAATACTCCAATGAACACGGATAGAAACGTTCATCATTGTACACTGATTGTGGCTATGTCCATTGTTAAAACTACATGATTGCATTTTTAGCTCAACTTTGACGAAGTCAAATTTGAGCTATTGTCATGGCCCGTCGTCCGTCTGTCTGTCTGTCCGTCTGTCCGTACATCAACAATTGGCTATGGCTCGGGCTAGAGGTCGTATTTATGAACCGATCTTTACGAAACTTCTTGTGTACCTTTGTTATGACCCTGGGACGGGAACGAGTGTTTTTAGGTGTGGTCCGAAATTCAAGATGGCTGCCAGCGGCCATTTTGTACCGATGATGCAAAAATCAGTTTTTTGTACAGAACTTCTGTATGAAAGTTCTGATTTGAATAAAGTTTTGTATAAATGTTTAGTACCATGGGATACATCACATATAATACGGGTTTTTTTTCTCGTGCGTAAATTATGCAAATTAGACTGACTTTGATTTATTTAGTGTTACTTTCAGAGCTGTAAGTGCCAAGCTGCTATGGCTCAGGCTAGAGGCCGTATTTATGAACCAATCTTTACGAAACTTCTTGGGTACCTTTGTTATGACCCTGGGACGGGAACGAGTGTTTTTGGGTGTGGTCCGAAATTCAAGATGGCTGCCAGTGGCCATTTTGTACCGATGATGCAAAAATCAGTTTTTTGTACAGAACTTCTGTATGAAAGTTCTGATTTGAATAAAGTTTTGTATAAATGTATAGTACAATGGTATACATCACATATAATACGGGTTTTTTTCTCGTGCGTAAATTATGCAAATTAGACTAACTTTGATTTATTTAGTGTTACTTTCAGAGCTGTAAGTGCCAAGCTGCTATGGCTCGGGCTAGAGGCCGTATTTATGAACCAATCTTTACGAAACTTCTTGGGTACCTTTGTTATGACCGTGGGACGAGAACGAGTGTTTTGGGGTGCAGTCCCGAATTCCAGATGGCTGCCAGCAGCCATTTTGTACCGACGATGCCGAAATCTGTTTTTTGTACAGAACTTCCATATGAAAGCTCTGATTTGAATAATTTTTTGTATGAATGTTTAGTACCATGGGATACATTACATATATTACAGGTTTTTTTCTTGTGCGAAAATTATGCAAATTAGGCTAACTTTGATTTATTTAGTGTTACTTTCAGCACTGTGAGTGCAAATCCCAATACGGCTCGGGCTAGAGGCCGTATTTATGAACCGATCTTCACGAAACTTCTTGGGTACCTTTGTTATCACTGTGGGACGAGAAGGAGTGTTTTTGGGTCCAGTCTGAAATTCAAGATGGCCACTAGCAGCCATTTTGTTCAAAATTAAGTGCAATCAGATTTTTGCGCAGAACTTCCAAATGAAAGATCTGATTTGAATAAATTTTTGTATGAATGTATAGTACCATGGGATACATTACATATAATACAGAGTTTTTCTCGTGAATAAATTATGCAAATTAGGGGTCCGGGTGGGACTTAGAAAATTTTGGCCCAAAATCCGGAAATTAGTTTTTTGGTTTTTTATGCGTTTTGGTCAATTTTAAGACAAAAAAAAAAAAAATTTTTTTACACTGAAAATTTGGGGTCCGGGTGGGACTTAGAAAATTTTGGACCAAAATCCGGAAATTAGTTTTTTGTGTTTTGATGCATTTTGGTCAATTTTAAGAAGAAGAAGAAAAAATTTTAGTCTGAAAATATTTTGTTTGGGACTGAAAATTTCCACACAAAAATAATAATCTTCAATGATTGGTCTTAATCTGTAGTCCATTACAGTCACCTTGTAATTCTTTTATTATTGTTGACTGGGCCAAAACAAATACTAATTCCTGTCATATTCATTATTCAGTTGTCTTGGTCACAGCAGGTACTAATTCCTGTCATATCCAAGTTGAGCTACAGAGTCATTGACTCTTTCATTTATGGTGGATTAGGCCCATTTGTGGATTTCCAATTGGGAGAGGGTGGAGTAAGTCTGTGTGCCCCAGGCTCCAGGGGAACCCTAAACATTTGAAGAAAAAACATTTTTTTTACTGAAAAAAATGTGTTCTCAAATATTTGGATGCCTTTGGAGTGCGGTTGCATTTTAAAGGATATTGGTGCATTGTTTTTTATTATGCTCCATCCATTCCCTCTAATAACACACAAAATGTGTCCCATATTTACAAAACTTGTTTGTGGAACTCAACTCCAAGCATGGAGACCTGCTCTGGTGGTATTGGATAAAAAACTTCCAAACAAAAGAGTCATAGATTTGGAGAGTTTGGAGTTCAAATTTTCCTCACACCATGCCCAGCCATGGTCAGCCTGCTGGGTCTGGGCCCCTATCTTCTCCTAACACCAGGGGCCCCCAATACCCCTCTCTCAGCTAATATGGATTAGACTAGACCTGACTGGACTGGAGAAAGATTCCTTGCGATAACCAGCATTCTGGTATATCCAGGATGGCTGCAATCTTGAATTTCTTACTCGAGCAATATCTTGAAAAATTGTTTGAGTAAGATGAAATGGATCCAATTATTGTTGAATAAACAAAATTTCTTTTCAAAAATCAGTATTCTGGCATATTCAGTATGGCTACCATATTAGCCGTCTTGGATTATTTTATTTTCACTTCTCTGCAACAATAAGATGCAAGGAAAGAATGAGCAATGGATCACATTTTTGTGGGTAGTGCCTCACTGCTGAATATAGGAAGGCTTGTTTTGATCATCACCAATTGCCACCGAGCCCCAACTATTCAATGTGGTGAATATTGTGGACCACAGGATTTGCCGTCTGCTCTAGAACATAGGGATTTAGAATTCCAATCCTGAAAATATGGCATTTTTTAGCTCACCTGAGCAAGTCAAGCTTCAGTGATCATTTCCATCTGTTGTCTGTCCATCTATTGTCATCTGTCCAGCATGAACTTGACATTTTCGACTACTCAGAAACTGCTCAAGCAAATTCAACTAAATTTGACACGCTTGTTCCTTATCATATATCAATTAATTTTTGTTCACATAGTTGCCATGCCCACGATGGATCCAACAAGGGACATAACTCTGTTAGTACCCAAAATATTTTTAAAAATCTTCTTCTCCAGAACCACCAATAGGAATCTTATGATATTTAGCATACAGCATCCTTAGCAGGGTAAGATTCGAGTTTTAACATTTTAACATGGTGCAATTTGAGTAAAATTCTTCAAAAATCTTCTTCAAATCCACCACCTGGAATCTTTTGATATTCAGCATCTATGGGGGGGGATCAGATGAAAGTTTGTTCAAATCAAGGCCCTGGCTTCATATATAGGCTCCCTATTGGAGCCCAAATTTAACTTCGCGCAATGTGAGATGTATTCTTTTAAAATCTTCTCCTTCCAATCTACTGGAGAGAATCTTTTGATAGTTGGTATATATCATCCTGGGAGGAGGGGGGGGGAGTGTTTCCTATGGGGTTCCAAATTTTAACTTCGTGCAGTATGAGAAATATTCTTTAAAAAAATCTACTTCTTCAGATTCACCAGTCAGAATCTTCTGATATTTGGTATACAGCATTCTTAAGGTGGCCAGGTTCAAGTTTGTTCAAATCAAGCCCCTCTCTGTTTATTTAGTCTCCCTATGGGGCCCATATTTTAACGTAGTGTAATATGAGAAAAAGTCTTTAAAAATCTTCTTCTGATCCACAAGTCAGATTTTTTGATATTTGATATTCAGCATCCTTAAAGTACTCAGATTTGAGTATATTTGGGCTCCCTGCACGAGCCCAAATTTGATCTCAGTGCAGTATGAGGAATATTCTTATTAAAAATATTTTTCAGATCCACCAATCAGAATATTTTGATGTTTGCTATTCCGCATCCTTCTGGGAGTCAGACTGAAGGTTGTTCAAGACAAGACCCTGGGTTAAAAGTTTAACTTACTGCAATTCGAGGAAAATTTCTTTTAAAATCTTCTTCAGATCTATCAGTCAGAATCTTTGGTATTTTTGTACACTGCTTCCTTAGGGGAGTCAATTTGTTCAGATGAAATTCCTGTGGTCATATTTTGGCCTCCCTATGGGGGTCCAATTTGAAGTGCAGTATGATGAATATTCCTTCAAAGTCTTCTTTCGATCAGCCTTGGGGTTCAGGGACAGGAGGTGTTAGATTCAAATTTGTTCATATCATTTCCGTAGGGGTCATATCTGGGCTTAAATGCAATATGTGGAGTATTCCTTAAAAATTTTATTCAGATTCACCAGTTGGACTCTTCTGATATTTGGTATACAGCATCCTTTTGGTGGCCAGATTCGGGTTTGTTCAAACCAAGTCCATGGGTTCATTTTTGCGACTCCGTATGGGATCCCAAATCTTAAATTCGTGCAATATGAGGAATATTCTTTAAACATCTTCTTTAACATCGAGCTGTCAGAATTGTTCAATATTTGAAATACTGCATCTTACATGAGCCCCAATTTTAACTTATTGCAATATGAGGAATATTCTTTATAAATCTTCTTGTTCAGATCCACTAGTCAAAAAACTCTTGAGATATTTGATATAGAGCCTACTTAGAGGGGTCTGATTCAAGCTTGTTTGAATCAAGTGCCTGGATTCATGTTTAGGGATATATAGTGTTAACTAGGCATAGATGCTGAATGTGATCTTAAATCCTTCTTTAAGCAACTTTCTCATGTGAGCAGTTAAGGCGGTGTCGAGTCGTTTCGGCCCTGGCACGTTTCGGCCTCTGGTTATGAGGTGAGGGATAGGAAGCAGAGGAGGGAGGTGAGGTGTTAGGAATAGGAAGCAGGAGGATTGAGGGAGGTTTAACAACAAAAACCTTTTAATCATGAATCAATACTTTATTATAATTGGAAATACCATTTATTTACAACAAAAACATAATGATTAACATACAAATAGAACATTTAGTGATCACAATATGGAAATAACATCAGGCCGGCATTCATAATCTTGCTGAATACAGCTTTGGACCAATGGAACAGGCAACCTTTTATTTCTATCCCAGGTACAACTTCTCTGATGGCTTGCCAGGCAGCTTAAAAAGATATAAAAAAGAAGAAAGATATGGTTCACGTACAGAATTGAATTTTATTTATGAATATTTAAGTTGCTTTTATATAATATTCTTGAATAATGTATATATAAATATAGTTTATTGTAGATAATAATTAGGAGCACAATTATAGATAGATTTATCATTCACGTTATGCTGTTATAAAATGGAATTATCTGTGGATTTATCATTCCCGCTACTCGGTAAGTCAACCAAAATTTATTCATAGAAATATAACACAGATAAGGAAAAAATACTTTTCACAAAGGTATAATTTAGTATTTCATATCTAAATTCACCAGATTAATTGAATATAAAGACAGTTTTTAAACATAAATAACTCAGAAAAAAAACGATTTTCAAGTGAGACGATTCGGCCTCTTAGGTGGCCGAAATGTCCCAGGGCTGAAACACCCTGGAATCGTTAAGGCCCCTTGGGGCTTCTTGTTTAGTTTTACTATAAATCATGGCCTATAAATCATCTGACATGGACAACAGAGTTATAAATAATTGACATGACTTCTTCTGTTGTGTTCTGTTGACTAATCATAGATAATGAATGTGACTGCTAATTCATCTTTAAACACCTTTCTTCGGTGAGCACCTCAGGCCCCATGGGAGCTGCAATTTGTTATGTACTTCAGAAATAAAATACCACTTCAAAATACTGTGATACTTTGCCACACAGAAATCATTCTGGTGAGAATTTTAATTAATAATGATAAGGGAGCGCGGTGGCTCAGGGGGTAGAGATGCAGGCTGCAAGCAGAGAGGTCCTCGGTTCGAATCACACCTGTGGTAACCGCTATGTGTCCTTGGGAAAGACACTTCATCACAATTGCCAACGTGGGGGCATGGTGGCGTAGTGTACTAAGACCTACTGGCACTATTGCACGTCTATGGTGCACTTGTCTTCAACCAATGCTAACCCTGCTTGTGTGGAGTTAGTATGTTGGGGTGTCTGACAGTTGCTCGGTGGTTCTCCGGATACTCCGACTTCCTCCACCCGTAAAACTATCTGACACGAGGTGGCCCCGGCTGTCGATGTGTCATTCAGCCCTAATAATAAATAAATTAATAATAATTAATATTCTGGTTAATTTTTATTAGAATATTTCAAGTTTTGCGAAAATCAGCAGGCTATTTTGAGAAAACTGTATTTGTCTGACACTGTGTAAAGAATTAAGGCTTCGCTTCTTGAAGCACTTTCAGTTCTGCTGTTCACCATTTGTCGGGACAAGCCTTGATAAGTAAATTAGAATATTGTAAAGTCGAGGTTAGGGGGTATAAGCCAATCGATGTTTTGGATGACCAAAAGCAACAATACAAATCGTTTCATATATAAGGCGCTTCACGTTTATTTAAGAACATTAGGAAGAAATGAGATCACTATAAAAGATGAAACTAAAATAGTGTAGTATATTTGTGCAGCAATGGTGTTTTCGCTGCCATTTTGGGTTGCAGCAGTTCTGATTCAAGTCATGCGGACTGTGAGAAAGACGGAAGATTCAGTATTCTAGAGTATTAATAATGGTATCTTATAGAGATAACTTTTATACTAGATAGTTGAGGGTGTCGGGTCGTTTCGTTCCTTTTCCCATTCGTCCCCAAGTGGTTTCATTCCTTTACCAGTTTGTACTGGGTCGTTTCGTATCCCTATGAATAGGTTAGTGTAATCAACTCACTGTCGGATGAGAACATTAAAAAATCGATTTATTGAAATAAAAGGTGACTCAACATAGACTCATTGCGCGGATTTTGAACCGTGATGAAATTTAAAAGAGCAACAATTATTATTTATAATGTACTTTTTTATTTATATCTTATTTCAACAGATATACTTTTGCCCTAAATAAAATGATTAAAATATATGTACAGAATTTTTGTTCAAATAGCACAGCAATCCAATATTTACAATGAAGTCGCATATGTTCCAAGTGAGGGGACTAATAGAGAACTACTCATTGGAGATCTCGGACCTAGACGTTGGGGCAAACCAGGGTAAAGAATTCGTCAGAGAAAGGGTCATGGAGGGTGGTAACCTTAATTGGCGAGAGGGGTCAAATCAAAGAGGTCTTTGGGTGGCCTGTGCGATAAAGAGAAGCCTGGTTTTGAAGAGTACCTTGATAGCACCTTTGGGAGGTCACTGTTGTTCAAGCTGAGGTCGCGGTCCCTGGAGCTGAGGGGAAAATTGGGGAAAAACTGAAAAGGAGTGCCAGATGTGTAATTTGGGCGTGGTGGTGATTCTGGAACACTTTCTTCTAGAATGCCCAAATTACCAGTCTAAAAGAATGAGATTCACTAGGAGTATAATGAGGAAGTGGGATGGGAGAATGAAGGACGTGGTTAGTGGGAGACTCAAAGGAGAGGGTTAATATGCTAATCGGGGAGATTGGGAAGAATGGGCTAGGGATGTCATCAAGCAGTTCGTCTCAGAGTGTTGGGAGGAGAGAAGAAGTGTGGGAATTGGGAGGCAGTTGGAGTACAGGGGTAACGAAGGCCTTCTCATCCGAGAACCGCGACAAATCAGAGGCCGGCCAAAGTGTTGTTATTATTATATAGGGGAAGGTGGGGCAAAACGGACCGCTTTATGGGAAAACGTTATTTTGGGGCTAGACCACTGTAAGGTCAAAAAATGACCACCTGTGGGCTTTGAGTGTCAATGGTCGCACGTATTGGTTTTCTTATTTTCTTCAGCTGACATATAACAAAGCACTCGATGAATGGTAGGGGTGTGGGCACGTCCTCGAAATCAATCTGGCAGAATTACAATTATTGGTCAATAAGATAAAACATGTGCGGCATGATTAAACAAAACAAAACGTAACCGGTAGAAATGTTTTTTAAAATATAATCTAATTGAAATAATTAACATTCCAAAAATCCTTTACCTTAATTTATTAATTCTGTTCTGCACCAGATTCGTTTCGTACGAAACGACTCCGTACGAACTAGTAAAGGAACGAAACGACCCGGGACCGTAGTTAAGCCATAATAAACAAACTTTGTTATACATAGGCTGGCCACAGTATCCTTATCATACAGGCATGTCCACAAAAATACAACATAAACGAGTTAATGGTTTTCATTTTTCGTCTTGTTAAGATTAATCTGAAACAGGTGGGAATAAACGTTTTATTTCTGTGCTGCCGATTGCTGAAGTGTTTATGTGCAGCAGTCGCCACTAGTGCAAAGGCACTGCCCCTGGGGCGCATCGAGCTCACAGACATGTGCAAAAAAGTCCATACAGCCAAGAAAAAATATACTAGTATATTATTATCATATGCAGAAAATCAGAAGAAAAAAATTGTATGGTGTTTAAAAGAAAATTTTCTACAAAAATTAATTGTATAGCCACCTCCACCATACTGTTCTAATAAAGACTCCTGCCCACAGCAATTTTTATATCAAAAATGAATTTCTTCACAATGAGAGGTTGATACATGCAAGATGATGTTGAATGATTGGCTGTTCTTGTGATCAACTAATGACTCTGAGATAAATTAAAGACGATAACAATTTAATAGCGAATCTGGTATTCCAAATGTCTAACAACAATAAACAAATAACAAAAAGGTCTAGTTGGATATCCGAACAATATCACAGCTCGTGGGATTTCTCAATAATATGAAGCGGAGTAGGGCATAACCGTGACTGAATTTTTACGAGATCAATGTTATATGTATAACAGTGTATAATGCAATAAATGAGTCGTGTCACATAAGTCTGCTAGGTAAATAGTTTAAAGTAAGCTTTCATTGCGTATTAATCAGATGCCTTATCAGCTTACTGAATAGAGCATAAACAAATAAGGGAGGGAAACACTGACTGCTACGAGACAGGTTTGTGTTACACGACGAATTAAGAAACATGCTAAGTTTGAAATGATCGAAATTAAATCAGTCTTTTGTAACGGAAGTCAATGCCTTGGAATATGCCCGGTGTAATAAAAAAATGTTGAGAGATTTTTCCTTTGTTCGTCTGAAGGTGTGTGTCAGGTTTGAGCAGAAGATTGTGGGGCTGAAGACAAAACCTAGAGAGGCTAGTGTATCTGGCATTTCCCCCAACCACAGTGACATTTAATGAGGAACAGAATGTTGTAAGGGAATTGAAGACGAAGAGTTGGAGGACTGGAAGATATTTTTGGAAAGTGCATTGGACGAGATTAGGATAAATTGGAAGGTCTATAAACTAGAGATCACTGCGGGCGGACTTAAAATGCAGAAAACAGAAGTAGTATATCATGTACCCGAATGGGTCGTGTGTATAACCCGCAGCTTTCCCGTGCAAAACCCGAAGTTTGCCAGTGCAGCTTTTTTCTGGTACAAAACTTTGGCTTCCTTTAGAACTGCATCCGGAAAGCTGTATACGTACTGCATGTATACTACAGTATAGTAAGGTATACTATCGTTATGTGTGCTTGTGCATGGCATTGGATATATTATATGAAAATGAGGAGACGATTGATGGGGAAAGGTGAATTATTTCCGAAATGTTTACCCCGCGAAACTGTTGATGTTGCCAATGACACCCTGACTTCATTTGGCGCCTGTGGCGTCAAAGACGTTTACCTCTGTTGTCCACTGTACAGTCCATCAAGACGTTGTTCTGATCTGAATGTATCGGGCTTCTCGTATTTCACTGGTATGGTAGTTTAGTATGGGCGGTACATATCCCCGTTAGGCTACTGTAAGCCCTTAGTACTACTAACCTACCGAATAATTTGTATTATCCTATGATTGGTATAGTAATAATAAGTGAAGCTTAGTCATACTGTGTCTTGCTTGTTTGTTTAGTGTGGTAGTATATGATGTACAGTTTGTTCCCCCGCTGGTCTATTATCACCATAGTTTTTAGGTATGGAGAAACGTGGATGGTGATTTCGTCAAACAAGCTAAAGAGCAACGAGAGCAATTGCTCCTCGGAAAATGCTCCAGTGACTCTTTGACTTCTCTCAGTATTGGAGGATACATGGTGATTTATTATTGGAGGATACCTTTTGGGGATAGTTATGTCCCCCAGTATCTCTGCGGCTTCTAGCATTTAGACCACCCATGGTTTTCATAGCTCCAAGGCCACTATTACGGACTTGCCCATAGTCTTTCCATCTATTCTGTGACCTCCTTCCACTTTCCTCACCAGGTACATTTTATGCCTCAGGGGCATTATGTTTTCACCATGTCAGGCGTCCATCTGTTAACTTTTGGTTTCCGTCAAATAACTAAAGAACCGCTTATATGATCAAATCATAATTTTAGGGGTAATTTGCGGATGACCAGACAAAGCTTCCTTTCGATTTGGTCCAGCTAGCCAATTCAATCTGGCCGCCATGGCAGCCATATTGAATTTGGTTTCCGCCCAATAACTTGTGAAGGCTGATTCAAATCATTTTTATTTTTTAATTATGCATTGTTGGTGTCTAGAGGAAGCTTACTTTCGATTGTGGACCAGTTAGCTGATCTAAAATGGCTGCCAGCGGCCAATTCATTATGGCGGCCATCTTGAATTTGGTTTCCGTCCCATAACTAATGAATACTGACTCGAATCAATTTCAGTTTTTGGTTATGCATTATCGGTGTCTAGAGGAAGCTTCCTTTCGATTTTGGTCCAGCTGGCCAATTCAATCTGGCCGCCATGGCAGCCATACTGAGTTTGGTTTTCGTCCAATAACTAATGAATGCTGACTCAAGTCATTTTTATTTTTAGCTCAACTTTGACGAAGTCAAATTTGAGCTATTGTCATGGCCCGTCGTCCGTCTGTCCGTCCATCTGTCCGTCTGTCCGTACGTCAACAATTGGCTATGGCTCGGGGTAGAGGTCGTATTTATGAACCGATCTTTACGAAACTTCTTGTGTACCTTTGTTATGACCCTGGGACAGGAACGAGTGTTTTTAGGTGTGGTCCGAAATTCAAGATGGCTGCCAGCGGCCATTTTGTACCGATGATGCAAAAATCAGTTTTTTGTACAGAACTTCTGTATGAAAGTTCTGATTTGAATAAAGTTTTGTATAAATGTTTAGTACCATGGGATACATCACATATAATACGGGTTTTTTTTCTCGTGCGTTATTTTATGCAAATTAGACTGACTTTGATTTATTTAGTGTTACTTTCAGAGCTGTAAGTGCCAAGCTGCTATGGCTCGGGCTAGAGGCCGTATTTATGAACCAATCTTTACGAAACTTCTTGGGTACCTTTGTTATGACCGTGGGATGAGAACGAGTGTTTTTGGGTGCAGTCCGAAATTCAAGATGGCTGCCAGCAGCCATTTTGTACCGACGATGCAGAAATTTTTTTTTTGTACAGAACTTCCATATGAAAGCTCTGATTTGAATAATTTTTCCTATGAATGTTTAGTACCATGAGATACATTACATATCATATGGGTTTTTTTCTCGTGCTTATATTATGCAAATTAGACTAACATTGATTTATTTAGTGTTACTTTCAGCACTGTAAGTGCAAATCCCTATACGGCTCGGGCTAGAGGCCGTATTTATGAACCGATCTTTACGAAACTTCTTGGGTACCTTTGTTATCACCGTGAGATGAGAACGAGTGTTTTGGGGTGTTGTCCAAAATTCAAGATGGCCGCCGGCAGCTATTTTGTACCAAAATTTGTGCAATCAGTCTTTTGTACAGAACTTCTGTATGAAAGTTCTGATTTGAATAAATTTTTGTATGAATGTTTAGTAAAATGGAATACATCACATACAGTACAGGTTTTTTTTTCGTGCAGAAATTATGCAAATTAGATGAATTTTGATTTATTTAGTGCTACTTATACACTGTAAGTGCACATGTCAATACGGCTCAGGCTAGAGGCTGTATTTATCAACCGATCTTCACGAAACTTCTTGGGTACCTTTGTTATCACCTTGGGATGAGAACGAGTGTTTCTGAGTGCGGTCCAAAATTCAAGATGGCTGCCAGTGGCCATTATGTACCAAAATTAGGTCCAATCAGTTTTTTGTCACAACTTCTATACAGCTCGTATTTTCGAACTGATCTTCACGAAACTTATTGGGTACCTTTGTTTTCACCTAGGGACAGGAACGAGTGTGTTTTGGGGTGCCTTTGTTATCACTTTGCTATGAGAACAGATATTTTGGGGTTCAGTCAGACCCACTCTGGGACTCAAAGATTTCTTTTCTAGTTTAGCATCTGACTGCCACCCACCTTTACAATACTTTACCTATACATTTGTTACAGACTATGGTCAGTATTTATGTACAGACCGTTGCAATACTTTATATGTACCTTTGTTATCAGGTCATTACCTAGATGTTTGTCATTGCTGTGTCACATACTATACATGTACATGTGTTGATAAGTTGAGCTACAGTGTCATTGACACTTTCATTTAATTATGCATTGTTGGTGTCTAGAGGAAGCTTCCTTTCTATTTTGGACCAGTCAGCCGAACCAAGTTGGCCGCCAGTTGTCATTTCCTTATGGCGGCCATCTTGAATTTGGTTTCCATGCAATAACTAATGCATACTGACTCCAATCAATTTCAGTTTTTGGTTAGGCATTATTGGTGTCTATAGGAAGCTTCCTTTTGATTTTGGATCAGCTAGCCAATGCAATATGGCTGCCATGGTGGCCATATTGAATTTGGTTTCCATCCAAAAACTATTGGATGCTGACTCAAATCAATTGTTTATGCTTTATTGGCGTCTAGAGGAGGAAGCTTCCTTTTGATTTGGTTATGCCCCTGAGAGACTTACCTACCCTTTTAAGACACCGTCGGGGGCATATGCCACGCTTTGCGTTGCTCTTGTTTGGAATTCCACCGCTACTGGTTGCCACTGTCTGTCCTGTGCTAGAACCGTCCATCATAACTGCTGATTTGTGGCACTACTTCTGGATTGCCAAATACCTCGTACTATCTCGACCTAACCCTCAGCCATATCTTACAATATCCATAATAGTACCCTTACTCCATTACCATACCGGGAACCAAGAATATAGAATGTATGCAATGTTCCAAATAATAACACATTATAGCACTTTAGTATGAGGTTGTTATTTGTTAGAGTTGCTTGATCATACACACGTATGCGTCAAGTATCAGTATTGAGTAGATGAATGGTCAATATGAGAATTTGAATTGCAGATGTCTATATGGAGTACTAAATCATTTAATTTGTGTAGAAGTGGAAGTTATGCCATTCTACAGGCCATGCTATAGAAATGTTAAGGCTTCGTTTCAGCTTTTAATAAAATGATGGGGTTTTGGCACCACTGTTGAGATTATGAGAAATACTGAGAGGCTATCAGTCATCTAAAAAAATTAGTTTATCTGCTCATTTAATGAAAAAGTGCATAAAGTTGGAGTTTTTTTTTGTTTTGTTTGATATTATACAAAATCATTGCTGGAGTATGTGTTCAATTCACACCTAGGGACAGTAGGCAGTGGTCAGAGAATCAGTACAAATATTTGTAACCTCATTTTTACGGCTGCCTCAGCTTAAGTTGTCTTGCACTTGCAAGTTGAGAAATCTTGCAAGTATCCGTCCATCATAATTGACAATATTCAAATTTCGGGCTTTCGCCCGATTCTGTCTAATGTGTATGTGAGTTGCTTAAGATGATTTCCTGCTCATCTGTATATATGTATAGAACTGTGCCGTTCTGTATTTATCACACACTGTGACCTCCCATGTAACAACCAGTCTACACGAAAATTGAACTAAAAGCAATTCTCAATTGGATAATTGCTGCGTTTCCTTCGTTGTTACGAGACATCACTGTTGGGCGGTGGGGTACCATCGCATAATTGCTTTTTAATTTTTTTATGGCATTTAATTGGTCGAAACCAGTTGACGCCGATCAGTGTCACTGTCAAGATGATCGAATTTCAAATATTGACAAAACAACAGAGAATAACACAACAAAAACTTTTTAAATAGCTAATACGTTTAGCACACTCCATCATTATATGACCGGTTTTGGAAAGTATCTGTCAAGGAACAAGCAGTCAGAATGTTATTTTTATTTTGTAGATTTTTGACTCGAATCTGTTTGTTTAAATATCCCGGGTAAACAAATCTAAATTGGGAACTTGGAATTTCCAAGCGATCTCGACTCCGGTGCATTCGACCAACCATGACGTGATTTATTTAGACGGGTCCTTTCTCTGTTTTCATTGGAAACGAAATCGAGCCTGTTTTGTATCACCACATGTGCGATACAACTTTATATTTATCGTACAGTCAGAACAGTGGAAATCCCGTGTTTTACATTAATAGGACTGGTGTGTAATAATTGATTGACATTAATATCCAGATCTGCCAATACAAGTGTTCTTGGACAATACACTATCAACTAATGATTGAGAAAAGCGAGACACCATCGTGCACCAACTCGTTTTAGGAGACCACCAGAAAGAAATTTCGGTTCCTACCAGTTGGACATTTGACCCTAGACACCTACATGAGACCCTCTAGCCACATCTCTGGACTCTTCGAGTAAACATATAGAACAGACCCGGGAAAAATTTATCACACAGCATTCACATTTTTCCCATGAGCTACAATAATGGCCCCGTCCCCCTCACACAGCCCCCGCATTAAACTCGCACCCCATCACACCCTGCACTACTGTCCATCGTAACTTGACTCCGGCCTCCATACCACACATCAACTAGATTTGTCTACAAGCACAAATACAGCCCTCTATAGCCCGCAGCCTTCACACCTGCGCCTTCCCTGTCAGTAAACATATCGAGGCCCAGGCAAATATGCCACTCATCTATTCCATATGACTCGCCCTTCTCATTGCGTCCATATCCTAGTAACATACTGTATACTCCTACCCCCCCCCCCCCCCCCACACACACACACACACACTGTTTCAGGGACCAATGCAGTTGCCTTTTTGTGCCATGCGACCCCCTCCTCAAATCAATCCCCCAACCTTTACCCCAAACTATTAATGGGGAAAAGTAACTATATTGCCCGTAACGGCAATTTGGTTGTATTGTTCGAAGCTTGCTTTATTTTGTGGTGTCATCTGTTCGATTCAAACAATTTTGAAATTGTCTATACTGTGACTTTCTGTCAGAAAATGTTGCGGTATTGGTTCATACAAGACTTTCAGTGTTATTCTGCTCAGATGGTTTTGCATTATCTCGTAAACTTCTGTCATTATCCATTCAAAATATAAATATATTTTGTAGCAAACAATGTAAGAAAATGGTAAATAAATAAAATATTCGAATTCCCAAATAGAATTCCCCGAGTTGTGTTATATATTCACATTGCTCAGCTGACAACCGCTTAATCTTATGTATACCGTCTGGATCCTGTGAAGGATAATTTAGGGGTGGGTGGGGGGGGGGGGGGGGGGTACCTATTTTCTAAAGCTAAAATAAAATAAAATAAGGATATGTGGACCGCTGTTTTATGTTATTCCATTTTTGAAATGTTTCGCATCAACAGACAAAAAATAACATGGCATTATCATTATAGACATCAGACTGCCCTGTGTTTTCAATTAAACCCCTATAAAAAAAACAAATAAAAAAACCAAAACATCTAGCAGGCGTTGCGGCAGCTGATCGGATGGACGTTTTGGATGAAATTGAAGGTATCAGACTATCTGGTCCTCGACTGACTCGGACCTTGGCTGATTCGAACCTTGGTCGATTCGAACCTTGGCAGATTCAGAGCCTATTTTCTGGACGATTCGGACCCTGGTCGAATAAGACCTTCACTATTGCGGATTCGGACCTTAACACTGAAAATATACTATTAAAAAAAGTAGGGGATAATTGATAAAAGTGAGATATATGAAGAAATATAGTTATATTTTCATCAACCACACATTCCACGCACTGAGCTGTAGAAGACATAGACGGTCAGTCAGAGAATTTACCACATTCAGTCCAAGAACACAATCAAATGTAAATCCTCCTCTATTCGCGAGACAAGCGCGGATCCGCCGTTGTGTACTCCTCACCAAATGTCCAATATCAGCTTGACTGAATCAATGTTATTCCATTCTGCATTCAGTGCGAAATGGATAACATGTAATGCTGTTCTGCTTGTCATAGTTATGCCTCCCCACACCATAACCGATTCACCAACAAAACGATCGTGCTTCCCAATTGTTACGTCATGGTATCGTTTTGTTCCGCCGCCACCACACTCTGTTTCGCCTGTCGTGGAAGTCGAGAGTGAACTTCGATTCATCTGAAAACATGACGTTGCTCCACGGACGATTGTCCCGGCGCTGTCGTGCTCCACATCAGTTACGCCTTGCTGCGATGTGACGTTCAGTCAAACATGGAATTATTCGAGGTCGCCGAGCGTACAAATTCCAGCTGTGTAGGCTATTTCGGATAGCCTCGCCACTGACTCGCACATCTGTCGTTCGGTGCAGCTTCTGTCAAATTTCTGAAGCAGTTTGATTGCGGTTACGTAGTGCTGTGGTTCAGATGAAACGATCCTGTTAGCAGTTGTCGCCCTTGGACGACCCCTGACTGACGTCTTCATCAGCATGCCTGTCGAGAGTTTGACAAATCGTACCTTTTCCTGGACGATTCGTATCCTGATGTCTGGACGATTCGTACCCTGATGTCTGGACAATTCGTACCTCGTGTCTGGACGATTCGTACCTCGTGCCTGGATAATTCGTACTTCGTGTCCGAGCCATTCGTACCTCGTGTCTGTACGATTCGTACCCCGATATATGAACAGTTTGTACCATCCTCTGGACAATTCGTACTCTGCTTAATTAACCAACTCCAACCAATGGTAGGAAATCTATGGGTGGGGCGGAGGGGAATATAAATTTGAAGAAAGAATTAATAATTTTAAATCCTATTATTATTTCGAATGAAAAAGTAATCGTAATATGCATCAGAACAATATGTACATTTTAATATGACAGAAGTTAAAATGCATGAAACACATAAATAACAAATCCCGATTACAGTAGCAATGGAAGATAAGCTTCATGATAACCATTACTGATGAGCTGTAGGATAAGCTCAAGAGAAAAATTGATTGCATTTTCACTTTGTTGATAATTCCCTTTTTGACATCATTTCTTAGGAAACTCCCGAGGAAAGCTTCTCAAGAAATCCTGTCTAATTTTGGAATTATCAACTCAGGGAAAATGAAAACAATTCTTCTCTTGTACTTATCCTATAACTTATTTCCGCTGGTTCTGTAAGAGCACTAACATCAAGGTAGCACATAACAAAACAATATGCAACAACTAAAACTGATTATTAACTAGTTTCATCGCAAACAGGGCTGTAAAGCTTACCACAGGCCCGAAGCAGACTGAAGATTGACCTAGTTCCAGATGAGTTTCTTTGAGTTTTGGCGGCTTTGATAATTGATGAATGATGAATGAAAAGTTTCAGTGCGCCAAAGTCGCACAGGGACTATGTGGGATTTAAATCCCCTGCGACACGAATGGCTTTCTTTGCTTTATAACTTTATTTGCTTACGAATTTACGAGAGTAAGTGATCGCTCTGCTATGGCTCGAGGTTTATATATTCGAAATGAAATGAAATGAAAAGTTTCAGCGCGCCGCAGATAAACAATTTATAAAATTGGATGTTTAGTTTCTTATGCGCAAGTTCGACTTTAACTTTTGCCAAAACGTGAGTAAATAACAATTAAATGGTTAATTCATGAGACAGTCTGTTCACTTACGTGTCACAACACGTACCTATAAAGGAGAGAATTCGTACCTTTTGTTAAGACAATTCGTACCTTTTGTCGAGACAACTCGTACCTTTTGTCGAGACAACTCGTACCGTTTTGCCGAGACAATTCGTACCTTTTGCCGAAACAATTCGTACCCCCTAATTATGGTACGATTTGTCCAAGGTACGATCGTCCAGGGTACGAGTTGTCCAAGAACCGCCTGTCTGCCGGTAGATGACCACAACCTGCAAATCACCGATTGAGTAACGTTGAGAATTTGAGCCACTGCAGTTTGTATGTTGCCAGCCTGCCAAGGGCACGTGAACGTTCGTCACGTGTAGGTCTTCGCATACCTCAAAAAGTTACATTTCGACCAGAAACTATTGATAAACGAGTTTTCACCAAGAAAAGAACGATGAGACCTCAGAAGAAGCCCGTCCAGTACAAAAGAAAATTTCAAAACGCACCCCACAGACATTAACGCGGCACTCGCGCGAAAAACATGCACGACGTTTTCGTGGGCCGGTGACATTCATGATTTACTCTAAACTTGGAAACATATTGATGTATCCAATCACGCGTATCCAATACCATTTTCCGAAAATATCAACATCAGTTTGGATGTCCCCTGCTTTTTTAATAGTATATAACAACCCAGAATGCAATAAATTTCAATTACCATTGACATCATTTTACTTTTTTGGCATAAAATATATCAACAACAAAATACAAGATTTCATACAAAAAAAGATTCATTCAACAACTTTTCATTTAAAATATCTACTGAGAGTTCTAAAGTATTAAAAAATATATATACAAATACTTACAAAAGAAATGATTTAGGTGACTATAGCATGCACACTCACATGGAGAATAAATTTTGGCACACCCTTACAACAGTTTGTATGTGGTTATCTCTTTAGCATGATGACACTCCAACAGCTTCATCAGTTTTCCTTCTATCTGTCCTCTTTCGCAGTACCCAGGACTGTGCCCTCCTCAAGGGTCCATCGCTCACCATTTTTTTTTTGTATTTATAGGTCACTGGCTTCTGAATACAAAGGCGTAATCCGCAGGTAGAAAGGTAGATTTCCTTTTTTTGGCACGTTTATTCAGGCTATTGCGCCATCCCTCTACGTCGTTATTGATCCGAATGCTCCTTCCAAATTCTGACCACGGGTCAACAGGACATACCGTACTGTTCACCAAAGTTCTCTTTACCTATTCCACGAAAGATTTCACTTGTATGTGGCACGCTACCATGTTTTGCAGAACTGAAAAAGGCTGGCAACAATGGCCAAGCAAATACATCGCGTAATAATTTTTGCATGTCATCTTTTCGATTATAAGCAACCTGAAAACATTTTTTATTTATTATCATTATTACAAGTGGTAGACTATACTTGCCTGAAGAACAACAAGGACTGCCCCAAGAATCATTCACCATCTTAAACTTTCGAAGATAGACTAAAATTGTCAGTGAAGGAAGTGATCTTTTTAACAAGCTTACTATATAAATGGCAGACTTCACATGCCCAAAGAACAGGCCAAGAACCACTTACTACACTCAACCGGCGTGTCGGAAACCGAGCTTTGTCGCTGCTGGAAGAAATAGATTCACGCCGCGTATTCAGCCAAACTTAACGAGTGTCGTCTGAATCCGTGCGTGAACGTATGTCTCACCGTGACGAACCCGCCCGTTTCACTTTTGTTGGGGTGGTTCTTATCCTGAAGGGGTTAATAACTTTTCCTCGAAAAGCAGAAATCAACAGGGGTTCACTGAAAACAACAATTTTAATACATATATAAAAAAAAATAAATATGATAATTCGTGACTTACATGGAATCCAAAAGAATAAGAAAACAAAACGTCAATCACCCCCTACCCACAGTTTTTGAGTAACTTGCGGGCCCTCATTCTCTGTTGTCGCTGGTTTTTCCTCCTCTTCGCTGGTATTTGTTCCTTGGTCGCCTCTCCACTTCGCTCCTTTCACTGCCGTCGCACGGCCACTAACGTATTGCCACTTTATCGGGACGCCTCTCCTCCAACAAGTGACGGGATGTCACTCTACCACTGCCGTCGTACGGCCACTAGCTTATTGTCACTTTACTTGACGCTTTTCACACAAGCAGTCGCCACCAATGGGGTTAAACTCCCCCTTACGTTTGTCTCAGAATAATGTTCATACAGGTGAAGCCTGCTACGCCTACGTATGGCTTGCCTTCTATAACAGGTAATGCCGTTTACCTAAATGCAAATAGCCCCCTGAGCTGGCACTTCGTGTTTCTGATCCTGTTCTCATATGTGGCCACCGACTTGGCCTGCGACTTCTCCTATTCTAAATATGAGCTCTGTGGTCCCGCTACGTCACAGCGTGCCTATACTTTCGCACCGATGCTGCACCCCCTCTAACCTATAACATGGGACCCCCCCCCCCCCCCTCCCCCATCTACTCGCAACGACCCACAGCCTTACATACCTTCCGAGTGGAATTGGCAGGAATGAATTTTTCGAGAAATACCCCGATTTTTATTTAGATAGCCAGAACATTTATTCTCAGTTAATCGCTTCTCTTGAACTTGGCCGCTTAGATCTATCTTAATTTAACACTTGCTTTAAAGTCCCTTTGAAAGACTCACATTTTGGTATCTTTTGACATTTCGGAGATAAGATAGATGCGTAATATGGGTGTGTGTCCAGAACATGTGTAATGCACTGTTTTCTACAACAACCACCCATTAACTGGCCATAATTACCCAGATAATGACAACCGAAGAATACCTCTTCGATCAGTTATCAGATAGCCCATGTGGCGTTCAACAAATGCGGACTAATGGAATTAAATGTCATGCTCGAATTATTGCTAAAATGACAAATCTACTTTCAGGGTCCGTTATATACCTATCTTTATGTTTTATGTTTAACCCAGTCAGAAAGATTATCGAGGATATTTATACTTTTAAACAAGAAAATTGCAACTTTTAGCTATCACTTTGACAAACCCCTACCAAGGAACATACTCTCAGTTGTTTCAAATAAACCAAGGGGATAGCTTTCACGTGCATCCACTCTCATACTTCTCACTTAGAGCTATCTCACAGTCTTGCTTACCTATTACACCAATATACTTAGAATGTTCACACACACAGTCACACGCATGCGCACAGTGATGCGCAGCACAAATAACTCCCAGTACTTTGACTCGGTTCTCCATTGGAACACATGAGTCTATCCACATCCCTTATAAACTCGCGCGCATACTTCCACTGGCGCACAATAGGAGGTGGTCCGTTGGTACACATGCAGCCAACAGGTCCCCCTATACACACTCTCTCCCTCCTTCTCTACATCACAAATTATAATACTACTCTATCTTAATCATACACACACCTGTATCTGTATACACTCACGCAACACCTGCGTAAAAAATTATTAGCAAGGGGTATCCACCCTGACCCAAGGCAGCCGATGGGCCCCTCGCCCCAACTCCTGTCACCTCACTAACTTGCCCCCATCATTGGATAGGGTTCCCCCCGCCCGGCTCATGCCCGTCGGCGGGTTACCTGCCCTGTTAGGCACTACCTTTAAATATTCCCATTGGTGGTGGGATCCTCACTATTCCCTGGAGAGCCCTCTGTACCCTCCACCTGGACCTATTCCTTGGGCGGGTCCTCCACCAGGGACCCCACTCATCTTCACGCCCAACACCTGCCGCACCAGAGCTCGCTGCCTCAGAGGCAACGCTCTGTAGATTAACTTCTGCCAATCCTTCCTTGGGTGTCCCATTCCCAAGTCCCAGGGTCCCCCTAACTCGACGTCTCTGATGCCATTGTGCGGCTACTCCGGCCACCTCTTGCTGCCCCTGCTGGCCTAAGGTCCGTTCCCCCGCCGTTCGCGTGGGTTCAGTGCCCCTTATATCCTGGCATCTCCGCAAAAACCTTGCGCGGTAAACCACTCCACATCCATCTATGTCCACTCGATAATGACCGTTGCCCATTATTTTTGTTACAGCGTATGGCCCCTCCCACTGCAAAGGCGGTCTACCTAACTGTGTCGGCAGACGCACGGTCACCTTTTGACCGACCCAAAAGCTCCTAAGCTTTGGTCTACTTCCGTACCAAACCCTACCACTATGCCCCATTTTGTCCACATATATTGGCTGATTCTGTTCAGTCACTCCCTTGACTTCCGTCGTCGAAGGGTTAACCTTTGGGGCCTCCATCGTGCACTCTACCAGTGCCTCCTTACTCAACTCCACTGGTCCCTCCGGTGATTTTACCGGCCGCACTGTCTCCGCGGCTTGGGCTCGGGTGACCGCCCCCGATGCTCCTTTGGGTGCTCTTCTCTCCGACCATGTCGTGTCGAGTTCTGAACATACCCCGAGTATGTTCCCAAGTACGAGGTCATAGATGGGCGCCTAAATACACATTGCCTCTATCTCGCCACTATAGACTGGGGTATCTACCCTCACCCTCACAGGGGGGAACCTCCTAATCGTCCCATCTATTAGCACGCACATGTGGTTGTGCCCCGTTAGCTGTCCGTCGCTAACGAGTTCCCTTTTCACCGCCGCGCTACTGCACCCTGTGTCCCGTAGCATACGGACTTCTCGGTCACCCAGATACGCTGGGTAAACCAGCATCTCCTCATTTTTACCAAGGGAGGGTATCCCTCGCACAGTCCACTAATTATGGGCAATACCTGCCCCCCCCCCCACCCCTTCCAGCCTGAGCAGCTCAGCCTCTAATGCTCGGCACAGTGGGCTCTTTACTGGCCCAATTGTTTGACAGAACGCCGCTGTCTTCCTCCTCTCCACAGGCTGTATCGAATTACTTCTCCTGCCACTACCGATCGGGGACGGGTCCCTCCTCCCATCGCTGGCAGGCACTCGTTTGATCTCCCCGCCTTAGCCTTCCGCTAACAGTCTTTGGCCAGGTGCCCCCTTTTATTACACACAAAGCAAGTTGTGTCCCTGGGCTCTGGCCTTCTCTGATTTACCCTGGAACTTTCCGGCTCGGGGCTTGGGTTCCTAACGCGTGCTTTTGCAACCACGTTACTCCCTTCCTGTCTGGCCTACCCTGGGTCAGACCTCCCCCATGAGCCTCCGAATACTGCTCGGCCACCCTAGTCATTTCCTCCACGCTACTTGGCTTCCTCTCCTTAACAAACAGTGCCATCTCGGTGGCATACGATGACATAAACTGCTCCCTGATAAGTAAGTCTTTCAGGGAATGAAATGACTCTTCAATTTCAGATAATTCGACCCGTCGGTCGAAATATCTTGTAGCCCTTGACACAAACTGGTACACACTTTCACCCTTCTCAGCCTTACATTCTCGGAATTTAGTCCTGAACCCCTCCTCGGTGTGCTGGTACCTCTTGACTATAGCATTTTTCAGCTCACCGTAGTCATTAGCTTGGTCAGGTGGCATGCTCACATATACTTGTAGCGACTTGCCAGCCAGCAGCGGACTAAGACTGACACACCAGGCATCATCCGGCCAACCCTGACTTGAGGCAAACCTTTCGTCAATGTCATCAGTCTGTTCATTGAACTTTGGCAACTGGGGATAAGGTGCTCTCACGTTTCCCACTGGACTTTCTCCACCCTGTCTACCATTAGCTCCCGGTAACTGCGCCCTGGCCTTTAAAATTTCCATTTCCCTCTCATGTTGTCTTTCAGCCTCCTCACGCGCCCTTTCAGTCTCCTCACGCGCCCTTTCAGCTTCCCCACGTGCCCTTTCATCTTCCTCACGCGCCCTTTCACGGTCTAACGCATCCTCCCTTTCAGCTCTTTCTCGCCCTTATGCTGCCTCTCTGTCAGCTCTTTCCCTCTCAACCTGAATTTCTTACTCTCGCTCTGCAGCTCTTGGTGCTGCCTCTCTCTCTCGCTCTCCACTTTCTCGCTCTAACGCAGCCTCTCTCTCTGCTCTTTCTCGCCCTAATGCAGCCTCTCTCTCTCAACCCTCTCAACCTCTTTCTCGCGTTCGGCTGCCCGTAAGGCAGCCTCCTCGAGCTTCAACGTAACCTGACACTCTAACTCTGCAAACATTTCTTTCGCCACACGCTTTTGTTCATCTCTCACAATTTTTTGCAATTTACTACCCGCGAAGCCCAACCTCTCTCCCATACTAATCAATTATTGCAAACTTGGGGTATCTATTATTGAGATTTATCACTAAAAATCCCACACAAAAAATATTTTTTTGACCTAAAGGGTTAATTATTGCCTACCCCACACTGCGTCCTATTATTACGCGAGAATTTCCACCACCGGTGTTTTAAATTCGCCGATCGAATTTAAAAGCTAATTTAACCAATGATAAACCCCAACACAACTCATGAAAATTATTAACATTTCAATGGGACAACCTGTATGAACATTAAAACTGAAGCATGTATTAAAATTGCCATTGAGTGAGCATGTTCGTTTTGAACTTTTCAATTGTTTGTTA
This sequence comes from Pictodentalium vernedei, assembly GCA_031216915.1. NCBI lineage: Eukaryota > Metazoa > Mollusca > Scaphopoda > Dentaliida > Dentaliidae > Pictodentalium > Pictodentalium vernedei. Next base: position 644,951,948 of record CM062296.1, on the reverse strand, counting down.
CCTTTTAGGAAGATCCTGGTGTTAGCCTCGCCAGATGTCGGAAACCGGGCTTTGTCGTTGATGGGGGAAATAGATTCAGGCCTCGTATTCAGCCAAACTCAACGAGTGTCGCCTGAATCCGTGCGTGAACGTATGCCTCACCTTGACCAACCCGACCGTTTAACTTTTGTTGGGGTGGTTCTTATCCTGAGGGGGTTAATAACTTTTCCTCGAAAAGCAGAAATCAACAGGGGTTCACTGAAAACAACAATTTTAATACATATATATAAAAAAATATGATAATTCGTGACTTACATGGAATCCAAAAGAATAAGAAAACAAAACGTCAATCACCCCCCTACCCACAGTTTCTGAGTCACTTTCGGGCCCGCATTCTCTGTTGTCGCTTGTTTTTCCTCATCTTCGCTGATATTTGTTCCTTGGTCGCCTCTCAACTTCACTTCTTCCACTGCCGTCGCACGTCCACTAACATATTGTCACTTTATCGGGACGCCTTTCCTCCAACAAGTGACGGGATGTCACTCTACCACTGCCGTCGCACTGCCACTAGCTTGTTGTCACTTTACTTGACGCTTTTCACACAAGCAGTAGCCACCAATGGGGTCAAACTCCCCCTTACGTTTGTCTCAGAATAATGTTCATACAGGTGACGCCTGCTACGCCTACGTATGGCTTGCCTTCTATAACAGGTAATGCCGTTTACCTAAATGCAAATAGCTCCCTGAGCTGGTACTTCGTGTTTCTGATCCTGTTCTCATATGTGGCCACGACTTAGCCTGCGACTTCTCCTATCTTAAATATGAGCTCTGTGGTCCCCCTACGTCACAACGTGCCTATACTTTCGCACCGATGCGGCACCCCCTCTGATCTATAGCATGGGACCTCCCCATCTACTCGCAACGACCCACAGCCTTACACACCTTCCGACTGGAATTGGCTGGAATGAATTTTTCGAGAAATCCTCCGATTTTTATTTAGATAGCCAGAACATTTATTCTCAGTTGATCGCTTCTCTTGAATTTGGCCGCTTATATCTATCGTAATTTAACACTTGCTTTAAAGTCCCTTTGAAAGACTCACGTTTTGGTATCTTTTGACATTTCGGAGACAGGGTAGATGCGTAATATGGGTGTGTGTCCAGAACATGTGTGATGCACTGTTTTCTACAACATTCACCCATTAACTGGCCATAATTATACAGATAATGACAGCAGAAGAATATCTCTTTGATCAGTTATCAGATAGCCCATGTGGCGTTCAACAAATGCGCCCTAATGGATAATAAATTTCATGCTCGAATTATTTCTAAAATGACAAATCGGTTTTCAGGGTCCGTTATATACCTATCTTTACGTTTCATGTTTAACCCAGTCAGAAAGATTGTCGGGAATATTTATAGCGCGCGCGCAAAAGCAGCCCGAAGGGCTGCTTTGAAGCAAGCCTAATAGACAACGTGTACGTGAAATTGGAAAAACCAAGGAATGCTATGCCATCCAATCTAAACCGGAAACCGGAAGTAAAAACATGGGGAACCCCAGCTCTCGTTTTCAGAAGCGAACAAATCGAATGACGCCCCCTAAAAAGCGAACGGTGTAATGCGAGATTTCTTCTTAGATCATTCCATGCAGACTGTGAATAATTTATTGAACATGCTTTTTAAAATTAAAGTTTTTTCCAAACAAACTCAACTGTCGTTTGCTTTGCTGACTAAATGACAGAAATTGTCGAAAAGCTAAATGTTCCCATATATGCACATTGGATTTCATCGTCTGCTGGCTGGCTGTTGGGATCCCACTGTTGTTCGATTCTGCGGAGTATTCTGTCACGTGATTTATCTGTTTTGCATTTGCAAAACGCTGTTCACTTCAAACCAACACTGCGAGTTATTGGAACAAAGTGAATTGAAAACAGACAGGTCAATGGTGTCGTCGCATGACTTCCCTAGTAACCACATTGCCCCTTAGCAACCGGCTAACTCCTTGTCCTATTTTGACCAAATTCGGTATACGAACCCAAAATGCATTGCAAATAAAAACAGACATATCAACGTTGACGTCTCGTGACTTCCCTAGCAACCAGAGCACGTCCTTAGCAACCGACTAACTACTGCGCCGATTTGGACCAAATTCGGTATACGGATCCAGAATGCATTACAAATGAAAACAGATAGATCAATGATGACGTCACGTGACTTCCCTAGCAACCAGAGCGCCCCCTTAGCAACGGACTAACTACTGGTCCGATTTTGACCAAATTCGGTATACGAACCCAAAATGCATTGCAAATAAAAACAGACATATCAATGTTGACGTCTCGTGACTTCCCTAGCAATCATAGGGCGCCCTTAGCAACGGGCTAACTACTGGGCCGATTTGGACCAAATTTGGTATACGGACCCAGAATGCATTGCAAATGAAAACAGATAGATCAATGATGACGTCACTGACTTCCCTAGCAACCAGAGCGCCCCCCTTAGCAACGGACTAACTACTGGGCCGATTTTGACCAAATTCGGTATACGGACCCAAAATGCACTGCAAATGAAAACAAACACATCAATGTTGACGTCTCGTGACTTCCTAGCAACCAGAGTGCGTCCTTAGCAACCGGCTAACTATTTATTTATTTATTTATTGATGTTTAAGGTCACATATACCGGCTAACTACTGGGCCGATTTGGACCAAATTCGGTATACGGATCCAGAATGCATAGCAAATGAAAACAGATAATCAATGATGACGTCACGTGACTTCCCTAGCAACCAGAGCGCCACCTTAGCAACGGGCTAACTACTGGGCCGATTTTGACCAAATTCGGTATATGGACCCAAAATGCATTGCAAACGAAACAGACAGGTCAATGGTGTCGTCGCGTGACTTCCCTAGCAACCATAGCGCCCCTTAGCAACGAGCTAACTACTGGTCCGATTTTGACCAAATTTGGTATACGGACCCAAAATGCATTGCAAATAAAAATAGATATCAATGTTGAAGTCTCGGGCCTTCCCTCGCAACCACAGCGCGCCCTTAGCAACGGGCTAACTACTGGGCCGATTTGGACCAAATTCGGTATACGGTCCCAGAATGCTTTGAAAATGAAAACAGATAGATCAGTGATGACGTCACGTGACTTCCCTAGCAACCAGAGCGCCCACTTAGCAACGGGCTAACTACTGGGCCGATTTTGACCAAAATCGGTATACGGACCCAAAATGCATTGCAAATGAAAACAGACAGATCGAAGTTTACGTCTTTTGATTTCGCTAGCAACCAGAGTGCCCCCTTAGCAACGGGCTAACTAATGGGCCGATTTTGACCAAATTCGGAATACGGACCCAAAATGCATTGGAAATGAAAACAGATGGGTCAATGTTGACGCCACGTGACGTCATTAGCAACCAGAGCTCCCCCTTAGCAACGGGCTAACTACTGGGCCGATTTTGACCAAATTCGGTATGCAGACCCAAAATGTATTGCAAAAATCCAGAAGCACAGGATTAGCAGTTTCATAATTACTCTCAGAATTATCTGTTGTGATAACTACAAACAATACCGGTACGTCGGTACTTTTTTTAGTGAAATTAATGAAAACGGCTTATTGAAATTGGCACATAAAACTCTAGGCCTATTTACTTCAAACGACAAGTTTGTGCTGTCTTGTGAAGTGGGTATGTTTGTGCTGACTTGTGTAGTTTGTGTGTCTGTTGGGCAAATCGCCCAGAAACCTGGTCCAAATCGTCCACAAACATGGACCGAATCATCCAATAGTCTGGTCCGAATCGGCCAGATATATGGTCAGAATCGTCCATAGATCTGGGTGCGAAACGTCCTATATAAAAATCTGGTCCGAATCATGAAACTACATTTGTGATACTCAGTCTTATTATTTTAAAGATGGCCTTTTCAGTAAAACTGCATTGGAATATTATCATCGTCCTTTTTTTGCACAGCACTGCTGTATTTTCTTGTAGAGGCTACTAAACGTTGTTAATAGTAACAATAAATGCTACACGCTATTTGTGAAAAAATAAAAATGAACGCAGCAATTTCCGTAACTCATCGGATAAATTGCGGAAAACAACGACGCCATAAATATATCTTCCAATCAAAGCAATGATAAAATTATCTTTCAATCAGAGGATTGGAAAATATCTTCCAATCAAAACGCAGATAAAAGTAGTTATCTCGAAATTTGGTTGGTCTCCTATTCTTTACCAGTAAATGTAGGCCTGCAGCACATTAGGTCTAATGCATCACTTTCGCTCGCTTTTAGGTTTGCCTAAATTTCATATTATATTGTAGGTCTGATATGTTTTAGGGGGAAATAAATCTACAAGACAGCATGTACATGCGTTAGTTCACAACGCAAAATGTTTTGTTGGACGACCCCTTAAACACTGTTTTAAATTTTGTTAACTTGAGTTTATGTCATTTATATAATTTGGAAAACACTGTGAGTTGCGCGCGCTTCTTGGTTTTACCAAAGTTCATATTACCTTTAAACAAGAAAATCGCAACTTTTAGCTATCACCTTGACACGGCGGGGTGGCTGGCTGACCGGCTGGCGACTTTTCTGGCTCATACTTCTCCTGTGTGGCTTCTGGATGTGGAAAGTATAGTTGAACTGCTAACGGGGCCGTAACGGGTTAGTGTGCCGGTTTCTGGACGATTCGTACTTTTCACGTTTCGTACTCAGGACGTTTCGTACCTACTAGGTCGTTTTGTACAGAAATCTTTGATCGTTTCGTACCCAAATTTTTGGTCGTTTCGTATCCAAGATTGTGACGTTGAATGCTGGTCGTTTCGGCACCGAGTCGTTTCGGCACCGGCAGTCAAGTCGATTCGGCACCTGGGAAAGGTTGTTTCGGCACCCAGACCAGGTCGTTTCGGCACCTGCTATAAGTCAGTTCGGCACCTGCTAAATATTTTTAAGAACTCATTTCTAACATTGTTGTGCAGTATTTTTTGAAGTATATTATGAAAAATTTGTTATATGCTATAAATATTGTTTCTGTTTTGTGTTTTGTTTATCGTTTATCTGGAATTAGTCAGAGTGAATATAGAGAAGCAATAAGCCAGCACAGAAATGTAGAATGGTCGTGCACGGAATGCTCACAACAAAATAATAATGGCACTAGTGACAATAGTAATGACGCTGACAGTATTTTGGGGAATAATGCTACTTTCGTGGTTCAACATTCATTCAACACTGTAGATGATGAAGCAGCCGCTGGGAGTGAACAAACACAATCTTTTAATATAGATTCATCCTTTCGAACACGTGAAAGTATAAATGAAAATTCAATCACAGAAGAGACAGGGACTATTGCACAGACACAAATTTCCGATGAAGAGAAAACATATCATGTCATAGATTCCGGCACAAAACGTGGAAAACGCATGTTAGTAGATGACAGTGGCCATAGTTTTACCGTAAAAAAGCAGAAAAATGACCACATCCTATGGCGGTGTACAAAGCGGGAACGAGGAGCAAACTGTCCAGCAACCGTTATTCAAGATGGCGAGACGTACAAGAAAGGCATGAAGGAACACGCTCATCCAGCTGAGCCTGGCAAACATATAGCAGTGACCATAAGAGCTGAGGTAATTAAACAAATTATATACATATATATATATTTTAAATATGGGAAGTGTGTATTTCCTGACTTTCTCGATTTATACCTAGAATAGATAGAAAAAAAAAACAATTCGACGTTTTTGAAATGTTTTTCTTTTTTCATTTATTATTATTTACAAACGCCTGGAATAGAAAGGATATTTTTCACAATATTTGCAATAAAACCACACAAATACGGATGTCTATAGTCACATCGGTTTGGTTGGTTTTCTTACAAATTTGTGAAGTGTGCATATCCCGAGTTTCTTGATTTATCCTCTGAGCTATTAGACCCGAACAGAGAGAGAGAGAGAGAGAGAGAGAGAGAGAGAGAGAGAGAGAGAGAGGGGGGGGGGGATTCATTATTTAAATGTATTTAAATTTATTTTTAATTTTTCGACGTTTTTGAAATGTTTTTCTTTTTTCATTTATTATTATTTACAAACGCCTGGAATAGAAAGGATATTTTTCACAATATTTGCAATAAAACCACACAAATACGGATGTCTATAGTCTCATCGGTTTGGTTGGTTTTCTTACAATATATATGTGAAGTGCGCATTTCCCGAGTTTCTCTTGATTTATATCTAGAAATTTATATCTAGAAATTAGAATAGAAAGAAAGAAAAAATCACAGTTGCGTTACTCTCTTATTGCAGGCAAAATTGAAAGCTCACAAGTCCATATTTGAAAAATCTGCACCTCAAATAGTTGAAGAAGTTTTCAGACAGCATGCAGACATCAACGCTCCTGGCCCAAGTCGTCCTAACCCTTCATATGTGGTGAGATCTGTGAACAGAGTAAGACTAAATCTTCGACCAAATGACCCAGTCGACTTGGATTTTGAACTTGATACTGACTTTCTCAACGAGAATGCTCCTGATTTTTTGCGGCACGACATCGAGATTGGTGGTAGGCGCCACGTAGTGTTTTATACAGATAGACAATTAGGTCTCCTTGCGAAGGCTAAGACATGGTATATGGACGGAACGTTCAGAGTTGTTAAAAAAAACCTTGGATGCAATTATTTTCAATTCATGGATTTGTAAAAACTGATGGCAACACGAAACAAATTCCACTGGTGTTCTGTTTTATGTCAGGCAGGAAAAAAGATGATTACTACGCTGTATTACGCGCCATTGACAGACAACTTCCACAACATATTGAGCTCCGTAAAATTGTTGTAGATTTTGAAATTGGAATGTGGCAGGCAATCCGTCAAAGATTTGTAGATACCCCAATTCAAGGCTGTGTTTTCCATTGGTCTCAGGCTGTGTATAGGAAAGTTCAAAACCTGGGATTGCAAACTGAATACAACAACCAAGATGAAATATACACGTTTCTGAGGTGAGTTATGGCTCTGCCATTCCTTCCACCTGAACATATAGCAGAGGCATTCAGGAAATTGGATGAAAGCGTGCAGTCACCTACAGTTCAAAGATTGATGGACTATGTCTATGATACATGGATAAATAACAGTGTTTTCAAAATTGAGTGCTGGAGTGTTTTTATGTGTAGTGTTAGGACAAACAATGACACAGAAGGTTGGCACAATCGTTTGAACTCTAGAGTTAACACCAACGGTTCTGTTCCTTTTTATCTCTTGGTGGGGGAACTTTTTCAAGAGGCTCAGGGCATACCACTTTTAATAAAATTACTTTCAGAACATAAGCTGCAGAGAAAACAAAGGAAAACTGCGACTAAGGTACAGGCGCAGTTATTTGAACTTTGGGACGCTTACAACAAAGGTGAAATCAGTACAAGTAGGTTACTGAAGAGATGTGCCGGAATTTACGGGCCATAAAAATGTAATTATTCTGCTGTGTTTATGTTTGGGTTTATATGTTTTAGTAAAAAATGCCGTCTATTTCGGGAGATTACACCCTTCTACGGGGTTCTCGTTTTTGGGCTACTTCTGTTCCATGAAGGTACCAACACCCCTAACCTTGGATTTTGATTGGGGGGGGGGGGGGGGGGCTGGGGGTGAGGTGTAAATACTAGTACCCACCCCTTTACCCCCGGTTCATATGCCACTGATTCTACTAGAGCATCGTATCACTGTATGACGCGCAAGAGGAACGTAATAAAAAGGTGTCACAATATTTCCCCCTTATTTAATAATATTGTGACACGTTTGTTACGTTCTTCTTGCACGCCATACACTGGCACGATGCTCCAACAGAGTAAACTCCCGAACTTATTTATGATTATTGTGACACGTTTTCGTTACGTTCGTCTTGCACGCCATATACTGACCAGACGCTCCAACAGAGTAACCTCCCGAACTAGACGTCATTTTAAAAAAAACGTTTATATGTTTATTTTAATGTTTTGGTTGCTTGAAAACAGTACTATCTTTTATATATGTTATATGCTATAAATATGATGGCAACAGACTGTTTATATGTTTATTTTAATGTTTTGGTTGCTTGAAAACAGTACTATCTTTTATATATGTTATATGCTATAAATATTGTTGCTATTTTCTATTAAAAATGTTAAAAATGTTGTTAGGTTCATTGATATAATAAATAAAAAAGTTCCTTTAAATTGATGTTAATTTTTTTTTATTGTTCCCGAGTAGAAAATCCCTTGGTGCCGAAACGACCTGACCTAGGTGCCGAAACGACCCGATGCCAAAAGCGTCGGTGCCGAAACGACTTGGCTAGTGCCGAAACGACCTGACCTGGGTGCCGAAACGACCGGGTGCCGAAACGACCCGATGCCGAAACGACCCGACACCGTGACGTTTCGTACCCAACATTTATTTCGCTCAAAAATATCGATGGATGTTTCGTACCCTGCTAGTGGACGTTTCGTACCCAAATTTAGGGTTAGGGTTAGAACCTCCTCAACAGGGGCCCTCCCCCTCCCCCACCCCACCATTACTGGAATCGTCCCGGTTTGTATTTTTGGACTAACATGGGGAAGTTTCGCCCCGTAACCATTTTTGGCAGGCGCTCCCAAGTGGTTGTTCGATTGAAAGGATTTATACTCAAAGTTCGTCAACAATTTTCCCGTTTTTGCGATCCAAAAACAGAAAATCTTAAAAACATCGCGAGACAACAAGATCAAGAAACATAGCAATTTATTTTAGAAGACAACTAGGTCATTAAAAAGTTTCTTGAATGGAGAAAAAGAGACTCGTTTTACTGATTCTCAACGCACAATTGGTTAAATGATATACTTTGTTTCCTAATTTCGTGGTATAACACAGAATATAGGCGAAGAGGTTCTGTATCTGTATTTATACATAGCAGTAACCTATTTAGGCTTTAATGCTACGTGAGGTTCTCCTTGGTCACACGCGGACCGTCCTCAAGCCAACCGTACCACATAGCGAAATAGGTATCGAGCTTATTCGAACCTTTAGTTTTATTGACCTGGGTCCGGGTCTTTTCGGTCTCGGGAACATTCGGCCCCAGGTATTTTTCCGGGAACATTCGGCCTCAGTCGAGGCCGAATGTTCCCACTTTTGGTAAAACATTTCTGAGTTTGGGAGTTGAAAAATAACTTCAAAAAATATTTTTTTAGTTCATTTTGTTGTGTTTTTTTGTGTATTAGGTGTTTTTCCAGAATATTTTTTTTTTTTTAAAGAATAATAATTTTATTTTTAAAGAATAATAATAATTTTATTTTTTTTTTAAAGAATAATAATTTTTTAAAGTATATATGACCTACCTTTATTCCTGAAGTCGAAATATATTGAGCACGAGACCGATCCATAATGAATAATGAAATATAAAATCCATTGTGTAAAATCCACTGTATTGAATAACAGAATGACAATATTGTGCTCCAATGCCGACATGCAAACCCGAAATGATATACTTCTTCTTGGGTGTTGTTTGGCACAACTCAGCTTTAAAAGTTTGTTTTTATAGGTTCTTCTGAAGTAGTGATGAAAGTTCTGGCCTCTGATGAGATACTCATACAGCGTTTTTACAGTACGACTGAAGCTTGATTGATTTAATCGCACTTGATCAGGCGATCATATATATTGTTTTTACAGTTCCTTTGAACTCTTAAACCTTTTTATGTAGACTGTAACTATATCCCTCTCACTTGTAGGTTGATGGATGACTTCCAGCTTTAAAAAAAACTTTCGTGGATTCGTAAGCAAATAAAGTTATAAAGCAAATAAAGTTGTTCGGGTCTCAGGGGATTTAAATCCCACATCGTCCCTGTGCGCCTTCTGCGCGCTGAAACCTTTCATTTCATTAATTGCTTCAGCTTTCAGAAACACATATCGGTGGATTTTTTCCTTTTTGTAACCGTTATGGATAACATGCTGGGTCTAATCCCAAATCAGCTACTGTTTGGGGACTGTCTAAGGGTTAAGCTAAACAAGCTTACTGCTGAATCCACTTCAGTTTATGTACTATTGTGTTAATATGTAATCTGTTCTTCAACATGTTTTCTGAAATAAATATTGTTTAAACTAAATCAGCGACTGTTTGGGTTTCTTTTTCTGTTTTTCTAAAACAACCAACAAATTGCGATTTCAGTATTCATAAGGAAATAATAATTTAAAGCAAAGTTATTCGGGTCGCACAAGGGATTTAAATCCCACATCATCCCCTTTTCAGTCATTCGAGTCCAATATCAATCTTGCTCGCTTACTTGCTTGTCCAAAGGTATCCAAGAAGTTAGAGGAAGCATCGGAGAAATATAAAGAGAATGATATAACTACATCTCTCTTAGTCTCTCTTGTTGAAAACGGAGGCCGAATGTTCCCAGGCCGAATGTTCCCAGGCCGAATGTTCCCGGGGCCGAATGTTCCCAGGCCGAATGTTCCCAGGCCGAATGTTCCCGGGGCCGAATGTTCCCGAGGCCGAATGTTCCCGAGGCCGAAAAGACCCGCTCCCATTGACCTAGCCGATTTTGTCCACTACTGTGGTCGTAATAAGTCTAAAATTAGACCTCCTGTAGAAAATGAGACCACAAGCAGGCTTGTCATTATCAGAATTGCTGGAGGGCCATAATGGTCCGCCTAAAATGGGTCCAGGACGGCAGCAGGGCCATTTTTGGTCCACCTTAAATTCATCAAAGGAGGGCGACTGGGGTCGAGCTATTTTTCAGTTGACACAAAGGTGAGCTTTACAGATCCAGTGACCAGTGATGTCCCAAAAATATCAAACAGTTTGTAATCTGGTTACTAAATGATTCGCCTCTGTGGGCGATTCGGCCCTAGTTTGTGTGGACGATTCGCCCCTGGATGATTTGTCTTCATGGACTATTCGCCCCAGATTTTTTTTTTTTATAATTATGTGTAAATAAAATATATAATATGAACTTTGGTAAAACCAAGAAGCGCGCGCAACTCACAGTGTTTTTCAAATTATAATGACATAAACTTAACAAAATTTAAAACAGTGTTTAAGGGGTCGTCCAACAAAACATTTTGCGTTGTGAACTTATGCATGTACATGCTGTCTTGTAGATTTATTTCCCCCTAAATACATATCAGACCTACAATATAATATGAAATTTAGGCAAACCTAAAAGCGAGTGAAAGTGATGCATTAGGCCTAATGTGCTGCAGGCTTACATTTACTGGTAAAGAATTAGAGATGGGCAATATACCGAAAAACCGAACCGATACCGATATCATGGGGACAGCGAAAAACCGAACCGACCCAATCTTTGAATACCGAAACCAACGGTATTTTCAATTTTCCCTGTGCATTCACTATTTATAAGGCCTTGATGAGGATTGATAGCAGTTGATGTGTTCATTTTCATGAAAGAAGTGACTGATTTTATTTTTCAGTTTTGTTAAGCCTTAAGAACCAGTGCAGTTGTACTAAATTATCAATAGTCTACGACCTGTACATGTCCAGTTGCTTAGCAGTGATTTCTAGCCAAGTCTTGGCTGCCTTAACAGGCAGCCAAGACTTGGCTAGAAATCACTGACCAGATAATTTTACTACTGTCATCAGGCCCACCTAAAGATGACATCTTCAGGACACACATTCTATGATTACAGACGCCTTAAGTGGAGCTTGAAAAGTTCAGGTGAATTTAGAAGAAGTCACCAAATTACTGTAGATATGATCTGTGTTGACAAAAGAATGACAATGTTGAGCCCATCAACAATGGCATGTGTAGCACTGTGATAGAATGATACAAGAACAACTTATTCTGTATTTTTCTGACATGGATTCCCCTACTATCAGTGAATCTGAAGTCACATACCGAATACCGAACCGATACCGCGGTATGCCCACACAAAAATACCGAAACCGATACCGAACTCAAAATTCCAATACCGCCCATCTCTATAAAGAATAGGGCCGGGACCAACCAAATTTCGAGATAACTACTTTTATCTGCGTTTTGATTGGAAGATATTTTCCAATCCTCTGATTGAAAGATAATTTTATCATTGCTTTGATTGGAAGATATATTTATGGCGTCGTTGTTTTCCGCAATTTATCCGATGAGTTACAGAAATTGCTGCGTTCATTTTTATTTTTTCGCAAATAGCGTGTAGCATTTATTGTTACTATTACCAACGTTTAGTAGCCACTACAAGAAAATACAGCAGTGCTGTGCAAAAAAAAGGACGATGATAATATTCCAATGCAGTTTTACTGAAAAGGCCATCTTTAAAATAATAAGACTGAGTATCACAAATGTAGTTTCATGATTCGGACCAGACTTTTATATAGGACGTTTCGCACCCAGATCTATGGACGATTCTGACCATATTTCTGGCTGATTCGGACAAGACTATTGGATGATTCGGTCCATGTTTGTGGACGATTTGGACCAGGTTTCTGGGCGATTTGCCCAACAGATACACAAACTACACAAGCCAGCACAGACATGCACACTTCACAAGACAGCACAGACTTGTCGTTTGAAGTAAATAGGCCTAGAAATTTATGTGCCAATTTCAATAAGCCGTTTTCATTAATTTCACTGAAAAAAATACCGACGTACCGGTATTGTTTGTAGTTATCACAACAGATAATTCTGAGAGTAATTATGAAACTGCTAATCCTGTGCTTCTGGATTTTTGCAATACATTTTGGGTCCGCATACCGAATTTGGTCAAAATCGGCCCAGTAGTTAGCCCGTTGCTAAGGGGGAGCTCTGGTTGCTAATGACGTCACGTGGCATCAACATTGACCTATCTGTTTTCATTTGCAATGCATTTTGGGTCCGTATTCCGAATTTGGTCAAAATCGGCCCATTAGTTAGCCCGTTGCTAAGGGGGCACTCTGATTGCAAGGGAAATCAAAAGACGTAAACTTCGATCTGTCTGTTTTCATTTGCAATGCATTTTGGGTCCGTATACCGAATTTGGTCAAAATCGGCCCAGTAGTTAGCCCGTTGCTAAGTGGGCACTCTGGTTGCTAGGGAAGTCACGTGATGTCATCACTGATCTATCTGTTTTCATTTTCAAAGCATTCTGGGACCGTATACCGAATTTGGTCCAAATCGGCCCAGTAGTTAGCCCGTTGCTAAGGGTGCGCTGTGGTTGCGAGGGAAGTCCCGCAACGTCAACATTGATATGTATTTTTATTTGCAATGCATTTTGGGTCCGTATACCAAATTTGGTCAAAATCGGACCAGTAGTTAGCTCGTTGCTAAGGGGGTGCTATGGTTGCTAGGGAAGTCACGCGATGACACCATTGACCTGTCTGTTTCGTTTGCAATGCATTTTGGGTCCATATACCGAATTTGGTCCAAATAGGCCCAGTAGTTAGCCCGTTGCTATGGGGTTGCTCTGGTTGCTAGGGAAGTCACGTGATGTCATCATTGATTTATCTGTTTTCATTTGCTATGCATTCTGGATCCGTATACCGAATTTGGTCCAAATCGGCCCAGTAGTTAGCCGGTTGCTATGGACACGCTCCGGTTGCTAGGGAAGTCACGAGACGTCAACATTGATATGTCTGTTTTTATTTGCAATGCATTTTGGGTTCGTATACCGAATTTGGTCAAAATCGGACCAGTAGTTAGCCCGTTGCTAAGGGGGCACTCTGGTTGCTAGGGAAGTCACGTGACGTCATCATTGATTTATCTGTTTTCATTTGCTATGCCTTCTGGATCTGTATACCGAATTTGGTCCAAATCGGCCGCGTAGTTAGCCGGTTGCTATGGACACGCTCTGGTTGCTAGGGAAGTCACGAGACGTCAACATTGATATGTCTGTTTTTATTTGCAATGCATTTTGGGTCCGTATACCGAATTTGGTCAAAATCGGACCAGTAGTTAGCCCGTTGTTAAGGGGGTGCTCTGGTTGCTAGGAAGGTCACGCGACGACACCATTGACCTGTCTGTTTCGTTTGCAATGCATTTTGGGTCCGTATACCGAATTTGGTCAAAATCGGCCCAGTAGTTAGTCTGTTGCTAAGGGGGCGCTCTGGTTGCTAGGGAAGTCAGTGACGTTATCATTGATCTATCTGTTTTCATTTGCAATGCATTCTGGGTCCATATACCGAATTTGGTCCAAATCGGCCCAGTAGTTAGCCCGTTGCTAAGGGTGCCCTCTGGTTGCTAGGGAAGTCACGAGACGTCAACATTGATATGTCTGTTTTTATTTGCAATGCATTTTGGGTTCGTATACCGAATTTGGTAAAAATCGGACCAGTAGTTAGTCCATTGCTAAGGGGGCGCTCTGGTTGCTAGGGAAGTCACGTGACGTCATCATTGATCTATCTGTTTTCATTTGTAATGCATTCTGGATCCGTATACCGAATTTGGTCCAAATCGGCCCAGTAGTTAGCCGGTTGCTAAGGACGTGCTCTGGTTGCTAGGGAAGTCACGAGACGTCAACATTGATATGTCTGTTTTTATTTGCAATGCATTTTGGGTTCGTATACCAAATTTGGTCAAAATAGGCCCAGTAGTTAGCTCGTTGCTAAGGGGGCACTCTGGTTGCTAGGGAAGTCACGTGACGTCATCATTGATTTATCTGTTTTCATTTGCTATGCATTCTGGATCCGTATACCGAATTTGGTCAAAATGGGACCAGTAGTTAGCCGGTTGCTAAGGGGCGATGTGGTTGCTAGGGAAGTCATGCGACGACACCATTGACCTGTCTGTTTTCGGTTCACTTTGTTCCAATAACACGCAGTGTTGGTTTGAAGTGAACAGCGTTTTGCAAATGCAAAACAGATAAATCACGTGACAGAATACTCCGCAGAATCGAACAACAGCAGGATCCCAACAGACAGCCAGCAGACGATGAAATCCAATGTGCATATATGGGAACATTTAGCTTTTCGACATTTTCTGTCATTTAGTCAGCAAAGCAAACGACAGTTGAGTTTGTTTGGAAAAACTTTAATTTTGAAAAGCATGTTCAATAAATTATTCACAGGCTGCATGGAATGATCTAAGGAGAAATCTCGTATTACACCGTTCGCTTTTTCAGGGGGCGTCATTCGATTTGTTTGCTTCTGAAAATGAGAGCTGGGATTCCCCATGTTTTTACTTCCGGTTTCCGGTTTAGATTTGATGGCATAGCATTCCTTGGTTTTTCCAATTTCATGTACATGTTGTCTATTAGGCTTGCTTCAAAGCAGCCCTTTGGGCTGCTTTTGCGCACGCTATAAACATGTTTAAGGGCCTATATAAGTAATGGAATTTTGTTTATTTTGAAATTCTCACCTCTCATATTCCTTAAATTCAGATTAAATATACACAAATTATACATCAAAATGAAGGTTGGGATGTATAGAACATGAAACACATATGTAATCAACTCATAGAGTCGACTGTAGGCACCATTGGTTCCTGGAAGTCTGCTACCGTATTCGCACCAGAACTGATAATAAAATAATATTTCATCAGAACAACTTGTGGCCAAATGTGCTTCATATATCCAAGAACAAAGCTAGGCATTCAAAACACTTTTGAATACAGCGATAGGACTGCATTTTGGAAAAGGACAACACTGTCTGCATTTTTTATTGAAGATGGTTTCCATGCTTGACAGACATGCGCAAATCACTCGTTACCACGAATTTCCATCGAAAAACAAAATAGTAATTCTAAGAAATTTCAACAGGTATCATGATACCTTTCACTGAATATGGCAACTGTGCAATCTCTATCTGGTAACAGTATACTGTATGAAGGCGATCTTTTTCATTATTTGATTTTAGACGGCGTTGTTTTTACATGCTTTTTCTGTCCGATGACGTCGACCGGAAATCGAAAGTATACTCATACGTAAACAAAAGCAAAGGCTTTGGAATTTTCCCCAATGCAACTCTGTCGCCTTGTTTTGAAGAATTTTTACCTCCTAGCTTTGTTCTTGGATATGTAAAGCACATTTGGCCACAAGTTGTTTTCGTGAAATATTATTAAATTATCAGTTCTGGTGCGAATACGGCAGCAGACTTCCAGGATCCAGTGGAGCCTGCAGTCGACTCTATGAGTTGATTACACATGTGTTTCGTGTTCTATGCATCCCAACCTTCATTTTGATGTACAGTTTGTGTATATTTAATTGAAGGAATATCCGAGGCGAGAATTTTCAAAATAAATAAAATTTCATTACTTATATAGGCCCTTAAATATATGTTTTGAATTTTTTTGGAAAAGAATAAATAAAATTAAAAATTGAAATGTAAAATGGAAAGGTACTTACTTACTTCGACTAAGTCAATTACAGAGCAAATTGTTGTCGATACAAATAATATTGGACATGTGTGCAGTGAATAATAATTCACACTGGTTGAATGAACGGTGGTGTGAAGAAACCTCTATCTATCTATCTAGTTTATTTATTCTTTATAACCAGTTTCCTGGTGTCAAAGATAATACATATATTATTTTTATACATTTGTCTATATAATTGCATTGATTAGCGCAAGTTGGGCTCATAACGCTATGGGAGGTCTCAATTACCCTGCCCCCCCCCCCCCCACCCCTGTCCCACCCATCACATACTCCATCAACCTCAGAATTATGAGGAAATGTTTACACAACACTTTGCATTTTGGATTGAAATTACCAGATAGGAGACAGGTGGCCTTGTTTTTACAACAGTCTGTGTGATGTATTTTTTAAGCCAGTCTAATTGTTTACGCAACAATCAAGGTTAGTTGATTGATATCTCATTCCTTTGAAATCTTGTTTTATGGCTTACAACACTATTCCAAAACAACATTTTTGTTTTAGCTTGGTCACAAGTTTAGTTCAAAAATATTAAATAATTTGGCAAGCCTCTTTTATTTGTTTGAACCTTTTTTTACCGAACACAACACCCCATCTCCTCATTTGTATAAATAAGCACAGAATTTGTAACTGAGTCAGTTATCAAAATGCCTCCGAAACATCCCTGTATCGTTTGTTCTAAGGTTCAGGGAAATAGTTTAGCTGTTGAATGCGAAAGTTGTAGTAAATGGTGCCACATACGATGTGGGACAGGTATATCTAGGGAAGAATATGACGCCTATAACTCTGACGACTCCGTCTTTCCATGGACCTGCAGTCCATGCAGAAACATTGATACGCCGAATGATCAGCCAACAG
This sequence comes from Pictodentalium vernedei, assembly GCA_031216915.1. NCBI lineage: Eukaryota > Metazoa > Mollusca > Scaphopoda > Dentaliida > Dentaliidae > Pictodentalium > Pictodentalium vernedei. The sequence goes on along the minus strand of CM062296.1, from coordinate 644,934,832 downwards.
CAGCAGCAGCCAAAGTGGTTGCAGCCAACTCTAATAAGAGACAAAGACGTATAAAGCCTGTTTCTCCATCACAACCTCCCAGGTCTCCATCAACACATCCAAGACCTGATTCACCTCTTGCTCCTGTGAGACCTACTTCACCTGCAAGATTTCCTTCACCGCCCGTACGTCCTTTTTCACCATCTCTTCCTGATATAAGTGTGCTAGCAGAAACAGCTCGCCGAAGTTTTGTTATACTTTAGGCTGTGGTCGAAAATGACATTTTTAGTTTAAACAGTATTTGTTTCCAATTTCGTTGAGTTACATTCAATAACAATAAAGTTTGTGTGGATCCGGCAGTAAGCTATGACATTTTTGAGAATTACCTTCTGTTGTAGAAGTGGATGAGACTCCCTCTTTAACTTTCACTGTAGTCCCAGGTGCCTCAAAAAGATCTAAGCCACGTTTGGTGTCCTCAGACAATTATTCATACAATTTCAAGAAAAAGCTGAAATCTGGGCACACTGTTTGGCAATGTGTCTGAAACAAAAATGTGTATTGTACTGCTACCGTTAAAGAACTAAATCATGAGTTTGTTGAAGGGCCTACTCCACACTCTTGTGTCCCCAAAGCATATGCCTTGCTAGGTGCTAAAGTACATACTAATATAAACATTATATCTAAGTCTGACATGGTGACATATGCTTCTACTATTGACGAGGCACTTTGAATATGGATGGTAATACTCCCTTGGAATCGCTTCCGCAGCCTTCATCGCTTATCAGAGAGTGTAACCGTCGGTGACAAGGCGACTGACCCCCAAAACCCGAATCACTAAACTTTGAAATTCAAGAGTAATTATTACCTGATGGCTGTCTCTGCTGTGACATAAAAGTTCAACAAAAAAGACATATTGTGTTCTATACTAATACTTTGTCACAACATTTAAATTCTGCTCGAGAGTGGTATGTAGATGGGATATTTAAATCAGTAGGTGGCTCCTTTACTCAGTTGTGGTCCATTCATGTTTTTTTAAAGGATGGTGATACAGGTAAGCAAGTACCAGTTGTGTTTGTGCTAATGTCTGGTAGATCTGCTCAGGATTACAGTGCTGTATCATTATATGGATATTATTTTGTAGTAATTTACTGTGAAGCACTGAGCCATGCTTTCCAATAAATTACTGCAAAATAATATCAATCTGGGGCTTGAGTGATGATCGGTATTTTCAGTGCTTAACTTTTCGACTAAATTGACAAGTAAGTTGTTTTCTCCTGGCTGCAGGCGTTAATGAAATATTTTTCATTAACGCCCGCAGCCTCTTTCCGGTTGTTGTAATAATAGTAATATAACATGACTTTCTCTGGTATTTCTGGTCCATTAACAGCCCTCAGGAACTGACTAAGGCCATTCGGCCTATTTTGTTATTGTTTTAGTATTAATTCACAATCATTTTGCAGTTCGATTCCGATCACATTTACAACATTTACAACGTCGAACTTTGTATGCGTTTGTATGTAGATCTTGTTTGTTTTAGAAATATATTTGTTTGTTTTTGGTGATGAAATAAAAAAAAAAACACAGCAGATTTGTTTGTTATTTTTATTAAAAATAAAATGGGAGGGGGGGGGAGGTGGCGGATCGTCCAAAAAAATGGGGGCGAATCGTCCAGGGGGGGGGGGGGGGTGGGGGGGGGGGGGCAAATCAGCCATGGGGGCGAATCGTCCTGTAACCTTAGGTACAGTGGATGCGGCGGTATCGGATCATTGGCGGTAACGGATCACTTTGAAATTTTATTTTGAATAACAATAAAGTTAGCGTTTTTCTGTGAACTAGGAGGCCATATTTTTGAAGGCAATTTATTTCTTGCACCAAATACCAAATATTAGCTTCTCACTCAATATAGGGGTACTCGTAAACAATAAATAACTTTTGTGCATGTGCCTTGAGCTCCTAAGTTGCAGAAAATGTGAAAATACAAGGACGGCAAAAAATTGTTTGTTTTCTGGTAATGCCATATAGAAGGAACAAATTTCTATTCTGAGTTACTTCACATGAATACACGTGTGATCTCCGAAATCAGAAAAAATGCTGTGTTTCCATTTTAAGTTATAACAGTAACTTGTCTTAAGGCTCCCTTTTCCTTGTGTAGCGATCACCCATTTCCACGCTGTTTATCGATATGGATACACGCGGTCGCACAAAATGTTAACGAGAATAACCCGCTTCCCACCCCACAAACGATATTAACTGTAAATCCAGTAGCAGGGCGTTAACCCCATCAGTACTGCCCTTAAAATAGCACTACAGTTGTGCGGATCGGGAAGGGATTGGGGAGGTTGAAAACTGTCAAATCGACATTTCGAGCAAAAAATGAACGAAATTTGGGAAACTGATGGATTGCAGAAATGGCGCTAATGGGGGGGGGGGGGACCCCCCCCCCCCCCCCCCCCCCCCCCCCCCCCCCCCCTACGTCAGAGAACTCCGGCATATTCGTCGGATGACTTTACTCATCTTGTGGGCACATTCGAAAAATGGGAAATGCGCATTCCGAACCTTCGCATTCAAATGTATTGGAGATGTCACTGGGTTCTTTCAGATGTTAGTTGGACTAACACTAACACCCAGACAGAGGGTTCACAGGGGGGCAATGCTGACAAACACAAAGGGAGGGAGGGGGGCTCTAGGCCACTCTGGCGCAGACAGGGGCTACGCTTCGACATGTTAGATCACAGATTCAACATGTCGAAGCGTAGCCCCATCAGCGCCAGAGTAGCCCCCTCCCCTTTCGAAAATTGGTGGGCTGGTCTATTATGGCAGAGGTCCTGCATTGGATCTCTGGTTGAGCAACCTTAGCGAGGTTTCAGAACAGGCACTGACAGCATCAACTGTGCCATTGGTGAAGTTGATTCTGTCACGGCATACTATCCCAACGGGTGAGGGTGCAAAGTGGCTCTCCCGTATGCAGAGAGAGAGACTGGTGTACAGGATAAAGATTCCCCCAGAGTATTTGAGAACAGCAAGGACACAAAACTGCCCCACCACCTGCTTAGTTCGCCACAGTTATCTGTGCTAGTGGGCAAAGAAGAAACTTTAATACAAGTTGTAAACCAATAACCCTTGTAAAACATTTCTAGCCTAACTAGCCTTTTCAGTAAAGTAAAAATGTGAAAACATTATGAGAATGTTTGCACACACCGCCCCACGCCCCCCACCTAGAAAAAAAATCCACGATACTCTAATCATATTATTATGCATATTGCATAATAGCAAATAGTGCCAAATACACTGTTCTTGAGTTTCTAAACTGATGCAAATGGGATTTAAATACTGCCCACATGTCACGAAAAAAGCAAGTCTCATCAATCCCACAGTATTTAGTACTGTTAATTTCCTTTAATGCTTTGTAATATAACTAAAGTACATAGTCTGTAATGTTGGGCCAAGCGGTATTCAAAGGGTGGGGGGGGGGGAGCAATCCCTGGTAGTTTAGAACGGTGGTATTGTATGGGTGGGCTATATCCCTGAAAGTCCCTTGATAATAATAGCTTATCGACTGCGTGGTATTATTCTATAACTGGAAAAGGTAATTGGTAATGTAATGGTGCATTGTGGAGTGGTGGTAATGCCTGGTAGTTTAGTACGGTGGTATAGCATGGGTCGACTGTACCATGTAAGGCCCATCTAGCCCTTGGTACTATTAACCTACCGGAGACAATGTATTATCCTATAACTGGTATACGTAGTGTAAAGCCAAACAGTATTGTGAAGTTGTGTATAATGCGTAATAGATTAATAGATTAGAAAGGAAGTATTGGCTATAGCGCATTTGTTGTCCTCTCGACTTGTTTTACTTCATCCTGGTCTCTGGCTAGGCCTATCCTACCTGCCAGCCCCCCACAGATCCTGCTTGCCTGGCCTTTGGCCAGGCCTAACCTTCCTGTCTGCCCCCGGGGATCCTGCCTGCAGGGCCCGCCTGGCCAGGCCTGCCTGCCTGCCTAACCTGAAATGAGTCGAGGAGTCAACAATTTCTGCAGGAAGAGTTTAAAAAAAAATTGCGAGACTCAAAATGATGTTATGCTCATTCTGTTCCTCTGTTCAGAATCAAATCTGAATATATTGTCGAAAATCAGATTTTCTGATTCTCCCAGTAGTGTTCCCCTGGTTTGTTAACCACAAAAAAATTCTTTTGGATATTTTCTCTCCGAAGAGCTTCCTAAGAAATGATGCTAAGTGTTGGAATAATTACTGAGCAAATAATTGAAGCAAGGCATTCTTCTGTGTTGTGTATATTTCATGTATATCTTGTATCCATTGGGTTAAAACCTGTCTGGCATTGGCTTTTGTCATGAAGCTCTGCTATAGAGCTTCTCAAGGATCAATGTCAGGTGCTGGCCCTGCTCGTTTGGAATTGATGTAGAAGACATCTTAACCCTTTACCCAACGAATTGGCTGTATCCACCCACGTAATATTCAAATTCAGCAACTAAAAAAATATTATATTTTTATACTGTACCAATGACCCAGACATAGCTGGTGCTAATTCTCAAAATCAAGGGCCAAACACAAATTTTGCCCCCAATCCCCAAAATTTGCATCTAAAACCGAAAAAATCATGTCCTAAATGGTCCTCCATACTTTTCCTCCACTGCGCATGCGCAGTGTCAAGGAGGTCTCGAAATTGGCGCCAATTATCATTTGCTTTGTTTGGCCCTTCATCAGATCACATCTGACTGATATTTGTGCTTGTAAATCTCAGTTTAAATGATGCCAGACACATAAATATTAGAGAAATGGTGGATCTAAAGAGGAAATAGAAGGAGGAGAGGAAAAATTAGTGGCAGGAAATAATCAGGGCTGTAACTTAAATTTTTTTTAGGAAATTATGTTATGTTGCCTAATTTCAAGGCATGGGACTGTTGTTGTCATTCTTGCTATAAAGTTACACTGCTTGTTCAGTGTTTCCTCTCTCCCTTTCCTTTAGTCCCCCCTTGCTATTCTCCCATGGTTTTGGCATATTTTCTGTAATATTAATACTAAAATTTCTTGGGAGTTTTAGCTTGGTAACGGAATGAATTCTGTTTTTTTTCCCCATGTTTACGTCCTCACCCATGGGTGTTTAGGCGTTGTGTTCTGCATCTACCATCTGATGTTCTGCAGTTTCTTCCTGGGAAGTCTCTGTTTTGCATCAGATGGTGTTGTAATTGGTAACTGATTTCGGGCCATGTTTATCAGAGCCTGGAGTCATGTTTCTGGTTTTTATACACTTCTTGTTTACATTGACAACGGTTTCTGTTGAGAGTGATTTCTTGTCTTTGTATTAGTTTAATCATAACAAGATACATTATTATTATACGTAAGTGTTGCATTAATTTTTTTGAAATATTTAAAAAAAATTTGTCCACACTTAGGCTTTTTGGGAGCCATTGGGGCTCAACGTTACTTTCAGAAACTTGGGCTTTTCTGAAAAAATATTTTTTCAAAAAATGTTTTTGATTTCAATTATTTTTTCTGTATGTTAATGGATCTTGTTATTATGTATCTTTGTTTTCAGGGGTTGGTGCGAGTACTAGGACTGTTTGTGTTCTTTTCACAATGAAAGGATATTGTTCAAATTGTAATAAGAGGAAATCTTCCTCTGACTTTCATAATCATTGTATTAATTGTAGTCAGTGTACTCGCACTAACTCCTGCTCAAGTGTGTGTCAATTGGGATGACAAACATTGGAAACGTGTGTCACGGTATGTTGTTAGCGGGGAAAAGGCCATGCCGGTCCTTTCTCCGCAGGATCACTCTAGTTTATCAATATCTTTTTCAGAGGAACAAGAACAGGGTGATGTTTCCGTGATGTCTTCCAAAAGTGTGCCTCCGTCGTCACAGTTAAATGAAGAGCTAGCTACAAAACTGCTCATGGAAATACGTCAATTGCCTAAGAGGTCCCTAGTAGGATCGACGGCATTGGCGTCCGCTAGCTCGCCCGGTGTAGCGACCATTCATCGAATGGCTCGGCAGCCGGGTTCGTCCGCTGTGGTCCAGGAAGGAGATTTGGGTGATGCGAGCACTATAATAAGACAAACTGCACACCCAGTGACGACGGATCAGAGGATAGAACGGAGGAAGCCTATTAGTTCGGTTCCTAGCTCGTCCAGGTCCATCCAGGCTGCGAGCGAGAGAGGTCCCTCTCTCGTACAACAACATCTGGGACCAGATGTTGTGGTACAAAACGTTTCGCATTCGGAGCATACGTCCGCCGCTCGGGACGCTCCGTTATATAGACAGTCCGGAGAGACTGTCGATATGGCTTCCTCATCCTCACGGCAGCGCACACGACCGCACCTTGGCTTCATGACCACGGATATCCAGCCAGCTTCGCCGATCAGGGATTCCACGGCGACCAGGTCACGCCATCCGGTAGCCAGGGACACGAGGCCTGTAGACTCCGGACGTTCGCATAAAAGAAGTATGCAGGAGTCAACGTCCAGGGAGCTTCCAGCGGCAAAGCAATGTAAGACCGCTATTCCACAGGCCTCAGTGACGGACGTGCTATCACAAATAGCACAACTTATCGCAGCATCCCAGCAGACGATAGAATCTCTGTCGGATCAGGAATTATCCGATGACGCTGGGTCGTTACGCTCCACTGAAGCATCAGGTACGGACGACCGAGAACTTCATAGGGTCCGACAGGATGGCGAAAGGGATTCAGAGGATTTGAAGCTTTCCCTTTCGGAACAACATAAAGCTGCCGTAGATTTTATCCGGCATTATCTTCCAGAGGTTGTTCCGTCGGACCAGAATGCTGCGATGCCGGATAAGAGACTGATAGCGTCATTGGACACAGAATTTTTTGATCGGTTTAGGGACATCGTCCCTGAGTTTCCGACACAGTCCAATAATGTCACAAGAACATTTGAATTATTGAATGACGCTATATTAAGCTTGCTACCAAAATGAGCAAGTATGGTTTCTTGTCCGCAAATGCTCTACATCTGCCTTTCATCAATTCAAGGAATAAATTCGAAACGGCAGGACAGGGCATACCGAGAGTTCCTCTGCGTCTAGACGACCAGGCTGAAGACCTAGAATTGTCTATACCGTCGTCTATGTCAATTCCAACCACGACTTTGGAAACGACAATTATGTCTAATAGAGTTAACTTAGACGCTTTATCATATGCAGATCACCTTACTAAAGCGTTATCATTACGTCTTCAAGGGAAAGAATTCCAGGATATACAATCCTCATTAAGAGTTTTTTCAAGGGCAGTAGCTTATTCCACGTATAACTCCACCCTTTCAGTGGCAAACCTGGAGTTGGTTAGACGTGACGCAGCCCTAGCTACATCCACGCGCGTCGATGGTAAGGTGAAAAACTCTCTCAGAATCGCTTCGATCTCCAGAGAGCTTCTCTTCGATGGCAAGCTTTCAGCAATCTATGATAAGATAACTAAGAAAGCTTCGGATTCTCTGCTATTCAAATCCGCTTCTAAAAAGTCGGATACAGCAGAAAAGAGTAAGACAGGCACTTCTGGGACAAGTACGCCCAAGAGAAGTTCCTACAGAGGTTCCTATGCATCCTCTAGGTCTTATTCTAGAGACTGTCAAGGCAGCGACTCACGTGGGGGACGTTATTCTGGTCGAGATAACCGGTCAGATGTCCCTAGGTTGACGGGGCGAGGTGCGGGTCGTGGAGGACGTAGTTTCTCCTTCCGCAAGCCTCGCAGGTCCAGGAGGTGATGGTATGAACCTCTATCGTGTTCCGGTAGGCGGAAGATTGTCGAGTTTTATAAACAATTGGGCGTCAATTACGGACGACCCCTGGGTTCGAGGGGTAATTTCGGAAGGACTAAGAATATCCTTCAAATGAAAGCCTCCATTAACTCGAAGTCCAAAATGGACTCGGCTTCCGTCAAATCCGCAGAAAAGAGATCCTCTTCTATCAGAAGTACAGTCTCTTCTGAAGAAGAATGCAGTAGAGGTCGTAGAAGACCAGGAATCACCGGGTTTCTACAGCCATCTGTTTCTGGTTCCGAAACCAGACGGCTCGTTCCGTCCAGTCATAGATCTGAGCTGGATAAACAAGCTGATCATCGCTCCGAAGTTCTATATGGAGACAATTCGATCAGTCAAAGCGAGTATTCGGGTGAACGACTATGCTACAAGCATAGATCTCAAGGATGTGTACTTTCACGTCATGGTACATCCGACATTCAGAAAGTATCTACGCTTCGCAGTCCTAGGAGTTGTATATCAGTTCCGAACGATGTGCTTCGGTTTGAACCTAGCGCCCTGGGCTTTCACTCGAATAATGAACTCGGTAATGATCCATTTCCGAGCGCATTCATCTGCGGTAACGTCGGCCTACCTGGAGGACATTCTTCAGAGGTACGGCAATGAGTTAACGCTTCAGAACGATTTGCAGAATCTGCTTCTATTACTCCGACGTCTCGGTTTTATAATAAACGAGGAGAAGTCGGATCTGGTGCTGTCCAAGTCATTCACCCACTTGAGAATGAGCTTCGAGATGCACAACAATCTCGTTCGTCTGCCGTTAACCAGAGCGAAATTAATCAGTTGTTATGCTCGCTATTGTCTTCACTCAGACAAAGTCACAGCGAGAGAGTTCATGAGACTGATAGGTCAGTGCGGAGCCGCTGCGGATCTCATTCCGATGGGGCGGTTATGCACTTGTCCTCTCCAAATTTTCTTGACTCAGAATTGGAGTGTAAAGATTCATTATGACGGATGCCAGTCAAACAGGTTGGGGTGCAACATTGATCCCAACGGATTCGAAGTGCCAGGGTCTTTGGGATCCACAGTTTCTAGGCAAGCACATAAACATCAAGGAAATGATGTCAATTTGGCTTGAAAGCACATGTCCAAATCCCGTCCGACAATACGACAGTAGTAGCATATATTTGGAACCAGGGAGGCACTCATTCCGTTCCGTTATTCAATTTAATGGAAAGAATCCTTCTGTTTGTACTAGAACACCAAGTTCTACTTTCGGTCCGTCATATTCCGGGTCGTCTGAATGTATTAGCAGACTCCCTTTCACGGAAGGGTCGCTTGTTGCCGTCAGAATGGACTCTCAACAAACAGGTATTCAATCAGATTTGCTACCAATGGGAGCGGCCAATGATAGACTTATTTGCGACACAGCTCAACAATCAGTTGCAGACGTATGTGTCACCATGTCCGGATCCCCGAGCATATGCAGTAGACGCTCTATCGATCTTGTGGGACGGAATGATAGGATATGAGTATCCTCCAGCGCCGTTGATTCAGCAGATATTGCTAAAGATAAAACAATCTCAATGCAAAATTCTGTTGGTAGCATCTCTGTCTCCACAGAGACCGTGGATAAATCTACTCAGGTGTCTGCTGTGGAACATATCGCGGAAGCTTCCTCCACGAGAGGATCTTCTTTCGCAGGGGAAATCGCATCAGCTACATCACAACCCGCAAGGTCTCAACCTTCACATATTTCCGTTGTGCGGTCCTTCTTGCACGGCAAGCATTTTACAGGACGAGCAGTGGACGCAATTTCTAACTGTAGGAGGACCTCCTCTTCGCTAAACTATGCGGCTAAGTGGAAGGTCTTTTGTTGTTGGTGTAGGGATCATTCTGTTGACATTTTTGATCCCTCCATTCCAGACATTGCAAACTTTCTAGTATACATGTTTGATGAGATCAAACTGCAGCCTGTTACTATTAAAGGTTATAGGTCTATGTTATCTGATACCTATGCACACCATGATAGTTTACAAATTGGACCTAATGTCTCTTTATCTAAATTAGTTATAAACTTTTCGATAAATAGACTAGAACCCTTAGATTAATTCCTAAATGGAATTTAGCTTGGGTTCTTCTTAAACTAAAAGAAAAGCCATTTGAGCCTCTTGAGACAGTGGACTTCAATTCTTATCTTATAAGACAGCATTTCTCTTAGCTTTCTCTTCGGCTAGAAGAGTCAGTGAGCTTCATGCACTATCTGTGGACGATTCTCACTATCGTAGTGTCAGGAACACTATTACCTTTACTACTAATGTTGGATTTTTGGCTAAGAATCAGGCTCCTAATAAATATCCGGAACATATTGTGATTAAGGCCCTTCCGTCTTCAGACGGACATAGGCCTTTACTCTGTCCGGTTAGAGCTTTACGTATTTATAAACGAAGACCTCAGTTTATCAGAAAGGGACGAAAACGCTTCTTTCTGTCTCTGATGCCTAATAGAAGGGACATTACGGTCCATTCTATTGCTAGATGGATTCAATTAACTATCTGTACTGCTTATGATAATCTGTCTTCAACTCAGCAGTCTGTGCTTAAGATTTCGGCTCATGAAGTAAGAGCTCTTTCTACATCTTGGGCTTACGCAAATAGTGTTGCTATTACAGATTTAATGAAGGCTGCATATTGGTCTCAGCCATCCACATTCACAAATTTTTATCTCGGAAATATTGAGTCCATTTCTGGAGACCTGCATTGTTTAGGTCCGTTATCTGTTGCTCAGAATGTCGTCCACTAAACAGTTGCAACTATAGTTATGCAGGCTTTCTGTTCTGGCAGTGACTCTGTCCTGCTGCCCTCTTCGCTCTGGGCTATTTGACCCAGGGCAAGGGAAAGGGGGGGGGGGGGAGGGTGTTCCCTTAGGTCACCTGCTTTATAGTGAAAAGCAAGGGGATACCTCCTCCGGAGTCAGTAATTCTGAGTCGGTACCGGGATGGTTTTAAAGTGTAAAGCTAATGTTTAAATTCATTCATGTCATATTTTTAAAGTGTAGCTCGGTGTGAAGCATGTGTTTATGTCACATGTCAAACGGGCATTAATATACAATCCTCGGACACTTTTAAAGAGTATAAAGAGTCTCAATTCTCTGGACTTACTTTATTTATTGGCTTACTTTAAAAATAATTAGTATAAAGGGTTATACTGGATGTTAATAGAGAACATGGTTGTTATTATGCTCAATTATGAAGGGTGTTGTGTCTTTCTAATTTATCATAAATAAGAAAGATACATGTAAAGCCTAATACTCCTTTTCTCCTCGAGGGGATAACTCTATTATATATAGTTGAGCTTATTGGATTTTCCTCTATGTCCTAGGCCCTCCAGCCTTTTTTCTATTCAGCTATGTCTGGGTCATTGGTACAGTATAAAAATGTTAAAAAATTTATAGTAATTTATATATTTTTTATACTTACCAATGACCCAGACGGGGATGGCCCTCCCAGGAGTTGGGAACTCATACCTCCCCACTAAGTACATAGCGCTGACCAGGCACTGCTTGTAAGAATGATAATTGGTGCCAATTTCGAGACCTCCTTGACACTGCGCATGCGCAGTGGAGGAAAAGTATGGAGGACCATTTAGGACATGATTTTTTCGGTTTTAGATGCAAATTTTGGGGATTGGGGTGCAAAATTTGTGTTTGGCCCTACATTTTGAGAATTAGCACCAGCTATGTCTGGGTCATTGGTAAGTATAAAAAATATATAAATTACTATAAATTTTTTAACTTTTCGAAAAATTTCAACAAAACCATATCATGTGATCCCCTCTTTGGAACGAGCTCATCCATCTCGTTCCAATGAGGGGTCACATGATATGGTTTTGTTGAATTTTTTTGAAAATTTTTAAAAAATGATATTTAAAATAATAAATTTTGATATCATCTGCGTTGGGTAAAGGGTTAACTGGAAAGTATATACGTTAGAGATAATTAAAATAATTTTAGGTGGTTGTCCAAGGAAGTGGTTGAAAATTTCCAAGAGATCCTGGATTTTTCATTTCCAAGGTTCCCCCGTGGGAAACCTAGGAAGTGAAGCAGTTCTTGTTTACTGTGATAAACAAGTTCTGCTTTATTGGTGAAATAGGACCTGGAATCGATGACTTGGTTGGAAGTCCCCAAAATGAGCAGCATAGAATAGTGTTCAACCAATTACCAAAAATGGCTGCTGACCGATTACAGGTTATTTGAGCTCACAATCAGCCGATTCTGATGCCGATTCCAATTGTAATACCATGCACTACTAGACAAGTCAAGGCTTGAAAGAACTACATTAAATTGAACTTATTTTATGGGTTTGCAGTCCGTTCACTACCCAAGTGCACGCAACTGATAATTTTACTGTGACCTGAGTCAATAGGGTGCAACTTTCACTTTTCCAGTATGAACTGGCAATTGCCGCAAGTATGCTCATTTGTAAGCTTGACATGTTGTTTAACATGTGTATCCCATTAAGGGGCATCCAGATTAAGAATACACATTGTGGTTGTTTTTCAACTTTATTTAGTGGTATCATTGACATCATTTTACATTGACAATTGAACAACTGCAAAAGATAATAAAATGCAATTTATGAATCATCACAAAATGATTGGCAACAATCTGTTTAACCGATGTTCCAGGAGCCATAGCTATTCTCATTCGATTGCCCACAATCGACCAATTGTGGTGGCTGGTTTTGACCATCGGTTGAACACTAGCATAGAAAAAAAGGATTGGCTAACATCTCTACCAAAGTTGTAGTCACGATGTAGCCAAAGATGCCTAAAGTGATGATAAACACCAATAAATAAATGAATAAATTTTCTCCCAGGTATACAAACCATATCCATACAAGGCTTAGAATCCATGTGAGAATCAGAATCAGATTCTCAAAAATCTGAGGAAAACAATGAGAATCCACTTCTTGCAAACTGTTCATTTGATTCTTGTCATAGGTTGTGAAAATGTCCTTAAAGGCCAAGAGAATATTTTTTTTTCTTCCTCATAATGAACGTCACTTTGTCATTAGAGTGGTGTCTAGTGAATTCTTGGCTGCCTATACAGGCAACCAAAACATCACTAGCAACCACTACCAACTTGTGTAACATCCATCAGCAATACCACCATAATTGGAACTAGGTCATAAAGCTAAACTGAACTCCAATAAATATATAACTAGGGCTCTGCGAAGCTTCGAGATTTAATTCGATTTTGAATCTCAACTTGCTATTCAGTTAGATTTGAACTCGGCAGCCCAAATCGTTGCCTTTTGATATCAGTCATCTATGTCATCTTGCAAAACATCAAGTTCAGATGGAAATTTACATGAATAATGTTGAAAAAATGCTGAGCATAATTTCTGCCATATTAACATAAATAGCATCTGTATCTATGCCACTGCCCTTGCTAATTTCTGTCTAGCTTGTCACTACCTCCGATGAAAGCAATTTATAGTTTCCAAACAATGTTGTTGATGAACTGTTGCTAGCGTCTAGCCCTGAAAAGTACGGGAAATTCTTGCACCCGTTCATATTTTCAAACTATAATCCGTACTGGGTAATATTCCAACTACATTATCAAGACATACCTTTGATGAAGACATGCCTTGATAATGTAGTTGGAATATTTTATTAGTCAGGACTTGAGATTAGTCAGAACAAATCAGGTTTACAGCAAACATCCCCCCTCGGTCATTTTCAAGATAGCCCTGATTTGACAGGTTTGATTTGATTTTGAATAATAGACCCACTTTGATTCGTGATTCGAATCGAAAATGTGATTCACAGGACCCTATATATAACTATGAGGTTTGTTTTTTCTATTTTTACTATGGAATATGTACATGCACTGGTTGTACTCACAAGGGTATAACAGTACTTTCAGATTCTAAATTATTTATGAACTGAAAATTAATTCTCACAACAGGAGTTCACAAGATTCAAAAATGATCACGAATCAGGACAAATTTTAAGGCCTTTTCATCCATATAGATTATGTTCATTTTACTTTTCAGTTTCAGAGCTGCTGAGTGTCTCAAAATGTCTGGATTTCTAGATAACTGCCACTGGCCAAACTGTGAATGCCTGGAACTTGGTGAAAGAAGAAATGCCTTTGCCGCTATCATCGCAGGCGCCCTTGTATGTAACATGTTAGTTAAAATACTTCACTTACATTTATCCATGATCAGGATTTTCTGTTACAGAGGCAGGTTATTCCCACAATGGCTCCATTCCCATTGCCAGATTTTGATCCAAGATATATCCACATGTATCAGTAATGTTCTTCATTTCACTCTACTTACAAGTAGCTTTGTTTGGTGGTGCCAAAAATCGCATAAGTTGAGCTGCTGTGTTGCAAATAATTATCGCATGCAAACAGTGTAGAAAGAACTAGTATGTTGGCTGGATCATATTTTCTGTGATTGCATCCAGCAGTCTACCCCACAAAAGATTTTCCATTGTCTGAGGTGCTAGAATTTGATGTTTCTGACTGATAAAACAAAGAAGTCTTCTTTACATGGTGTAACTAACTGTGTGCTGTGCCAAGAACAATTTTTTAGCTTAACTTGACATAGTCAAGATAAGCTATTGCCATCACGCATACGGAAGTCTGTTAGTCTGTGAGTCTGTGACGTCTGTTCACATTTTCCTTTAGCACGGGCTACACCCCGCAGTTCTTGTCTGATCGTCACGAAATTTCATATGCAGGTTTGGGGTCATGTCTAGATGAGAACGTCCCCTTTTGGTCGCGATCGGGCAACCGGTATGGCTGCCCGAGCCCAAAACCCGAAAACCATTACCACAGTCTACAGGTCGTATTTATGAAGGGATTTCATTGTAACTTGGTAGGATGCCTCTGTATAATGCCTAGATGAGAACATCCCCTTTTGGGCATGATCTATCAACCGTGATGGCTGCCCAAGCCCAAAACCCAAAAACTTTTAGCACAGTCTGCAGGTCATGTTTAATGTAGATGGATTTCATTGTAACTTAGTAGGATGACTCCTTATGATGTCTAGATGAGAATTTCCCCATTTGGGCATGATCTGCCAACCATGACCACTGCCCGAGCCCAAAACCCAAAAACCTTTACCACAGTCTACAGATCATATTTATTGAGGAATTTCATTGTAACTTGGTGGGTTGACTTCATACAATGTCTAGATGAGAAAGTCACCTTTTGGGCATGATTGGGCAACTGTGACGGCTACAGGGGCCCAAAGCCCGAAAACCTTTAGCACAGTCTAGAGGTCATATTTATGAAGGGATTTCATTGTAACTTGGTAGGATGACTCCAAATAATGTCTAGATGAGAACGTCCCATTTTGATCGCGATCATGCAGCCTTGATGGGTGCCCGAGCCCAAAAACCTTTAGCATAGGCAAAAGGTCATATTTATGGAAGGATTTCATTGTAACCTGTTAGGTTGACTCCATGTAATGCCTAGATGATGACATCCCCTTTTGGTTGTGATTGGTCAGTTGTGATGGCTACTAGTGCCCGAAGCCTGAAAACCTTGAGCACAGTCTACAGGTCATATTTATGAAGGGATTTCATTGTAACTTCTTAGGATCACTCCAGATGATGCCCAGATGAGATTGTCCCCTATGGTTGCAATCATTCAGCCATGATGGCTGCCCGAGCCCGAAGCCCGAAAACCTTTAGCACAGTCTACAGGTCATATTTATGAAGGGATTTCACTGTAACTTGGTAGGTTAACTTCATATAATGTCTAGATGAGAACGTCCCCTTTTGGACATGATTGGGCTACTGTGATGGGCTAAAGGTGCCCGAAGCCCGAAAACCTTTAGCACAGTCTACAGGTCATATTTATGAGGGGATTTCATTGTAACTTGGTAGGATGACTCTAAATACTGTCTAGATGAGAACGTCCCATTTTGGCCATGATCATTCAGCCTTGATGGGTGCCTGAGCCCAAAAACCTTTAGCATAGGCAAAAGGTTATATTTATAGAAGGATTTCATTGTAACCTGTAAGGTTGACTCCATATAATGCCTAGATGATGACACCCCCTTTTGGTCGTGATTGGTCAACTGTGATGGCTACAGGTGCCCGAAGCCCGAAAACCTTGAGCACAGACTACAGGTCATATTTATGAAGGGATTTCATTGTAACTTCTTAGGATCACTCCAGATGATGCCCAGATGAGATTGTCCCCTTTGGTTGCGATCATTCAACCATGATGGCTGCCCGAGCCCGAAAACCTTTAGCACAGTCTACAGGTCATATTTATGAAGGGATTTCATTGTAACTTGGTAGATTGACTTCATATAATGTTTAGATGAGAACGTCCCCTTTGGACGCAATTGGGAAACTGACGGCTACAGGGGCCCGAAAACCTTTAGCACAGTCTATAGGCCATATTTATGAGGGGATTTTAATGTAACTTGATAGGATGACTCGTTTTGGAATAATTTCACTGTAACTTGGTAACTTTTGTTGACATACGTTAACTGTGAGGGCCACATACATTAACTGTGAGGTCATATTAACCCACCCCTCTTCTCTTTAGTACAGTGTACACGTCATATTATTTTTATCATAAACATAGCACACAGGCAACAGAAATGAACATATTCCCAATTATCACAATTCTTGTCTTATTTCATAATCCTTTCATAAACATTGAACATTATCCTTTCCATCAAGCACAACACACAAGTTAAGCAACAGTGTCATTGACACTTTCATTTCAAAAACCACAGAGCAGCCTCATAACTTTTAAAAATTTATTAATTTAAATATCGTTTTTTAATTTTTTTCGAAACATTTTAACAAAACCATTTCATGTGACCCTCTCATTGGAATGAGCTTGATCCAAAGAGGAGTCACATGATATGGTTTTGTTGAAATTTTTCGAAAAATAATATTTTTTCAGCTGCTGAATCTGCATATTACGCAGGCGGATGCGGGCAATTCATTGGGTAAAGGGTAAGGCAAAAAAATATAAAAAATAATGAAAGTTAATCACCATTCATGTAAGTCACCATACAGCCACAAACTGCCAATTTCATATAGCATTAAAAAAGTTGCACTCAAGTGTATTATCTTTTGGAGAACTCAACAAGTATGATGCATTTTTCTTTTTCTTTTTCTTTGCTGTTTATTCCATTGTTGGCTGCCCGTACACCAAGTCATTTACAGAATTAGGTCATTTACAGAATTTTGTCATTTACAGAATTAGGTCCCTAGGGGTGAATTTGCTGATGCTATCCCAAACAGTGGGCTAGAATCCCCCAATTTATCCTCTGAGTACCTCTTTCTGTGTAGGCTTGAGACCTTGATTCAGATTGAGGTTCACAGAGGGTGAATTCGGTAATGCTACCCTGCTGCGCAGGGTAGTATCACCAAATCACCTTCTGAGGACCTCATTCTGGAGATGACAGTCTGCTTATTTCCAAGCTTGCTGTCCAGGCAACCAACAATGATTTATAAATATTGCCGAGAAAGAAAAGTTTTCAGCTGTGTAATGTATAATTATAAGATAGTAAAAATTAATCTGGGGCTCTAAGGGTTAAATATTGTGTTTTGTGAATATGTGGCCAGATAGGCTGTATGTTAGGATAAGGGTGAAAATTTTTTTCAAGTTTTGAGAAGAAATTCATCCACATTGAATATCAAATACTCTTTTTGTTTGCTTCCCTTCATTGAGCTCCATGCTTGTGTTTTATTCACAAAATCCTGACCCTTTGATCTAAGTCTGTCTACTCTGGATCATGATTTAGGCCCCACAATGTACATCTTCTGCTTCTCAGGCCATTTTTATTAAGTCGGTTGGCATATAGTGATTGAAGTGTTTGTGTGTCCGTCAGTCTGTGTGTCTGTGAGTGTGTGTGTCCGAGCCAATAACTCGAAAACTGTTAGGCCCACAGTCATCAAGCTTCACACAATTATAAAGGACCATGGGAGGATGTGTCACACACCATAGTCAGGTTCGTACCTTCAAGGTCAAGGTCACATTTCAAGCTCACACTAAAAATCTGTCAATATTCGTGTCTCAGTCGTAACTCAGAAACAAATCATAGTACAATTGCTAAACTTTTTACAAATGTTAAGGACAGCCAGAAGGTGTGTCGCGTATAATAGTTTCCGCTGCATCTGCAATGTGAAGGTCACAATTGACCTTCATATGTTCAGGGTCACAAATCGTGTCTCAAGCACAACTCCAAAACTATTAGGGCTACAGTCATCAAACTTCACACAATTATAAAGGACAATGGGAGGATGTGTCACACACCATAGCCGGGTTCTTACCTTCAAGGTCAAGGTCACATTTCAAGGTCACACTAAAAATCGGTCAATATTCGTGTCACAGCCAAAACTCAGAAACGAATCATAGTACAATTGTTAAACTTTTTACAAATGTTAAGGACAGTCAGAAGGTATGTCGTGTGTAATAGTTTCTGCCGCATCTGCAAGGTGAAGGTCACAGGGGGGGGGGGGGTGGGCATGTGTTACCTTAGTAACATTCTTCATGTTTGTAACATTGCATGCAGGCAGGCATTTTTTTCATTTTATTTTTGTAATTATTTCTTTGCCATCAAAAGTTCATATTCTTTGTTATACGCCCGTTTTGAAAAAAACGGTCGTATTATGGTATACAGCTGTCTGTCTGTCCGTCCGTCTGTCCGTCTGTCTGTCCGGTCACATGTCGTACGATAACTCAAGAACGCTTTGAGAGATTTTCATGATTTTTGGGTTGGTGGTGTATATCGATGGAGGGAAGCTCCCTTTCATTTAGCGTCGCTGTTCGATTACTCATTCCAGAGTTATGGGACTTTATTACTTAGAAAATTGTTGATTTTTTACACGTCGTACGATAACTCAAGAACGCTTCGAGATATTTTCGTGATTTTGGGGTAGGGGGTGTATATCGATGGAGGGAAGCTCCCTTTCGTTTAGTGTCACCGTACAATTAGTCATTCCAGAGTTATGGGACTTTATTACTTAGAAAATTGTTGATTTTTTACACGTCGTACGATTACTCGAGAACGCTTCGAGAGATTTTCACAATTTTTTGGTAGGTGGTTTATGTTGATGGAGGGAAGCTCCCTTTCGTTTAGTGTCGCCATTCGATTAGTCATTCCAGAGTTATGGGACTTTATTATTACTTAGAAAATTGTTGATTTTTTACACGTCGTACAATAACTCGAGAACGCTTCAAGAGATTTTCACGATTTTTTGGTAGGTGGTTTATGTTGATGGAAGGAAGCTCCCTTTCGGTTGGTGTTGCCGCTTGATTAGTCATTCCAGAGTTATGGGACTTTATTTTTCACATGTCGAACAATAACTTGAAATGCTTAGAGCAATTTTCATGATTTTTTGGTTGCAAGTATGTTGATAGAAGGAATCTCCCTTTCAATTTGTTTCGCTGTCCGATTTGTCATTCCAGAGTTATGGGACTTTATTCATCAAAATATAGACAATTTTCCACATGTTGGACTTTGAGCAATTTTCATGATTTTTTGGTGGCAAGTATATGTAACCTGACAAGTACACATGTATACTCATATTGTGTGGTTCCCTCTTGTAATTAATAACGGGCGTATCATGCGCTCATGGCGCAGCTGTTTATTTTATTTATGTTTTAGGCCCCATAATCTACAGAATAGCATGGGCGATGGTGTATTTCATCCCTTGAGTGCAAGAAGGCTTGGCAGTGCTAAAGCATTTCAAAGCCTTGTTGCATTCAAGGGACAAATTTATCAATTTTATTACCTTGGGGATAATATTATACATAAATCATTTAATTTTTTTTATGTTTACATTAGTCATAAAAAAAGGGCATGAAGCAGCCACAAGGGCCTAAGAAACAGATTTTTTACTTTTTTAGGCCTTAATAACCATTTTTGTGATCACAGTACTGTAATGCAGGGTAGGATTTGTTTGATTTTGCCTCGCAGTTTGCAATACAGTTTTCCCTTAATGTGAATCACTTCCATAAAATTGGATCACAAAGTGCGATGCACTTGCATTTCGGTAAACAGAAGAGGATTAATCCTCTTTGTTCTTCTGACATTCAGAATCACTCACACATCGCATCTGGGGCGATTTACGATAACATTTTGCAGGGATTTTTTAGGTGTCTTCGTGGACCTGATATTCAGACCACTCTTAGGCCCGATATTCAAGTGCAAAATGGTACTTATATTTCTCAATTGTCAGCCCCAAAATTCCCAATCCCAGCTGGATATGCAACATCATCAGGTTCAAAAAGAATTTGCCATTAAATTATTCTTACATTTTCTTTTTGTCCTCCCCATCGATCAATATCATATTCATTTGAAAAATTATGACAAATCGTCGAAATCAAAATCCAAACCCCAGCATTGTATAGGCATGTTATAACTACAAGGGATGCTTTTTAAAATAGTCACTCACAAATGTGAATGGCATACAGTAACATGTGATCGTTAACCGACTAATCAGCTATGCTTTACTTGGAGGTCAACAACCTTTTCTAGGCAAGATGTCCATCTGGAGTGTTCAGATTTTACCACGTAAAATAAAGCTCCTTAATAATTTGTAACCTGAGTATGTAACCTTCTCCCCCAAGTGTTCAGGTTCTGATTATATTGTGCCCAGTGGTTATAAAATTAGCATGGAGAAATACTCACTTCGTGCGAAACAAAACTAAAAATATAAAAAAATGGTTGATAAGGTATATTTGTCTTTTAATATTACTGATTGGAGTTGCCTACCCTTCTCGCACATTTTCACTGAGGGCGTAAAATTCCAAGTGTCATTTGAATGTTGTCAGTACTTTTAAGTGAGGGATTTGAACGGGTCTGACTATTTGGGTATTATTTCTGAACCTATTAAAGCCAGTATGATTTAAAAAAAAAAGAAATAACATAAATATATTCTTTAATTCACAACATTTGAAGCAATGAAAAAATATAATTTTGTATGTCCAGTCACTGAGCGTAAGCTACTTTCGGCTTCAGATTTAGTCGATATTTGGATGGAACTTGGCAGTAATATGTGAATTCAGAAATGACAACACTGTCTATAATTACTGTTTGCAAAATTATTGAAAGAAGCAACCAATACCACACTGAATGAAGACGTTAAGGCCTGTAACAAAGAGGCACCAGACAGATTTGTGGCGACGTTGTGTTATGCATACTGCGTGTGGTGGGGCTTTGGGTGGGGGCGGGGGGGGGGGGGGGGGTCCAGGATGTTGAAGAGAACTGGTAAGTCATGGGCTGAACAGATTGATCCAAATGACCCCCTGGAAACAATGCCTTTGAATAAAGTTTGAATTTAACTTCTGATATAAGACTAGTAGTGTCTTCAAAGTTTATGTCCCAGTCAGTGTAACTTTATGTTTTAGTATGTTTTGTTTTATTTGGTTGATTGAAACATGATTTAAATAAAGCCGTTGACTTATTTTAATACTTGTGAGGGTGGAAACATCATGAATGAAAACTGATAAACAATTACACCCACATGCTAATCAATTTTAAGAGTTAGAAAAAAAACTGCTAAACAAAAATTTTAAAACAAATTCTACCCTGCAATGGTGTAAGAGATTGACACTGCTTTGTTTAATAGCGAACTGGCTACTTTGTCTTTATCAGCTTTTTGGAATGGTGTCATTTCAACTTCATTTCTAATTAGGGCATTCCAATCCATGGAGCCCAAACCTTGTTTAACCCTTTACCTTTTAATACAGCTTTTGTGAAAAATAAATTAAATTTTTCATTTTATGAAAAAAATTCTCACAATTTTTCAATAAAACTGTACATATATGGATGTCATTAGAACCGTCTCCTCGAGCGGTTTCTAATGATATCCATATTTGTATGGTTTTATTGAGACATTTGTAAGATATTTTAGGCTGTGGTAGGCTTATTTTGGTCAATTTCCTGGCTGTTTTTGGCCGCTATGTTAGGTAAAGGTTAACTCCTTACCTAACATAAATAACAGACAGTGCTTACAGTTTTTTTTCCCCCAGATAACTAGCTCCACTTCCCAAGTATTATACTTGCACATAAGGTTTATTCACTTTGCAGTCTGAACTAACTTTATTTCAGTGTTGCTCAAAGTTTTTATGGAGAAAAAGTGATACAAGAATTTTTATTTATTTATTGGAGTTTAACAACACTTTCAACAGCCAAGGTCACCTCATGTCAGGCAGTTTTACGAGTGGAGGAAGCCAGAGTACCCAGAGAACCACCAAGCAATGGCATGCAACTGCCAGACTCCCCAACATACTAACTCAGCAGAAGCAGGGTTAGCATTGATTGAAGACAAGTGCGTCATCGCCGTGCATTATGCCTCAGTACACAGTGCCACCATGCCCACACATGGGCAATCAGGATGCTGTGCCTTGCCCAAGGACACAATGCCGTAACCCATTGTGGGGGTCTAACTGTCGACCTTTTGGTTTGAAGTTCAATCCATAACCACTGAGCCACCATGCTCCCAGTGAATAAATAAATACATAAATTGATTTTCGAAAAGCTTAACATATTTTTGTGAAAAGGAGAGGTATATTTTTATACTGTACCAATGACCCAGACATAGCTGGTGCTAACTCTTAAAATATAGGGCCAAACACAAATTTTGCCCCCCAATCCCCAAAATTTGTATCTAAAACTAAAGAAAACATGTCCTGAAAGGCCCTCCACACTTCGCCCCTACTGCGCATGCGCAGTGTCAAGGACGTTCCGAAATTGGCGCCATTAATCATTCTAAGTTTGGCCCTTCATCAGTTAACATCTGACTGATCTTTGTGCTTATAAATCTCAGTTTAAATGATGCCAGACACATAAATATTAGTGGAATGGTGATTCTAAGGAGGATAGAGAAGGAGGAGAGGAAAAGAATGTGTGACAGAATATTATCAGGGCTGTAACTTAAAATTTTTTAATGAAATTATGTTAAGTTACCTATTTTCAAGGCAGCAGCCATTTTGTTGTCATTCTGATTATTTAGTTACACTGTTTTTTTAAGTGTTTTCCTCTCTCCCTGTCCTTTAAGTTCCCCCTTGCTATTCTCCCATGCTTTTGGCATAGTTTTTGTAATTATTATTACTAAATTTTCTTGGGAGTTTTAGCTGAATAACAGAATGAATTCTGTTCTTTCCCCATGTTTACGTCTTCACCTAGGGGTGGTTAGGCGTTGTGTTCTGCATCTACCATCTGATGTTCTGCAGTTTCTTCCCTGGAAGTCTCTGTTTTGCATCAGATAGTGTATTTTTGGTAACTGATTTCGGGCCTGGGTGCCTGGAGTCTTATTTTAGTGTTTTTACACTCATTGTTTACATTTACAACAGCCCTCTGTGTGAGGGGGGGATTTCTAAAAAATAATATCTTGATGTTATTTTAATCATAACTAGATACATTATTATTGTTCGTAAGTGTTGAATAAATTGTTTAAAATATTTTTAAAATTTTTGTCCACACTTAGGCTTGGGATCCATTGGGGCTCAACGTTACTTTTCAGAAACTTGGGCTGTTCTGAAAAAATATTTTTTCAAAATATTTTGATTTCAATTATTTTTTCTGTATCAATGGATCATATTATTATTATGTATTTTAATTGCCAGGGGTTAGTGCGAGTACCAGGACTTGTTTTCTTTTCACATTGAAAGGATATTGATCAATTGTTTTAAGAGGAAGTCTTCCTCTGACTTTATTATCATTCTATATGTGGTCAGTGTACTCGCATTAACTCCTGTTCTGTATCGTATGATTTCGATGACAATATGGGAAGCGTATGTCACGGTATGTTGTTGGGGATTTGGACACTCCGGTCCTTTCCCCGCAGGGTCACTCTACTTTATCAATTTCTATTTCAGACGATCAAGATTAGGGTGATGTATCTGTGATGTCTTCCAACAGTGTGCCTCCGTCGTCACAATT
Organism: Pictodentalium vernedei; assembly: GCA_031216915.1. Taxonomy (NCBI): domain Eukaryota; kingdom Metazoa; phylum Mollusca; class Scaphopoda; order Dentaliida; family Dentaliidae; genus Pictodentalium; species Pictodentalium vernedei. The sequence goes on along the minus strand of CM062296.1, from coordinate 644,911,185 downwards.
AATGAAGGGCTAGCGGAAAAGTGCTCATGTAAATACGCCAATTGCCTAAGAGGACCCTAGTAGGTTCGACGGCCTTTGACGTCCGCTAGCTCGCCCGGTGTAGCGTCCATTCACCGAATGGTTCGGCAGCCGGGTTCGTCCGTTGCGGTCTAGAAGGAATTTTGGGGTGATGCGAGCACTATAAACTAACCTAATGCACACCCAGTGACGGCGGATCGGAGGGAGAACGCAGGAAGCCTTTTAGTCCGGTTCATAGCTCGTTCCGGTCCATCCGGACGGCAAGCGAGAGAGGCCCCTCTCTCGTTCAACAACATCTGGCCCCAGATGTTGTGGTACAAAATGTGTCGTAAGTGGAGCATACGTCCGTCGCTCGGGACGCTCCGTTGTATAGGCAGTCCGCTGAGACTGCTAAGGCTTCCTCTTCTCGTCAGCGCACACGACCGCACCTTGGCTGCGTGACCGCCGATATATTACCAGCTTCGCCGATCAAGGATTCTTCGGCGACCAGGTCACAGCATCTGGTAGCCAGGGACACGAGGCCTGCAGACTCCGGACGTTCGCATAGGAAGTGTGCGGGAGTCAACGTTCACGGAGCTTCCGGCGGCAATGCATCGTAAGACCGCTACTGCACAGGCCTCGGGAACGGACGTGCTTTCCTTAATAGCACAGTTTATCGCAGCATCCCAGCATCAACTGAATCTGTCGCATATATTTTATCCGATGATGCTGGGTCGGGACGCTCCGCGGAAGCGGGTACGGACGTCCGAAAGTTTCATCCGGTCCGACGGGATGCCGAAAGGGATTCGGAGGATTTCGAGCTTTCCCTTTCGGAACAACATATGCTGTTGTGTATGTCATCTGACTTGGTCTTCTACAGCTTCTTTCGTCGGACCAGAATGCTGCGATGCCGGATAAGAAACTGATAGCGTCGGTGGACTTAGAAATTTTTGGTTCGGTTCAGGGACATCGTCCCTCAGTTCCGACATAGTCCAATAATGTCACACAAACTTTTGAATTATTGAACGACGCTATATATATTATTATTTTATGCTTGCTAACCAAGCATTTCTGGTTTCTTGTTCGAAGAGTTATGGAGATGTCTTTCAAAAGTGTGCCTCTGTCGTCATAGTTAATGAAGAGTTAGCGGCAATAAGTGCTCATGGAATATGTCTATCGCCTACGGAGTGACATTCGCTAGCTCACCCGGTGTAGCGTACATTCATCGAATGGTTCGGCTGCCGGGTTCGTCCGTTGCGGTCTAGGAAGGAGATTTGGGTGATGCGAGCACTTTAATTACTTTAGTACTCACCCAGTGACGGCAGATTGAGGACAGATCGGAGGAAGCCTGTTAGTCCGGTTCCTGGCTGGTCCAGGTCCATCCGGGCTGTGAGCGAGAGAGGTCCCTCTCTCGCCCAACAACATAGGGGACCGCATGTTGTGGTTCAGATATTTTACATTCGGAGCATATGTCCGTTGGTCGGGACGCTCCGTTATATTGACAGTCCGAGAGACTGTCTTTAATGCTTCCTCATCCTCACAGCAGGGCACACGACCGCACATTGGCTACGTGACCTCGAGTATCCGATCAGTTTCGGCATTCAGTGATTCCACGGCGAATAGGTCGCGCCATCCGGTAGCCAAGGGACACGAGGCCTATACACTCCGTTCGCTCGCATATTGGTAGTATGCACGGGGTAACGATCACAGAGCTTCCAGCGGCAATGCATTGTAAGACCGCTTCTCCTCAGGCCTCAGTGACGGACGTGCTATCCGAGTTAGCACAGTTGTTTCGCAGCATCCCAGCAATTGACAGTTTCTCGGTCGAATCAGGAATTATCCGACGGCGCTGGGTCGGTGCGGTCCGCGGTTGCATCAGGTACGGACGACCGAACGCTTTATAGGGTCCGACAGGATGGCGAAAGGGATTCGAAAGATTTCGAGTTTTCCCTTTAGTAGTATCGGAAGATGCCTTTCATATCTTCTGGCATTATCTTCCAGTGATTATTATTTCGGACTTCATTGCTGCGATCTTGGATAAGAGACTTATAGCGTCATTGGACTCGGATTTTTCGATCGGTTCGGGGACATTGTCCCTGACTTACCGACGTAGTCCAATATTGTCATTACAACATGTGTTTTATTTTTCGACGCTATATATATATATATACAAGCCTGCTACTAAGCATGATAGTTTAGTTTCTTGTCCGCGTTGCTCATTTCTGCCATTTTATCATTTATACAAATAGTTTATTTTGGCAGAGCAGGGCATACCGAGAGTTCATATGCGTCTAGACGGTGTGATTAAAACTGCATATATTCTTTTTCGCCGTTTATGTCTTTTCCAATTTCAATGTTGGGAACGACATTATGTATAGTAGACTTAACTTAGACGCTTTATTATACGTAATCCGCCTTACTGAGGCGTTATCATTACGTCTTCAAGAAAAGATTTACGGGATATTATTCTCAATGTAATTTCTTTTGAGGGCAGTAGTTTGTTCACGTATAACTCCGCCCTTCAGTGGCTAATTGGAGTTAGTTAGACGTGACGCAGCCCTAGCTACATCCACTCGCGTGGATAGTAAGGTTAAGAACTCTCTCAGAGTCGCTTCGTTCTCGGAGGAGCTTCTCTTCGACGGCAACTTTTCGGCAATCCATGAATTGCTCGATTTACACGTTCTCTTGTCTATCTAGTGTTACAAGAGATTCAGACCGGGGCAAACATTCGGTGGTTGACTCAGAGAGTGCCGCCGCAGTTGCCGGACCCGAGTGTGGCTGTTATGACGGTTGCCAGTCATACAGATTGGGATATAATACTGATCCCTACGGATTCGAAGTGCCAGGGTCTTTGGGTTCCGCAGTCTTTTAGCAATCAGTTTTCTTCCGCGGAATAATGTTTTTTAGGCTTGCTTTATGTCATTGCATGAACATTATTCAGAAACGCATGCCCAAATTCCTGTCCTTTAATTCGACAGTAGTGGCGTATCTCCGGAACCAGGGAGGCACTCTTTCGTTTCCGTTATTCAATTTAATGGAAAGAATCCGTCTGTTGGTTATAGTACACCAAGTTCAGTTTTGGTCCGTCATATTCCGGGTCGTCTGATTGTTTTATCGGACTCCCGTTCTCTTACGGGTCGCTTGTTGCTGTCAGAATGGACTCTCAACAAACAAGTATTCAATCAGATTTGCTATCTATGGGAGCGCCCAATGATGATTTATTTATGACACAGCTTGCTAATCAATTGCAGACGTATGTGTTGGCTTGTCCAGATCTCTGAGCTAATATTCTTAACGCTCTATTGATCTATAGGACGGAATGATAGGATACGCGTATCCTCCGGCGCTGTTGTTTTAGCAGGTATTGCTAAGATAAACAACCACAATACATTTCTGTTGATAGCATCTCTATCTTCACAGAGATCATGAGTAATTTTCTCTCTTGTCTACTGTGGGTTTTAACGTGAAATCTTCCTCTATGTGAGGATCTTTTTCACTGGGTAAATCGTGTCATTTTTATCACAACCTGCAAGGTCGCAACCTTCATGTATTCCGTTGTGTGGTCCGTATTGCATTGTAAGCACTGTACTGGACGAGCTTTGGACGCGATTTCTTACTATAGGAGATCCTCTTCTTCGCTATTCTATGCGGCTAAAGTGGAGGCTCTTCCGTCGTGGTGTAGGGATCATTATGTTCATATTGTTGATCCCTCCATACTACTCATTGCTATTTTTTAGTATACTTGTTTCACAAGATCTACTGCAGCCTGTTATTATTTAGGTTATAGGTTTATGTTACCTCATACCTATGCACTCTACGATAGTTTACAATTGAGTCTTTTGTCTCTTTATCTAAGTCAGTTAGTAACCTTTTGATAAATAGACTTAGAATCTTTAGATTAAATTCCTATACGGATTTTAACTTCGGTTCTTATTTAGCTAAGTAATCATTTGAGCCTCTGGAAACAGTAGTTTTCAAATTCTGACCTTTTAGACAGTAATTCTGTTGGTTTCTCTTTTACTGTAGAGTCAGTGAGTTTCATGCACTATCGATGGATGATTTTCACTTTCATAGTTTCGGAATCAATACTTCCGTTACTATTTAGGTTGGATTGTTGCATAAGAGTTAGGCTCCTATTATCCGGAACCTATTATTTTAAGGTCCTTCCGTCTTCGTATGGGCATAGGCCTTTACTCTTTCCAGGTACAGTTTATGTATTTATAAACAGATTTCTGTTTATTACTATGGGCGTAAGCTTCTTCTGTCTTTGATGTCTAGTAGAAGGACGTTACGCTCCATTTTATTGTTAATGGATTCTATTAACTATCGGTACTGCTTATAGTATATCATTGACTTAGCAGTTGTGCTTAAGATTTCGGCTCATGAAGTAAGAGTTCTTCTACTTCTTGGGCTTACATTAATAGTGTCGCTATTATAGATTTTTGAAGGCCGCTCATTGCGCTCAGCCATCCACATTCATGAATTTTATCTCAGAAATATCGAGTCCATTTCTGGAGGCCTCTATTGTTAGGTCTATTATCTACTGCTCAGAATGTCATTCACTTAACAGTTGCTACTATAGCTAGGTAGGCTGTCTGTTTCGGCAGTGTCTCCGTTCGGCTGCCCTCTTCGCTCTGGGCTATTTGACCCAGGGCAAGAAAAAGGGGGGGGGGGGGGGGGGAGGGTGTTCCCTTGGGCCACCTGTTTTACTATGAAAACAAGGGGATACCTCCTCCGGAGTTAGTAATTCTGAGCTGTTATTGGGATGGTTGTTTAGTGAGAAGTTTAGGTTTTTAAAATTCATTCAAGTCTTAGTTTTTAAAGTATAGCTTTTGAATATTGCATATGTCAACGGACATGATTATGCAATCCTCAGACACTTTTAGGAGTATAAGAGTCTCTATTCTCTAGACTTACTTTATTTATTGGCTTACTTTAAAAATTATTAGTATAAGGATTATATTGGATATTAATAGAGTACATGGATGTATGAAGCTCAATTTTGGAAGGTGTTGTATCTTTCTAATTTATCATAAATAAGAAAGATACATGTAAGGCCTATTACTTCTTTTTCCCTACAGGGGTTGACTCTATTTTATTTTATTGAGCGTATTCCATTTTGCTCTATGTCCTTGGCCCTCCAGCCTTTTTACTATTCAGCTATGTCTGGGTCATTGGTACAGTATAAAAATGTTAAAAAATTTATAGTAATTTATATATTTTTTATACTTACCAATGACCCAGACGGGGATGGCCCTCCCAGGAGTTGGGAACTCTTGCCTCCCCGCTGAGTACATAGCGCTTACCAGGCACTGGTTATTAGAATGATTAATGGCACCAATTTCGGAACGTCCTTGACACTGCGCATGCGCAGTAGGGGCGAAGTGTGGAGGGCCTTTCAGGACATGTTTTCTTTAGTTTTAGATGCAAATTTTGGGGATTGGGGGGCAAAATTTGTGTTTGGCCCTATATTTTAAGAGTTAGCACCAGCTATGTCTGGGTCATTGGTAAGTATAAAAAATATATAAATTACTATAAATTTTTTAACATTCTTAGGAAAACTTTCAACTGATTGGAGCAGAGATATTAAACAGTTTCAAGAATCGGTTAGATTCTAAAAGTGGGTCTGGAGTATATCACCATGATTGTGAATCCAAAAACAGTCTTTGGAATGAAGGCATCTGATTGAGCTTTCCAAGAATAAATATTAAAGATTGGTATTGTCAGAAAAGATCAGGATAAATAAGTGTAAGATTGACTTCTAACAGGCAGCTGTGTACCAAACCCCCTGTATAAATAACCCTTCAGCTAACATGCCAGGAAGAAGACACCCGAAAATAAACTTCTTAACTAAATGTTTTTTTAAAAATTGCCTAAAAATATATCAGATCCCACCTTGGAATGAGCTTGTTGAGCTCATTCCAATGAGGAGTCATAAGCCCTAGATTGGGGATAAAATTTGTCAAAGAAATAATGAATTGGGATTTTTGTGAATTATGCTGATGGATTATGCAAGGTAAAGAAAGATAAATCTTTTTTCTTTTCAGTTTTTCACTGGCTGGTGGATTGTTATAGATGCAGCAGCCAAATACCCAGACATGGATGACTTTAATCATGCTTTCCACACATGTGGTGTTATAGCGACGGTATCATTTTTCATGTAAGTTAATTGTTCACTAGACATTACATACACAATTACTGCTTTTGCACATAAAGAGCATTTTTCTCACTGTATGCTTGTGAAGGCCTATAAGTGGACCCCACAGAACATCGTTTGATGCACAAATTGGGTATATGTTTATGCTGTACCAATGACCCAGACTTAGCTGCTTAGCTGGTGCTAACTCTAAAATATTTAGGGCCAAATGCAAATTTTACCCCCCAATCCCCAAAATTTGCATCTAAAACCGAAAATTACATGTCCTATATGGTCCTCCATACTTTTACTCCACAGCGTATGCGCAGTGTCAAGGAGGTCTTGAAATTGGCGCCAAATGTCATTCTTTGTTTGGCCCTCAATACAGTTACACTTCACTGTTATTTGTGCTTGTAAATCTCAGTTTTAATGATGCCAGACACATAATTATGAGAGAAATGGTGGATATAAGGAGGAAATAGAAGGAGGAGAGGAGAAAACAGTGGAAAGAAATGTTCAGGGCTGTAACTTATAATTATTTTACGAAATTATTCATGTTACCTATTTTCGAGGCATGACCTTGTTGTGGTCATTCTTGCTATGAGTGTTCCATTGTTTAATCAGTGTTTCTTCTCTCCCTTTCCTTTATTCCCCCCTAGCTATTCTCTCATGCTTTTGGCTTATTTTTTGTAATGTTTATTACTAAAATATCTTGAGTGTTTTGGCTTGGAAACAGAATTATATTTTTATACTGTACCAATGACCCAGACTTAGCTGGTGCTAACTCTAAAATATTTAGGGCCAAACGCAAATTTTATCCCCCAAACCCCAAAATTTGCATCTAAAACCGAAAATTACATGTCCTATATGGTCCTCCATACTTTTACTCCACTACACATGCACAGTGTCAAGGAAGTCTCGAAACTGTCGCCAAAAGTTATTCTTTGTTTGGCCCTCAATACAGTTACACTTCACTGTTATTTGTGCTTGTAAATCTCAGTTTTAAGGATGCCAGACGCATAATTATGAGAGAAATGGTGGTTATATGGTGGAAATAGAAGGTGGAGAGGAAAAAACAGTGGAAAGAAATGTTCAGGGCTGTAACTTATAATTATTTTACGAAATTATTACATATTACCTATATTTTTATACTGTACCAATGACCCAGACTTAGCTGGTGCTAACTCTAACAAAACCAGGGCCAAACACAAATTTTGCCCCCCAGTCCCCAAAATTTGCATCCAAAACAAAAAGAAATCATGTCCTAAAGGACCTCCATACTACGCGTCTACTGCGCATGCGCAGTGACGCAGACGTCCCGAAATTGGCGCCAATTATCATTCTCTGTTTGGCCCTTCATCAGTCAACATCTCACTGATCTTTGTGCTTGTAAATCTCAGTTTAAAGGATGCCAGACACGTAATTTTTGGAGAAGATGTGATTCTAAGGAGGATAGAAGGAGGAGAGGAAAAAGAAGTGACAAAAAATAATCAGGGCTGTACTTAAAATTTTTTGATGAAATTATGTTAAGTTGCCTATTTTCGAGGCATGGGCCTCTTGTTGTCATTCTTGCTAAATGTTGCACTGCTTATTCAGTGTTTCCTCTCCCCTAGCCTTCTAAAGTCCCCCCTTGCAATTCTCCCATGCTTTTGGCATATTTTTGAGAAAGTTCATTTCTAAAATTTCCTGGGAGAGTTGCTTGGTTACAGAATGTTTTCTGTTATTTTCCCCATAATTACGTTTTCACCCATGGGTGTATAACGTTGTTGTTTTTATGCATCTTCCATCTGATGTTCTGCAGATTCTCCCCTGGGAGTCTCTGTTTTGCATCAGATAGAGTGTAATTTTGATGACTGATTCCGGGCCAGTTTTTTCAGTGCCTGGGGTCATGTTTTCTGGTGTTTTACACTGTTTGTTTACATTGGCAACAGCCTTTTTTGAGGGGGGCTGTTTGCCTTTGCTGTAGTTTATCTCACTATAAGATACATTTATATTATCCGTAAGTGTCTCATTAATTATTTAATATAAATTTAAAATTTTTGACCACACTTTGCCATCGGATCCATTGGGGCTCAACGTTACTTTTCAGCAACTTGGGCTTCGCTGAAAAAATATTTTTTCAAAATTATTTTGATTTGTAATTGTTTTTTCATTTATTAATGGATCATGTTATTATGTATCTTTGTGTCAGGGGTTTGTGCGAGTAACTAGGACTTGTTGTTGTCCTTTCACAATGAAGGGACATTGTTCAAATTGTAATAGGAAGAAATCTTTCTCTGACTTTCATGATCATTGTATTAATTGTAGTCAGTGTTCTCGCATAAATCCCTGTCCTATATGTGAATATTGGGATGAGAAACATTGGAAACGTGTGTCATGATATGTTGTTTCTGGAGAAAGGGCTATGCCGGCTCTTTCTCCGCAAGGTCACTCTACTTTCTCAGTTTCTATTTCAGAGGAACAAGAACAGGGTGATGTTTCCATGTTATCTTCTACAAGTGTGCGTCCGTCGTCACAAATGAATTCAGAGCTAGCGGCAAAAGTGCTCATGGAGATTAGACATATGTCGTCCGCTAGCTCGCCCGGTGTAGCGTCCATTCACCGAATGGTTCGGCAGCCGGGTTCGTCCGATGCGGTCCAGGAGGAAATTTTGGGTGATGCGAGCACTATAAACATAATAGATGCACACCCAGTGACGGCGGATAGTAAGCGAGAACGGAGGAAGCCTTTGAGTCCGGTTCCTAGCTCGTCCAGGTCCAGCCGGGCCGCGAGCGAGAGAGGCCCCTCTCTCGTACAACAACATCTGGGACCAGATGTTGTGGTACAAAATGTGTCGCTAGCGGAGCATACGTCCGTCGCTCGGGACGCTCCGTTGTATAAGCAGTCCGCGGAGACTGTTAAGGCTTCCTCTTCTCGTCAGCGCACACGACCGCACCTTGGCTGCGTGACCGCCGATATATTACCAGCTTCGCCGATCAAGGATTCTTCGGCGACCAGGTCACACCATCCGGCAGCCAGGGATTCGAGACCGATGGACTCCGGACGTTCGCATAGGAAAAGTATGCGGGAGCCATCTGATGCGGAGCTGCCCTCGGCGAAGCAGCGAAAGACTGCGCCTCCGCAGGTCTCGACGCCGGACATTCTTGTGCAGATAGCACAGCTTATCGCAGCATCCCAGCAGCCGACAGAAACGGTGTCGGATCGAGAATTATCCGACGGCGCTGGATCGGTACGCTCCGCCGAAGCATCGGGGGCGGACGACCGGGAACATCATGAGGTCCGACCGGATGGTGAAAGGGATACGGATGATTTGGAGCTATCCCTTTCAGAACAACATAAAGCTGCCGTGGACTTCATCCGGCACTTTCTCCCTCAAGTTGTTCCGTCAGGCCAGACTGCTGCGGTTCCGGACAAGAGGATTATAGCGTCATTGGACTCTGAATTTTTTGAGCGGTTCAGGGACATCGCTCCCGAGTTTCCGTTGCAGTCCAATACTGTTGCAAGAACATTTGAATTATTGAACGACGCTATATTTAAACTTGCTTCCAAGATGGGGAAAGCAGGTTTCTTGTCCGCTAATACTCTCAACCTGCCTTTCATTAATGCAAGGAATAAATTCGATACGGCAGGACAGGGTATCTCTGCGTATGGACGACGAGGCGGAAGACTTAGAGCTATCATTACCGTCGTCGGCTTCTATTCCAACCGCGGTGTTGGAAACAGCTATTGCATCTAACAGAGCCAATTTAGATGCCTTATCTTACGCAGATCACCTTACTAAGGCGTTATCACTGCGCCTTCAAGGGAAAGAGTTTCAGGATATACAATCCTCTTTAAGACTTCTTTCAAGGGCAGTAGCTTATTCCACGTGTAACTCCGCCCTTTCAGTGGCAAATCTGGAGTTGGTTAGACGTGACGCAGCCCTAGCTACATCCACACTCGTGGATACTAAGGTGAAGAACTCTCTTAGAGTCGCTTCGGTCTCCGGAGAACTTCTCTTTGACGGCAAGCTTTCTGCTATTTATGATAAAATTACAAAGAAAGCTTCGGATTCTCTGTTGTTTAAATCTGCTTCTAAGAAGTCGGATACAGCAGACAAGAATAAGACAGGCACTTCTGGGTCTAATGCGCCCAAGAGAGGTTCCTATAGAGGTTCCGGTGCGTCCTCTTGGTCTTATTCGAGAGACCGTCAGGGTAGCGACTCTCGTTTGGGACGTCCTTTGGGCCGGGACAATCGGTCGGACGCCCCGAGGTCGACGGGGCGAGGTGCGGGTCATGGAGGACGTGGTTTCTCCTACCGCAGGCCTCGCAGGTCCAGGAGGTGATGGCTTAAACCTCTATCGCGTACCGGTTGGCGGAAGGTTGTCGAGCTTTTCACAAGAATGGGCGTCGATTACGGACGACCCTTGGGTGAGAGGAGTGACTTCGGAAGGTCTAAAGATATCCTTCAAACGAAAGCCTCCATTAACTCGAAGTCCAAAGTGGACTCATCTTCCGTCAAATCCGCAGAAAAGAGACGCTCTGCTATCAGAGGTGCAGTCTCTTTTAATGAAGAACGCGGTAGAGGTCGTAGAAAACCAGGAATCTCCGGGATTCTACAGCCATCTGTTTCTGGTTCCGAAACCAGACCGCTCGTTCCGTCCAGTCATAGATTTGAGCTGGATAAACAAGCTGATCGTCGCTCCGAAATTTTATATGGAGATGATTCGGTCGGTCAGAGCGAGTATTCGGGTGAACGATTATGCAACAAGCATAGATCTCAAAGATGCGTACTTTCACGTCATGGTACATCCGACATTCCGAAAGTACCTACGCTTCTAGTCCTAGGAGTGGTGTATCAATTCCGGGCGATGTGCTTCGGATTGAATCTAGCACCCTGGGCTTTCACTCGGGTAATGAACTCGGTAATGATCTATTTCCGAGCTCATTCGTCTGCGGTAACGTCGGCCTACCTGGACGACATTCTTCAGAGGTACGGCAACGAGTTAACGCTTCAGAACGATGTTCAAAATCTTCTTCTATTGCTCCGACGTCTCGGTTTTATAGTAAACGAGGAGAAGTCGGATCTGGTGCCGTCCAAGTCATTCACTCATCTGGGAATGAGCTTCGAGACGCACAACAATCTCGTTCGTCTGCCGTTAACCAGAGCGAAATTAGTCAGTTGTTACGCTCGCTATTGTCTGCACGCAGACAAAGTCACAGCGAGAGAATTTATGAGACTGATAGGTCTGTGCGGAGCCGCTGCGGATCTCATTCCGATGGGGCGATTACGCACACGTCCTCTTCAAATTTTCTTGACTCAGAATTGGAGTGTGAAAATTCATTCGCTCGACGTAGACATTCTCTTGTCAGATCAAGTGAAACAAGAGATTCAGACTTGGGCAAACATTCAGTGGTTAACTCAGGGAGTTCCGCTGCAGTTGCCGGATCCGAGTTTTACCATTATGACGGATGCCAGTCAAACAGGTTGGGGTGCATCATTAATCCCAACGGATTTGAGATGCCAGGGTCTTTGGGATCCGCAATTCCTGTGCAAGCACATAAACATCAAGGAAATGATGTCAATTTGGCTTGCGTTACGTCACTGGATGGACATTATTCACAAGGCTCATGTCCAAATCCTATCTGACAATACGACAGTAGTGGCGTATATACGGAATCAGGGAGGCACTCATTCAGTTCCGTTGTTCAATGTAACGGAAAGAATCCTTCTGTTTGCGATAGAACATCACGTTCTTCTTTCTCCGTCACATACCGGGTCGTCTGAATGTGCTAGCAGACTCCCTTTCACGAAAGGGTCGCTTGTTGCCGTCGGAATGGACTCTCAACAAACAAGTATTCAATCAGATTTGCTACCAATGGGAACGGCCAATGATAGACTTATTTGCGACACATCTCAACAATCAGTTGCAGTTTATGTGTCTCCGTGTCCGGATCCAAGAGCATTTGCAGTAGACGCTCTGTCGATCCCTTGGGACGGAATGATAGGATATGCGTATCCTCCAGCGCCGTTAATTCAACAAGTATTGCTAAAGATAAAACAATCTCAATGCAAGATTCTGTTGGTAGCATCTCTGTCGCCACAGAGACCGTGGATAAATCTACTCAGGTGTCTGTTGTGGGACCTACCGCGAAAGCTTCCTCCACGGGAGGATCTTCTTTCGCAGGGGAAATCGCGCCAACTCCATCACAACCCGCAAGGTCTCAACCTTCACGTTTTTCCGTTGTGCGGTCCTTCTTGCATGGCAAGCACTTTACAGGACGAGCAGTGGACGCGATTTCTAACTGTAGGAGGACCTCCTCTTCGCTAAACTATGCAGCTAAGTGGAAGGTTTTTCGTCGTTGGTGTAGGGATCATTCTGTAGATATATTCGATCCCTCTATACCAGACATTGCAAACTTTCTAGTATACTTGTTTGACGAAATCAAACTGCAGCCTGTTACTATAAAGGGTTATAGGTCTATGTTATCTGATACCTATGCACATCATGATAGTTTACAAATTGGATCTAATGTCTCTTTATCTAAGTTGGTTAGAAGCTTTTCGATAAATAGACCCAGAACTCTTAGATTAATTCCTAAATGGAATTTAGCTTGGGTTCTTCTTAAATTGAAGGAAAAGCCATTTGAACCTCTTGGGACAGTAGATTTCAAATTCTTCTCTTATAAGACAGCTTTTCTCTTAGCTTTCTCTTCTGCTAGAAGAGTCAGTGAGCTTCATGCACTGTCGGTGGATGATTCTCACTATCGTAGTGTCGGAAACACTATCACCTTCACTACTAATGTGGGATTTTTAGCTAAGAATCAGGCTCCTAATAAATATCCGGAACCTATTGTTATTAAGGCTCTTCCGGCTTCAGACGGGCGTAGGCCTTTACTCTGTCCTGTTAGAGCATTATGTATCTATAAACAGAGATCTCAGTTTATCAGAAAGGGACGGAAACGTTTCTTTCTGTCTTTGATGCCTAATAGAAAGGACATTTCGGTCCATTCTATTGCTAGATGGATTCAATTAACTATCCGTACTGCTTATGAGAGTTTATCTTCTTCTCAGCAGTCTGTGCTTAAGATTTCCGCTCATGAAGTAAGAGCTCTTTCTACTTCCTGGGCTTATGCTAATAGTGTTGCTATTACAGATTTAATGAAGGCTGCTTATTGGTCTCAGCCATCCACATTTACGAATTTTTATCTCAGAAATATTGAGTCCATTTCTGGAGACCTGCATTGTTTAGGTCCGTTATCTGTTGCTCAGAATGTCGTCCACTAAACAGTTGCAACTATAGTTATGCAGGCTTTCTGTTCTGGCAGTGACTCCGTCCGGCTGCCCTCTTCGCTCTGGGCTATTTGACCCAGGGCAAGGGGAAGGGGGGGGGGGGGGGGCGGGTGTTCCCTTAGGTCACCTGCTTTATAGTGAAAAGCAAGGGAATGCCTCCTCCAAGTCAGTATTTCTGAGTCGCTTCCGGGATGGTTTTAAAGTGTAATATTAATGTTAAATTCTTTCATGTCTTATTTTTAAAGTGCAGCTCGGTGTGAAGCATTTGTATATGTCAAGTATCAAACGGGCTTTAATATACAATACTCGGACACTTTTAAAGGACTATAAAGAGTCTCAATTCTCTGGACTACTTTATTTATTGGCTTACTTTAAAAATAATTAGTATAAGGGATATACTGGATGTTAATAGAGAACATGAATGTTATTGTGCTCAATTATTAAGGGTAGTGTATCTTTCTAATTTAATATTAAATAAGAAAGATACATGTAAAGCCTAATACTCCTTTTCTCCTTAAGGGGTTACCTCTTTACTATATAGTTGAGCTTATTGGATTTTCCTCTATGTCCTAGGCCCTCCAGCCTGTTTACTATTCAGCTAAGTCTGGGTCATTGGTACAGTATAAAAATGTTAAAAAATTTATAGTAATTTATATATTTTTTATACTTACCAATGACCCAGACGGGGATGGCCCTCCCTGGAGTTGGGAACTCTTGCCTCCCCGCTGAGTACATAGCGCTGACCAGGCACTGCCAGTAAGAATGATAATTGGCGCCAATTTCGGGACGTCTGCGTCACTGCGCATGCGCAGTAGAGGCGTAGTATGGAGGTCCTTTAGGACATGATTTCTTTTTGTTTTGGATGCAAATTTTGGGGATTGGGGGGCAAAATTTGTGTTTGGCCCTGGTTTTGTTAGAGTTAGCACCAGCTAAGTCTGGGTCATTGGTAAGTATAAAAAATATATAAATTACTATAAATTTTTTAACTTTCGTGGTATGACCTTATTGTGGTCATTCTTGCTATGAATTTTCCATTGTTTAATCAGTGTTTCCACTCTCCATTTCCTTTATTCCCACCTAGCTATTCTCCCATGTTTTGGGCTTATTTTTTGTAATGTTTATTACTAAAATTTCTTGGGAGTTTTCGCTTGGAAACAGAATTATTTTCTGTTTTTTCCCCATGTTTACGTCCCCACCCTAGGGGTGTTTAGGCGTTTTGGTCTGTATCTACCATCTGATGTTCTACAGTTTCTTCTCTGGAAGCCTCTGTTTTGCTTCAGATAGTGTTTTAATTGGTAACTGATTTTGGGTCATGTTTGTTTTAGTGCCTGGAGTCATGTTTCCGGGTTGTTGACACTTTTGCTTATGTTGACAACTGTTACTTCTGACAATGATTACTTGTCTTCTTCTTAATTTAGTTCATAGCAAGATACATTAATATTGTCCGTAAGTGTTACATTAATTTTTCAAAATAATTAAAATTTTTGTCCACACTTAGGCTTTTTTGGGCTCAGGGTTCCCATTGGGAACTTGGGCTCTTCTGAAAATTTTTTCAAAAATTTTTTTTTGAAAATTATTTTCTTTTGAAATGTTATAATGAATTATAATATATTATGTATATTTATTTCAAGAGTTAGTGCGAGTAATATGACGGTGTATATTTTTTCTGGTTGAAAAAATATTCTTCATCATAATGCGAGGATATCTTCCTCTAATTCACAAGTTCATTGTGTTTCTTATAGTCAATGTAGTCGCATTAATTCTTGCTCTGTGTGTATTGATTGATATGACAACGTTGGAGACGTGTGTCACGGTATTTTGTTGCGGTGAGAGGTCCATTACGGTCCTCTCTCCGCAGGGTCACTATACATTATCAGTTTCTTTTTCAGAACTCAGAGTGATGTTCCGTGATGTCTTCAATAACTGTGTCTCTGTCATTGCAATATTAGGGCTAGCGGGAAGTGCTCATGGTATTACGACAATTGCTGGGAGTTAGCTAATTTTATCGAAGGCATTGTTGCCCGCTAGTCCGCCCGGTGTCGCGACCATTCACCAGGGAAGAATGGCTCAGCACCCGGGTTAATCCGTTGTGGTCCAGGGAAGCAGATTGGGTGATGCGAGCACTATAAAACTTCAGATGTGCACACCCAGCAACGACGGTTCCGAGAATAGTACGGAGGAAGCCTGTCAGTCCGCGAGCGAGAGAGGCCCTCTCTCTCTTGCATCAATATCTGCGCTGCGATGTTGTTGTATGTTGTTCTCTTAGTCGGAACTTATGTCCACTCCTCCTGTTCGGGCCGCTCCGTTTCATGACAGTCCGACGCGGCTGTTATATTGGCTTCCTCATCCTCGTCAACACACATGACTGCACCTTGGCTATGTGACCACAGATTTCCAGGGGACGTTCGCATATTATATAAATGCAGGATTGAACGTTCTTGGTGCTCTTGCTTCACCGACCAAGGAATACACGTCGACCAGGTCACTCCATCTGCTAGCCAAGGATACGAGACCTTTCCAGTTGGGACGTTCGCATATTATATAAATGCTGGAATGAACGTCCCGGGAGCTTCCAGCAGATATTTTACGTAGGACTGCGGCTCCACAGCTCATAGGGTAACATGAACTAGATATTGTTACTGTGATGTCTTCTAAAGTGTAAAGTTACTTCATAAGTAAACGAGGAGAAGTCGGATCTGGTTTCGTCCAAGTCATTTACCCACTGGGGGATGAGCTTCGAGACGCATAGCATTCTCGTTCATCTGCCGTTAACCAGAGCGAAATTAATCAGTTGTTATACTCACTATTGTCTTCGCTCAGACAAGGTCTCAGCGAGAGGTCTCATGTGACTGATGCGGAACTGCCGTGATTTTATTCCAATGGGGCGGTTTCACATTTGTCCTCTCCAAATATCTTTTAATTCAGAATTGGAGGGTGAAGATTATTTCGCTCGATACGGACATCTTCTTGTCAAATCAAGTGAATAAGAGATTCAGACTTGGGCAAGTTTTAAGTGTTTAACTCAAGTAGTTCCACTGCAATTGCCGGATCTGAGTTTTACAGTTTTGATGGATGTCAGTCAAACACTTTGGGTAGTTTCATTAAACCCAACGGATTTGAAGTGCCAGGATCTTTTGTTTCCGTAGTTCCTTATCAAGCACACAAACATCAAGAATAATGTCATTTTGGCTTGCGCTACGTTATTGATGAATGTTATTCAGAATGCTCATATGCTAATTCTGTCTGACAACTCGACGGTATTAGCATATTTTCGGAATTATGGAGGCACTCATTCCATCCTGTTATTCATGTTAACGGAAGGAATCTTTCGGTTGGTACTAGAACATCAAGTACTTCTATTGGTCCGTCATATTCTGGGTCGTCTGAATGTATTAGCGGACTCCCTTCACAGAGGGACCGTTTGTTGCCACCAGAATGGACTTTCAACAAACCAGTATTCAATCAGATTGCTACTGAGGAGAGCCGCCAATGATCGACTTTTTCGCGACGCATCTCAACAATCAGTTGCAGACTATGTTTGGATCTTCGAGCGTTTGCAGTAAACGCTCTATCGATCTTGTGAAGCAGAATAATAAGATATACGTATCTTCCAGTGCCGTTGATTTAACAGATATTGCTCAATGTAATTATTTCAATGCAAATTCTGTTGGTAGCTTCTCTAGATCCACAAAGACTGAGGATTAATTTACTCAGGCGTCTGTTGTGGGACATGCCGTGGAAGCTTCCTCCACATTTCGGTCCATTCTATGGTCAGATGGATTCAATCTACTATCAGTTCTGCAAATGATTATATCTTCATTCAGCAGTCTGTGCGTTAGTTTTAAGCTCATGAAGTAAGAGTTCTTCTACATCATAGGCCTAAGCTAATAATGTTGATATTACAGATCAAATGAGGGCTGCATATTTGTCTTAGCCCTCCATTTTCACGATTTTGTATCTGAGAATATTGAGTCCTTTCTGCAGATCTACATTGTTTAGGTCCGTTATTTTTTACTCAGAATGTTGTCTACTAAACAGTGGCAACTATATGTGTATAGGCTTTCGGTTCCGGCGTTGACTCTGTCCTGCTGCCCTCTTTGCTCTGGAGTATTTGACGCAGGGCAAGGGGAAGGGGGGGGGAGGGGTGTTCCCTTGAGTCAACTGCATTATAGTGTAAAGCAAGGGAATACCTCCCTTGGAGTCAGTAATTCCGAGTCGGTTCTGAGATGATTTTAAAGGGTAAAGCCTATGTTTACTCATCTGTGTAATATTTTTTAAGTGTTGATTGGTGTGAAGTATCTGTATATATCACGTGATTAATTGGGCGTTAATATACATTCTTCGAACACTTTTAAATGAGTATATAGAGTCTCATTTCGCTAGACTCCCGTATTTATTGGCTTTCCTTTAAGGTTATACTAGATGTTTTAGAGATCATTGAGGTTATTGTGCTCAATTACAGATTGGTGTTGTGTCTTTCCTTTTTGATACAAATAAGAAAGATACATTTAACCTATCTCTCCTTTTCTCATTGAGGGGATAGGTTTGTTATAGGTAATTGAGTCTATTGGATTTCCCTTATGTCCTAGGCCCTCCAACCTTTTTACTATTCAGCTAAGTCTGGGTCATTGGTACAGTATAAAAATATTGAAAAATTTATAGTAATTTATATATTTTTTATACTTACCAATGACCCAGACAGGGATGGCCCTCCCATGAGTTGGGAACTCATACCTCTCCGCTGAGTACATAATGCTTACCAGGCACTAGTAGTAAGAATGACATTTGGCGCCAATTTCGAGACCTCCTTGACACTGCGCATGCGCAGTGGAGTAAAAGTATGGAGGACTATATAGGACATGTAATTTTCGGTTTTAGATACAAATTTTGAGGATTGGGGGATAAAATTTGCGTTTGGCCCTAAATATTTTAGAGTTAGCACCAGCTAAGCAGCTAAGTCTGGGTCCTTGGTAAGTATAAAAAATATATAAATTACTATAAATTTTTTAACTTTTATACTATAATCCAATGGCCCAGACTTAGCTGGTGCTAACTCAAAGTTATTAAGGGTCAAACACAAATTTTGACCCCCCCCCCCCCCCATCCCCCAAATTTGCTTGCAAAACCAAAAATTAAAAGTCCTATCTGGTCCTCCATACTTTTACTCTCTGCGCATGCGCAGTCAGCAGGAAGTGACCGAAATTAGAGCCAACATCATTCTTTGTTTGGCCCTAAAGTCATCAACAATGAAATGACATCTGTGCTTTAAAATCTCCTTTTTATGTGTACCCATACTATGTATGGTACACATAATGCCGGCATCCGGGGTGGCCATCCATCTTTCGTCCATCCTTTGTCCATCCGTCTGTCCGTCCATCCGTGTAGGCATCCGGCATCCGTATCCATTTCTTTGGCATTCGATAACTTGAAAAATATTGCTTGGATTGTCAAGTTACTTTATATTTGTGTTCAGGTTACTGATGTGCTGAGCTGTATAGTTTTTGGTGTAAATCTAATAATTTGATCCTGAGATATTAACTCTTTATCCTTCAAATTGAGAATTCTTCCAATCCCCTTGGCATGAGATAACTCAAAAAATATCAGTCCAATTGTCATGTTACTTTATATATATCTTCAGGTTACTGATGTTCCGAAGTGTAAATCTGTTATTTTGATCCTGAGATATTAACCCTTTATCCTTCAAATTGAAAATTCCTCCAATCCCTTTAGCATTCGATAACTTGAAAAATATTGCTTAGATTGTCAAGTTACTTTATATTTGTGTTCAGGTTCCTGATGTGCCGAGCTGTATAGTTTTTGGTGTAAATCTGATAATTTGATCCTGAGATCCAGAGATATTAACCCTTTATCCTTCAAATTGAAAATTCCTCAATCCCTTTGGCATTCAATAACTTGAAAAATATTGCTTGGATTGTCAAGTTACTTTATATTTGTGTTCAGGTTATTGATGTGCCGAGCTGTATAGTTTTTTGTGTAAATCTAATAATTTGATCCTGAGATATTAACTCTTTATCCTTCAAATTGAGAATTCTTCCAATCCCCTTGGCATGAGATAACTAAAAAAATATCAGTCCAATTGTCATGTTACTTTATATATATCTTCAGGTTACTGATGTTCCGAATTGTATAGTTTTTGGTGTAAATCTGTTATTTTGATCCTGAGATATTAACCCTTTAGCCTTCAAATTGAAAATTCCTCCAATCCCTTTAGCATTCGATAACTGGAAAAATATTGCTTAGATTGTCAAGTTACTTTATATTTGTGTTCAGGTTCCTGATGTGCCGAGCTGTATAGTTTTTGGTGTAAATCTGATAATTTGATCCTGAGATCCAGAGATATTAACCCTTTATCCTTCAAATTGAAAATTCCTCAATCCCTTTGGCATTCAATAACTTGAAAAATATTGCTTGGATTGTCAAGTTACTTTATATTTGTGTTCAGGTTACTGATGTGCCGAGCTGTATAGTTTTTGGTGTAAATCTAATAATTTGATCCTGAGATATTAACTCTTTATCCTTCAAATTGAGAATTCTTCCAATCCCTTTGGCATGAGATAACTCAAAAAATATCAATCCAATTGTCATGTTACTTTATATATATCTTCAGGTTACTGATGTTCCGAATTATATAGTTTTTGGTGTAAATCTGTTATTTTGATCCTGAGATATTAACCCTTTATCCTTCAAATTGAAAATTCCTCCAATCCCTTTGGCATTTTTTAACTTGAAAAATATTGCTTGGATTGTCAAGTTACTTTATATTTGTGTTCAGGTTATTGATTTGCCGAACTGTATAGTTTTTGGTGTAAATCTGATAATTTGATCCTGAGATATTAACCCTTTATCCTTCAAATTGAAAATTCCTCCAATCCCTTTGGCATTCGATAACTTGAAAAATATTGCTTGGATTGTCCAGTTACTTTATATTTGTGTTCAGGTTACTGATTTGCCGAGCTGTATAGTTTTTGGTGTAAATCTGTTATTTTGATCCTGAGATATTAACCCTTTATCCTTCAAATTGAAAATTCCTCCAATCCCTTTAGCATTCAATAACTTGAAAAATATTGCTTAGATTGTCAAGTTACTTTATATTTGTGTTCAGGTTCCTGATGTGCCGAGCTGTATAGTTTTTGGTGTAAATCTGATAATTTGATCCTGAGATCCTGAGATATTAACCCTTTATCCTTCAAATTGAAAATTCCTCAATCCCTTTGGCATTCAATAACTTAAAAAATATTGCTTGGATTGTCAAGTTACTTTATATTTGTGTTCAGGTTACTGATGTGCCGAGCTGTATAGTTTTTGGTGTAAATCTGTTATTTTGATCCTGAGATATTAACCCTTTATCCTTCAAATTGAAAATTCCTCCAATCCCTTTGGCATTCGATAACTTGAAAAATATTGCTTAGATTGTCAAAAAATATCAATCCGTTTGTCATGTTACTTCAGATATGTATTCAGGTTACTGATGTGCCGACCTGTATAGTTTTTGGTGTAAATCTGATAATTTGATCCTCTGATATTAACCCTTTGTCCTTCAAATTGAGAACTCCTCCAATCCATTTCTTTGGCATGCGATAACTCAATAAATATTAATCCGATTATCAGGTTACTTTATATATGTATTCAGGTTACTGATGTGCTGTGCTGTATAGTTTTTTAGCTCAACTTGACAAAGTCAAGCTGAGCTATTGCCATCACTTCTGGTCCGTCAGCGTACTCATGTACATTAGTATGTTAGTACGTTAGTACATACGTCCACAATTTCCTTTGGCACACCTCACAGGTCGCATTTATGATCAGATCACTTTGAAACTTGGTATGCTTGTTTGGGGTGACCTCTAGATGGGTGCTATCGATTTTCTTCAATTTCGGTAAAAAAATGTTACCGTGGACAACGTTCTTAGAACTTAGTTTAGTCAGACCACAATATTTCCCTTTGGCACATCCTACAGGGCAGATTTATGATTGGATTGCCTTGAAACCTGGTATGCTTGTTTAGGGTGACCTCTAGATGGGAGCTATCGATTTTCTTCAATTTCCGTCAAAAATTGTTGCCACGGCCAACGTTCTTAGAAATTAGTTTAGTCAGACCTCAATATTTCCCTTTGGCACACCCTACAGAGCACATTTATGATTGGATTGCTTTGAAACCTGGTATGCTTGTTTTGGGAGGCCTCTAGATGGGAGCTATCGATTTTCTTCAATTTCCGTCAAAAATTGTTGCCACGGCCAACGTTCTTAGAAATTAGTTTAGTCAGACCTCAATATTTCCCTTTGGCACACCCTACAAGGCACATTTATGATTGGATTGCTTTGAAACCTGGCATACTTGTTTGGGATGACCTCTAGATGGGAGCTATCGATTTTTCTTCCATTTCCGTCAAAAAATGTTGCCACGGCCAACGTTCTTAGAAGCCGCTGACAGCCATTTTGTACAAAATTAGGTGCAATCAGATTTTTGCGCAGAACTTCCATATGAAAACTCTGATTTGAATAATTTTTTGTATGAATGTTTAGTACCATGGGATACATCAGATATAGTACAGGTTTTTTCTCGTGCATAAATTATGCCACTTAGACTAACTTTGATCTATTTAGTGTTACTTTCAGTACTGTAACTGCAAATGCCAATACGACTTGGGCTTGAGGCTGTATTTATGAACCGATCTTTACGAAACTTCTTGGATATCTTTGTTATCACCGTGGGACTAAAACGAGTGTTTTGGGATCCGGTCTGAAATTCAAGATGGCCACCAGCAGCCATTTTGTACAA
This sequence comes from Pictodentalium vernedei, assembly GCA_031216915.1. NCBI lineage: Eukaryota > Metazoa > Mollusca > Scaphopoda > Dentaliida > Dentaliidae > Pictodentalium > Pictodentalium vernedei. Next base: position 644,888,982 of record CM062296.1, on the reverse strand, counting down.
AATTTTGTGCAATCAGTTTTTTGCTCAGAACTTCCATATGAAAGCTCTGATTTGAATAAATTTTTGTGTGAATGTTTACTAACATGGGATGCATCACATATAATACTTGCGTCCTATTCTTAAGACCATTGCAGTCACCTTGTAATTGATTTACTATGGTTGACGTGGTCACTACAAAACTCCCTTTTCTCTTTTTCATTATTGTTGACTTGGTCACAACAAATACTGATTCCTGTCATATTCATTATTGTTGACCTGGTCACAGCAAATACTAATTCCTGTCATATTCAAAGTTGAGCTTCAGTGTCATTGACACTTTCAATGTTGATGATTATTTCACTGTTTGTTAAGTATTCCTTCGCCATCCTTCCATGAACCCTTCCTGTTAAATTTTTGAGCTTTTTTGGCTAATTTTTATTGAAATTTTTTCTTAAATTTCTTGGGAGTTTAACTTTTATTACAGAATATTATTCTGTTTTTTCTCCATGGTTACGTCCTCACCCTAGGGATGTTAGGTCATTTAGTCTTGCACCTTCTATCTGATGTATCGTTTCTTCATATGAAGATCTAGCTTTGCATCTGGTAGCATTAATTGTTTTCTGACTTTAGGCCTTTTTGTGTGCCTTATGTCTTGTTTACATTGACATTGTTTACATTGACAACGTCCTCATATATAGGTAGTTTTTTTATATTCTATTACTATAGAATTACTGTAGGATACGTGGATTATTATTCCGGTAGTGTAGTTCAAAAAATTTGAATTTTGTTCACACTTAGGCTCTTTTGGTATGCCTTTGGGCTCTTAATGTTCCCTTTGGGAACTTAGGCGTTTTTTAAAAAAAAAAATTTCAAAAAATTATTTGGAATTAATTTTTGATTGCCATTATTCATGTATCTTAATTATATATATTTTGTTGTGGAGTATGGAGGTCTGATATCGACTTTAGTCAATGCACTCCTGTGGACTCTTGTCATTCTTGTGTTCACTGGAATGACTAATGTTGAAGACAGGTGTCATGGTATGTTGTTGGGGGTGAGGTTCTGAGGGCAGGACTCTCACTGCATTATAATTAATTTTTTCAGTTTCTATTTCAGAGGAACATGAACATGGTGATATTCTGACACCCATCCAAGTGTGCTACTGTCATCGCGCTCTGTGGAACATATAGAGCTAGCTGCAGTGCTCATGATTGCAAGAGTTAGGACCTTTTGTTAAGGGTTTTAATCTCTTGCAAGCAGCTAGCTCGACCGGTGATGTGGTACTCCGTCCATGGGTTCCGTAATGCCTGGTAAATCCGTTGTGGTCTAAGAAGTGGATTGGGTAGAGCGAGCACTTTAATATAAATAGCTTACCCAGTGACAACTGAAATAGGGAGGAAGTCAACAAGTTTCTTGTACTCAGCGAGGTCTATAGACTGCGAGCGGGAGAGGCCCCTCTCTAACCTAACAGACATTTGGGGTCAAAGCGGAGGAGGCCGAGACTGAAGCCAACCCTGGCTGCAGACTAGACAGCTTCAGTCTTGGCCTCCTCTGCTACATTATTAAAGCACACACGACTGCATCCTAGCTACACGACTTCGGATATCCAACCTGCTGCACAAAGAAGAAACTACTCTTCGCTTGTGAAGTCGGATCATCTGGTAGCTAGGGAAACGAGGCCTCGATCATTGGGACATTCGGAGAAGAGATCCATCCCCGACACACCATCCCAGGAGCAGCAAGCGGCTACGAAACAGAAGACAGCTGCTCCTCAGGCCTCAATGATGGACTTGCTGTCGCAGATTGCACAGCTGATCACAGCATCCCAGCAAGTGCAGATGCCGCCTCCCTCGGTCTCAGAACCTGAGCTGTCAGACAGCACTGGGTCAGTACAGTCATCTGTTCACGCAGATGCTAGGGACTGAGATTCGCAACTGAATCTTTCGGATGGTAAAAGGGATAAAGAAGAGGATTACCCTTCCCTTTCGGAACAGCACAGGGTTGCAATGGATTTCATCCATCAATACTACTCTGAATTTGTTCCGATGAATCAGAATGCTGTGACGACAAAGAAGAAACCACTGGCATTGTTGGACACAGACTTTATCCGGACAAAGGAGGAAGTCCTTTCATTTCTGGTCCAGTCTAGGCAGGTGTCGCATGCCTTTGGTCATATAGACGACACCGTGTTTAACCTCTCGAGTGCAAGAAGGAAAGGCAGTTTCTTAGCTACATCTTCCTTAAACATACCATTTCATGGACTACGTTCATTTAAATACGATTCGAATTTGGAAGCAATGTCTTACGCAGATCACCTTACCAGAGCTATGGCGCAACATCTCAATGGAAAGGAATTGGAGGACGTTTGTACCTCTCTTAGAGTTCTTTCCAGCGCAATTTGTATTCCACGTATAACTCTGCCCTTACAGTGGCTAATCTGCAGTTAATTCAGACATGATGCTGCCCTTGTGTCATCATCACTTATAGATGACAAGGTGAAAAGCTCTCTCCGAGTCGCTCCAGTCTACTTACATTCTATTTTGGACGACAAGCTTACGTCAGCCTGTGATCAGGCTATTTAGAAAGCATCAAGTAATCTACTATTGAAGTCGGCGATTGATCAACCTGCTTTAGCAAACAAGAGTAAAGGAGGACGTTCCAGATCTAAACGTCAAAAGGGAACTCCCCACAAGGGTACAAGAAGCCCGCTTACAATTACTCTGGAGGTTATCAATATAGCGACTTGGGAAAGGGGCGTACATCTGATTGGGACTATCAGTCAGACTCCCCTAGGCCGACGGGATAAGGTTCTTCGTGGTGAGGACGTAGTTTCTCCTCCCGTAAGCCTCGCAGGTCATACAGGTGATGTTCAAGACTTCTGTTGCTTGCCAGTTGGCGGAAGGGTATCATCTTTGCTAGAACTGGACAGCAGTCATGGAAGATCAGTGGGTGAGAAGTGTAGTCTCGGACGGCCTACGGCTATCATTTTGAGCAAAACCCCCGTCTAACTAGATGTCTATGTTGGTTAGATCTTCCGTTGGATCCTTTCAAAAGAGAGTCTCTCCTAGCAGAGGTACAGGCTCTATATTAAAGGAAGCAATAGAGGTCACCGAGAATCAGGATTCTCAGGGTTTTTACAGTCACCTGTTCCTCGTACCGAAGCCAGACGGCTCATTCCGACCAGTAATAGACTTGAGGTGGATAAACAAGCTTATTGTGGCTCCAAAATTTTATATGGGGACCATTTGGTCGGTAAAAGCGAGCATTTGAGTGAACGACTATGCAGCAAGCATAGATCTAAAGGATGCATACTTTCATGTCCTGGTACACCCGGCATTCAGAAAGTACCTGCGGTTCTCTGTACAAGGGAAGGTGTATCAGTTCAGAGTAATGTGCTTTGGTCTGAACCTGGTTCCCTGGGCATTCACTCGTATAATGAACTCAATAATGTCATACTTCCGAGCTCATTCATCTGCAGTAACGTTGGCTTACTTGGACGACATTCTTCAGAGATACGGCAACAGAATTATTCTTCAGAACGATGTTCAGAGTCTGCTTCTTTTGTTCCAACGTCTCGGTTTCATCGTAAACGAGAAAAAGTTGGATATAGCTCAGTCCAAGTCGTTCACTCACTTGGGAATGAGCTCCAAGACTCACAACAATCTGGTTTGTCAGCCGTAACCCAGAGCGAAATTTGTCAGTTGTTATGCTCGCTTTTGTGTACTCTCAGACTCATTAACGGCGAAGGAATTCATGCAACTGATGGGGCTGTGCGGAGCGGCATCGGATCTTATTCTGACAAGTCTCCTGTGCACACGTCCCCTCCAGATATTCTTTACTCAGAACTGGAGTGTGATGATGCATTCACTCAAAACCAGTATTGTTTTAACGGACCTAGTAAAACAGGGGTTCAGATTTGGGTAGATATTCAGTGGTTAACTCAGGGAGTTCCGCCGCAACTGCCAGATCTGGCTTTCACGATTATGACGGATGCGAGGCCGACGTGTTGGGACACGACCCTAAGTTCCACAGACTTGAGGTGTCAGGGTCTTTGGGACCCTCAGTTCCTAGAGAAGTGCATAAACATCACAGAGATGATGTTAATTTGGTTACCACTACAACATTGGATTCACATAATAGCGGACGTACATGTTCAAATTTTGTTGGACAATTCGACAGTAGTAGCTTACATCAGGAACCAAGGAGACACTCATTCAATGCCATTATGCAGATTAACAGAAGATTTTCCTATACATCATGAATCATCATGTTCATCTTTCTGTCCGTCATATACCGGGTCGTCTGAATGTACTAGCAGACTCGCTTTCTCAGAAAGGTTGCCTGTTGCCATTGGACTGGACTCTCAACAAGTGAATATTCAGGCATATTTGCTACCAATGGGATCGTTCCATGATAGATCTGTTTGCGACACACTGGAACAATCCGCTACCGATGTTTGTGTCGTCATGCCAAGATCATCGAGTGTACACAGTAGACGCTCTGTGGATATCATGGGATGGGACGGAATGATAGGATAGGCGTATCCTTCAACTCCGTTGACTTAGCAGATTCTGTTTAGTTCAAACAGTCTCTTTGCAAAATCATGATAGTAGCACCTCTGTAGTCACAGACACCTTGGATCAATCTTCTCAGGTGTCTGTTATGGGACGTTCCCCAGAAGCTTCCTCCATGAGAGGACCTTCTTTATCAGGGGAAGTATTTGATCTTCACATCCTTTTCCGCCCTTAGTGGCATTATGGAGTCGATCAGACGTGGGGGTGCCTTGCGGTTCCTATACTCTAATGTGGATGAAGGGGGTTTGTTATGATTTCGAATTCCCCCCTCCCCCTCCCCCCCCCCCCCCCCCCCCCCTACTGCCAATGTGTTAAGAAGCGATTACCGGGCAAGACGTAGCTTTCTTCCCATAAGCCTCCTATGCATTCAAGTACATACATTCATTTCATGACTTCTCGATTGGTGGCTGGGACGTGTTCTATGGTGACCTCATGGGCGCATCCACTTTCTAGTTTGTTGTTTTCCTGTGGTTGTTCGTCTATATGTCATATACGAGCATGTGATTCATCATCAATAAATTGCTACCCTTGGGGTACCTGGGAGGCTGTCTAGTCAGTTAACTGGTATTCAGATGATTGCATGCAGGATTTCAATGCTCACGTGCATAATAATCGCATTATAAGGCAGACGTATTATTGTATGTTATGGACCTTAGAAACAATGAATTATTTCAGGGGTGGTCCGTGGCGAGTCTGTTAATCATAGCTCGATCCAGGTTTCTATTAATGACAGTACCCAATCGAATACATCTTGTCTTGCACTCTTGAAAATTTGCACGTTTCCAGGAACATAGATATCGGATAGAATACGTCTAGGAGTGTTATTTACTTGAATTTATTGTACACCTGAATAGGGTCGCCTGTGGGTTACCTTGGAAGTGTGTTTACTCTCCAGAGATCATCGATTGTGATTCTATTGGACATGTGTGTGTTATACCAGGGTTTCCGCTAGACCAGCTGCGGGTCTGTCGACCGGACCCATTCCCCCGCCGATCATACTTTGATCAGTCAGAAAAGCTGGTGGTTAAAATGTCGAGTACAATGCTGTATCATAATGACACTCAGGATCCTTTGTTTCCACGTAATATAGGCATAATTATGTTGTATACTATGCCTACTATTACTGGCGACAACCTGATACTTTATAACCCCCAGACGAGAGTGGGAAACAAAGTTCAAATCCTAAACATCGCCTATAAAATTTCGAACTCAAATTGTCTTGTTTGGTCCGAAATCACTGGCTTTTATTTCGAGCGATAAATGATGTAATTGCACGTGCATGACGTCACACGTCCGCATCATGGTTCTTTTCGAATATTTCGTTCTCTCTGCATTTCCAATTATTTACGTTGGCACGTATCGTGTTGTATAAAAAAATTGAGGTCAAGCATCGCAGTCACTGTCATGATTCGTGGATTTTGTGTTGTTTTGGGTTTGTATTTTTATGAAACCTCCGACCAGCTGTAGTATTGTGTGTCTTGTGGGAATTTAGAGAATTGTACGAGGAAAAAATACATATTTTCCACTTCAATTATTCAGCATTTTAGCGACCAGAATGCCCCCAGAGGCCACCAGAGAGCACCAAAAAATCAAAGTTCGGCACGTGCGGCAGACGCCTACGGCATCTGAGTTTCACTTTCTTTAAACTACTGGACCCACAAATTTTCCACTAGCAGAAACCCTGGTTATACATTATATAACCGGTTTTCGACCTATCTGCGTATGCCGACTCCGGTATACGTTACTAGCGGGCGATATTAATTACCGGGATCGCCATTATAGCCTTAGCTTCTGAAGTGGCATAAAGCACCAATTTATTCATAATAATTAATACCTGGGTGTCTAATCGACGAATATTTATTACCTCACCTGACTGAAAGTCAGGGTGAGCTTTTCTGATCACTTTTTGTCCGTCGTACGTCGTGAAGGTGGTGTTTAGGTCATTTTCTCCAAAGCCACTGGCTGCAGTTCAATGAAAATTCACATGAGTAGCGGTTATATAGGGGCATTTAGGTTTTTCTTCAAATTGGATTTCTGCTCGTATTGAGGAGGGGGTGGGGCCAAAATGCACAAAATTTTTTCAAATCTTCTCATGAACCAGCTGTAGCAGAGACTTTATATTTGGTATGCAGCTTCCATTAGAGGTGTAGACTCAAGTTTGTTCAAGAGAAGTTTGACAGGCAATATTTGCCTTTGTTTCTTGGAGGGACAAGAATTTTTGCCCCTCCCAAAATTTCTATTTTCCAAACTGAGAGGCAGATTTGAACCAAATTTGATATGAGGGCTTATTGGGTCATAAGTACTTAATTTATGCCCAAATAATTTTTTCCCATTGCCCCATGGGAACTGCAGGAGCTAAAAATATAAAAAACTTAAAACGCCCATATCTCCAAAACTACATGGCACTGAGAATTCTTATTTGGTGTGAAGCTTCCTTAGGACCAACAGAATGGAATGGTCAAAGAAAATGGCTATCGGATTTATCATGGAGTACTTTTCTGGGACTTTGAAAAAGTGCTGTGTCGGCATTTTTTAACACTGTGGGTAATGGGAAAAACATTTAAGACTACTTTTCTCCCAAACCACTGCTCCAAAAGCTTTCAAATTTCACATATAGCATCTTTGGAAGATTGTTTCACATGTTTATTGAAATCAATTTCCTGGGTCCATATTTGGGCTCTCTATGGGAGCCCAAATGTTTAAATTAGTGCAGTATGAAGAATATTCTTTAAAAATCTTCTTCTTCAGAACTACCAATAAGAATCTTTTGATATTTGGTATGCAGCATCCTTAGGGGGGGGGGGGGGAGATACAAGTTTGTTCAAGCCAAGTCCCTGGGTTCATATTAGGCTGAAAATTTTGGGTCCTGGTCCAGACTTAGAAATTTTGGACCAAAATCCGGAAATGAGTTTTTTGGTTTTTTTATGCGTTTCTGTCAAATTTAAGACAAAAAAAATTATTTTTTTTACACTGAAAATTTGGGGTCTGGGTGGCACTTAGAAATTTTGGACCAAAATCTGGAAATGAGTTTTTTGTTTTTTTTATGTGTTTTGGCCCATTTTAAGAAGAAAAAAATTTTAGTCTGAAAATATTTTGTTTGGGATTTCAAAAATTTCCGAACAAAAATAAAAAAAAATCTTTTTTTTTATGCGTTTATCTCAATTTTGGGATGTAAAAGTGCAGGAAAATAGCAGGAAAATCCTGTGTATTGTGTGGGCACAATTGCTTCATCTAGTTGGTATATGCTTTTCTTAGTAGGGGCGTATGCAGCTTATTCAAGTCAAGTCCCTGGTTTGATATTCAGACTACCATGTCAGGTGAGCACCCTAAGGCCCCCTGGGGCCTCTTGTATTGTTATTTGGTACCGCTGTTACTGATTCCAGAGCGCTCCCCGATTCTTTTTGAAGATTCTTTCAAAAAGGGTGGGGGGTGATTTTTTTACCTCTCATCCGGCTTGATTAAGTATGTAACTATGAGTGACGCTGTTTTGTCTGTAGATTATAACCTGGATTCAGCTTGTGTTTATTGTATATGGCGTATGTTTGTGGGGGATAGCCTCTCATTCTCAAATACGCCATCCTAATTTTTGGGGCTTAGTCCGGACTAGCCTTAAAAAATTGGGTCTCGTTACATCTAATTAGCATAGTCTTCATGCTAAGAATATGGAATTACTTGAATTTGGTTCCTTATTGATGATATGACTTCTCTATTACTGTATAGAGAGACATACATGTAATTCCTTTTAAATTATATTTCCTTTCACCTTGGATTACAGGCTATGGAACTATGTTGGTCTATTAATTCTGAAGTCTTAGGCCCTCCGCCTTTTTACAATTCAGCTAAATCTGGGCCATTGGGTTATAGTTTAAAAATATTATAAATTTAAAGTAATTTTTATATTTTTTATACTTACCAATGGCCCAGACAGGTATGGCCCTCCCATGAGTGGGCACTCATATGCCTGCTGAGTTATTATGTAGTACTCTTTTCTACAAAGAATGATGTTTGCGCTAATTTCAGTCACTTCCTGGCGACTGTGCATGCGTGGAGAGTAAAAGTATGGAGGACCAGATAGGGCTTTTAATTTTTGGTTTTGCAAGCAAATTTTTGGGATTGGGCATTCAAAATTTGTGTTTGGCCCTTGATAACTTTGAGTTAGCACCAGCTAAGTCTGGGCCATTGGTAAGTATAAAAAATATAGAAATTACTTTAAATTTATAATATTTTTACACTGTAAACCAATCCCCCAAATTTGCTCGCAAAACCGAAAATTAAAAGTCCTATCTGGCCCTCCATACATTTACTCTCTGTGCATGCGCAGATGTCAGGAAGTGACAGAATTGGCACCAACATCATTCTTTGATTGGCCCTAAAAGTCATCAACAATGAAATGACATCTGTGCTTTAAAATCTCCTTTTTGAGGATACCAGACACAAATCAATGCAAGAATTGGTGGATACAAGGCTGTTATTGGATGAAGGAAGTGTTCAACAGTGGTTTTGGACTTTCAGGGCTGTAACTTTATAACATTTATAAAATTATTTTATGTTTCCCAATTTCGGGACATATGCCTGACGTCATCATTTTTAAAAATGATTATTCCAGTATTCCTTCCCTATCCTTCCATGAACCCTACCTGTTTAACTCTTAAGCTTTTGGCTGTTTTTTATCGAAATTTTTATGCCCCCCCCCCTCCCAACTTGGGTCGGGTGAAATATAGTGATTGAAGTGTGCGTGTGTCCGAGCCATAACTCGGAAACGAATCATAGTACAATTGTTAAACTTTTTACAAATGTTAAGGACAGTCAGAAGGTGTGTCGCATATAATAGTTTCTGCCGCATCTGCAAGGTGAAGGTCACAGGGGGGGTGGGGGGGGCATGCGTTACCTTAGTAACATTCTTCTTGTTATGCCCCCCCTCCCCGACTTGGGTCGGGTGGCATATAATGATTGAAGTGTGTCCGTGTGTGTGTCCGAGCCAATAACTCGAAAACTGTTAGGGGCCACAGTCATCAAACTTCACACAATTATAAAGGGCCATGGGAGGATGTGTCTCACACCATAGCCGGGTTCGTACCTTCAAGATCAAGGTCACATTTCAAGGTCACACTAAAAATCGGTCAATATTCGTGTCTCAGCCATAACTCGTAAACGAATAATAGTACAATTGTTAAACGTTTTACAAATGTTAAGGACAGTCAGAAGGTGTGGCATGTATAATAGTTTCTGCCACAACTGCAAGGTGAAGGTCACAAGGGGGGTGGGGGGGGGGGGGGGGGGTTGGGGGGTCTTGCCATGCGTTACCTTAGTAAGATTCTTCTTGTTTATTAAATTTCTTGGGAGTTTAACATTTATTACAGAATATTATTCTGTTTCTTCCCCAGGGTTACGTCCTCACCCTAGGGGTGTTAGGTCGTTTAGTCTTGCATCTTCTATCCGATGTATCGTTTTTTCTTCGTATGAAGATCTAGCTTTGCATTTGATAGCATTGCAATTGGTTCTGATTTTGAGTCTTTTGTGTGCCTGTCTTGTTTACATTGACGTTGTTTACATTATCAGCATCCTCATTTTTAGGTAGTTTCTTATATTCTATTACTACAATATACTGTAGAATACATGGATTATTCCGGTAGTGTAGCTTGAAAAATTTTGGATTTTGTCCACACTTAGGCTCTATCGGGATGCCCTTGGGCTCTTCATGTTCCCTTTGGGAACTTTGGCATTTTTTGAAAAAAAAATTTTTGTTTACAAAAAATATTTTGAATTTAATTATGATTGCTAGTATTCATGTATCTCATTTATATATATATGTTGTGGAGTTTAGAGGACTGATTTCGACTTTAGTTGATACGCTCCTGCAGACTCTTTTCATTCTTGTGTTGCACTTGGATGACTGATGCAGTCCTCGAAATTAGCGACGACATTCGGCAATGCCGTCGCAAACGCCGCCGCCGTGGGGCATGACGGCAGCATTTTCTTGCCATCGCAAATTGGCAGCCATAATATTTTTTTACTTGTCCCAATTACCTGAAGTCCGTCAGAACTGATCATCCAACCCTACATAACATATGTTTTATAGGCGTAACTGGTGTATAAAATCAATATTTGTGGAAATATCTAATATTAATTAATTTGAAAGTAAGTTTGTACAAAATGTATGTGGTTGAAATACTGTTCATAACCAGTTGTTTTTCGTTTGTTTGTGTTTTTTCGAAAGAACCCCCTTGTTGACTGTGATGCACGTTTAAAATAACCCAGGAATTCCTGGGCAATTCCCTTTTGACGTCACACCTTACATAAATACAACCAGTCGAATTCTTCGTTTCATGAAAGTATGCTAAATTGGTGTACTGGGACAATGCGGCAGTTCTATTGGTCACTGATGTAATCTCAACAGAGCACGTGGTCATGTTCCATTTTAATTTTAGCATTCTCCACTTGTGGCATAATGTAAACTGTACAATCTCAAACAAACTGAATTGGAAAACAATCAATCGGTTCAATAAAAAAATAAACACATTGAGCACAAAACAAGGGTGAGTTGGAAAATAATTCTGGTTGTGTTTATCGAGTCAGAGTCAACTCACCCCGGGTTGATGCGCAATGCAAATATTTCTGTCTCTAACAGTTACTGTCAAAACCGATAGGCTAATAATGCATGGATGCGAGTTACAACCAGCCCCTAAAATTAGGTCAACCAGTCAATCAATTGATCACTTAATCGAGCTACAGCTTGTCCAACTGACCACCCACCAGTGATCTCTTGTCCATTCGAAGTCAGCTGTTCTGATTAATGATTATTATTCACTTAGTTTCACAAAACTGTCATCCAAACAATTCAATTCAAATGTGCCGTCGCTGATAGAAATTTGCCGTCGCAGAATTTTTGGCAGCGGCAATGTTGTGCCTTCGCAATATTTTCCTATTTTTGAGGACTGCTGATGTTGGAGTCGGGTGTCACAGTATATTGTTGGCGGTGAGGTTCTGAGGATCAGAGCCTCTTACCGCGTTTTAATTCATTCTGTCAGTTTCTATTTCAGAGGAACATGAACATGATGATGATATTCTGACACCCATCCAAGTGTGCTACCAGCATCGCGCTCCATGGAGCATATAGAGCTAGCTGCAGTGCTCATTATTGCAAGAGTTAGAGCCTTTGGGTAAAGGTTTTAATCTCTTGCAAGCAGATAGCTCGATCGGTGAAACGGTACTCCATCCGTGGGTGCTGTGACGCCGGGTAAACCCGTTGTGGTCTAAGAGGTGGATTGGGTAGAGTGAGCACTATAATATAAATAGCTCACCCAGCGACGACGGAAATAGGGAGGAAGTTCTTGTACTCGGCGAGGTGTGATAGACCGCAAGCGGGTGACCCCCCCCCCTTTTATATAGCAACGTCTGGGGTCAGGAACCGAAATCTGCTGTTCCTCAGGCCTCGATGACAGACTTGCTGTTGCAGATTGCGCAGCTAATCGCAGCATCCCAGCAAGTGCAGATGCAGCCTTCCTCAGACTCAGAATCTGAGCTGTCGGACGGTGCTGGGTCGGTCCAGTCGTCTGTTCCATCCCCGACACACCATCCCAGGAGCAGCAAGCGGCTACGAAACAGAAGACAGCTGCTCCTCAGGCCTCAATGATGGACTTGCTGTCGCAGATTGCACAGCTGATCACAGCATCCCAGCAAGTGCAGATGCCGCCTCCCTCGGTCTCAGAACCTGAGCTGTCAGACAGCACTGGGTCAGTACAGTCATCTGTTCACGCAGATGCTAGGGACTGAGATTCGCAACTGATTCTCTCGGTTGGTAAAAGGGATAAGGAAGAGGATTACCCTTCCCTTTCGGAACAGTACATGGTTGCAATGGCTTTCATCTATCAATACTACCCTTCTTTTGTTCTGCCAAATCAGAATGCTGTGACGACAAGAGAGAAACCGCTGGCGGACAAAGGAGGAAGTCCTTTCTTTTCCGGCTCAGTTTATGCAGGTGTTGGAGGCCTTCAGCCATATAGACGATGCCGTATTTATTCTCTTGAGTGTGAGGAAGAAGGTGGTTTCTTATCTTCATCTTCTGTATACATACCGTTTTTTGGACCACGTTCATTTAAAAACGGTCGGGGAAGATGTTCAGAGAGTTCTTCTGTGTTTGAATGAGCAGGCCGGGGATCTAGAGGTATCCTTACCTGTATCATTCACTATTCACTCAGATGCAATTGAGACAGCATTTTCTTCAAAAAGAGCGAATTTGGACGTTATGTCTTACGCAGATCACCTTACAAGAGCTATGGCGAAACTCCTCAAGGGAAAGGAATTTTGAGGACGTTCGTACCTCTCTTAGAGTTCTTTCCAAGGCAATTATGTATACCACGTATAACTCCACCCTAACAGTGGCTAATCTGAAGTTAATCAGACGTGATACTGCCCTTGTGTCGTCGTCACTGATAAGATGACAAGGTGAAAAGCTCTCTCCGAGTCGCTCCTATTTCCGGACATTTTATTTTTGACAAGTAGCTTTCATTTGTCTATGAACAGGCTACTAAGAAAGCGTCTAGTGCTCTGCTTTTGAAGTCGGCGTATCAATGACCCACTTCAGCAGACACGAGTAAAGGAGGGCATTCTAGACAAAAAACGTCAAAAGGAAACTCCTCACGAGGGTACAAGAAACCCTCTTATAATTACTCAGGAGGTCGTCATTATAGCGACTCGCAAAAGGGGTGTAGGTCTGAGCGGGACTATAGGTCCGAAGCCCCTAGGCTGATGAGACGAGGTTTTTCGCAGGGAGGACGTGGTTCCTCCTCCCGTAAGCCTCACAGATCATACAGGTGATGGTTTAGACCTCTATTGCTGGCCAGTTGTCGGAAGGTTATCAAGCTCCGCAAAAAAATGGATAACAATCACGGAAGATCAGTGGGTGAGAAGTGTAGTCTCGGACAGCTTACGGCTATCATTCCGAGTAAAACCCCACTAGCAAGTTGTCCGCGTGGGACAAATCTTCCATTAAATTCTTGCATTAGAGAGTTTCTCCTACCGGAGGTATAAGCTCTATTATCAAAGAAGCAATGTAGGTCATGGAGAATCAGGATCTTCAAGATTTTTACAATCACCTGTTCCTCGTACCAAGCCAGTCGGCTTGTTCCGACCGGTAATAGACTTGAGCTGGATAACAAGTTTATCATGGCTCTAAAAGTTTATTTATGGAAATCATTCAGTCGGTAAAAGTGAGCGTTCGACTATGTGGCAAGCATAGATCTAAGGATCTGTACTTTCATGTCCTGGTACATCCGGCATTCTAAAAGTACCTGTGGTCCGCCGTACAAGGGAACAATATGCTTTGGTCTGAATCTGCCCCCCTGGGCATTTAACTCGAATAATGAACTCGGTAAAGTCTTACTTACATGCTCATTTGTCTGTGGTAATGTCTGCTTACTTAGACGACCTGCTACAGGGATATGGCAACAGAATTATTCTTCAGAACGATGTTCAGAGTCTGCTTCTATTACTCCGACGTCTCGGTAAGAGTGAGCATTCGAGTGAACAACTATGCAGCAAGCATAGATCTAAGGGATGCATACTTTCATGTCCTGGTACATCCGGCATTCAGAAAGTACCTGCGCTTCACAGTACAAGGGAATGTGTATCAGTTCCGAGCGATGTGCTTCAGTCTGAACCTGGCGCCCTGGGCTTTCACTCGAATAATGAACTCGGTAATGTCTCATTTCCGAGCTCATTCGTCTGTGGTAACGTCGGCTTACTTGGACGACATTTTTCAGACATACGGCAACAAAATTATTCTTCAGAATGATGTTCAGAGTCTGCTTCTATTGCTCCTCCATCTCGGCTTCATCGTAAACAAAAAAAAGTCGGATCTAGCTCCTTACAAGTCATCTATTCACTTGGGATTGAGCTTTGAGACTCACAGCAATCTGATTCACCTGCCGTTACCCAGAGCGAAATTAGTCAGTTGTTATGCTCGCTTTTGTCTACACTCAGACGCATTAATAGTGAGGGAATTCATGCGACTGTTGGAGTTGTGCGGAGCGGCTGTGGATCTCATTCTGATGGGCCGTCTGTGTGCACGTCCCCTCCAGATATTCTTTACTCAGAACTGGAGCGTGAAGACGCTTTCGTTTGAACCAGTATTGTTTTAACAGACCTACTAAAGCAAGGGTTCAATTGGGCAGATATTCAGTGGTTAACTCGGGGAGTTACGCTGCAACTGCCGGATCCGGCTTTCACGATTATGACGGATGTGAGTCGGACGGGTTGAGGCTCAACCCTAAGTCCCACAGTCTTGAGGTGTCAGGGTCTTTGGGACCTTCGGTTCCAGTAGAGACACATAAACATCAATGAGATGATGTTAATTAGCTAGCGGTACAACATTGGATTCACATAATTATGGACGTCCATGTTCAATTTGGTCAGACACGTCGGCAGTTGTAGCATACATCGGGAACCAGGGCAGGATTCATTCATTTCCGTTATGCCAACTAACAGAGAAGATTTTCCTAATAAGTCATGAATCATCATGTTCATCTTTTTATCCCTCATATACCGGGTCGTCTGAACGTACCAGCAGACTCGCTCTCTCGGAAAGGTTACCTGTTGCAATTGGAATGGACGCTCAACAAGCGAGTATTTCTACAGGTTTGCTACCCATGATAGATCTGTTTGCGATGCACCAAAACAATCAAGTTACCGTCGTTTGTATCGCCATGCCCAGACCATTGAGCACATGCAGTAGACGCTCTGCCGATCTCATAGGGATGGATGAGAGGATACGCGTATCCTCCAATTCATTTGATTCAGTAGATTACGTTTAAGATCAAACAGTCTTGTTGTGAATCCTACTAGTAGCACCTCTGTCATCACAGAAACCTTGGATCAGTCTTCTCAAGTGTCTGTTATGGGATGTTCCCCGGAAGCTTCCTCCACAAGAGGACCTTCTTGATCAGGGGAAGTTTTTGTTCTTCACATCCTTCTTCGCCCATAGTGGCGTAATGGAGTCAGTTAGACGTGAGGTAACCATTGTGGTTCCTTTATTATTTTATGACTAACACAAGAACGATTAAGTAATGCGGGTGAGGAGGGTTCGATATGACTTCGAATCCCCCCCCTCCACCCACCCACCCACAATGTGTTTAGAGGCAATTAGCGGGCAAGATGTAGTTTTTTTTCCTGCAAGCCTCGTACAAGTTTAAATGCATACATGCATTTCTTCACTTTTCGATTGGCGGCTGGGTCGTGTTCTATGGTGACCTCATGGGCACATCCACTTTTTAGTTGGATTCGTTTCCTGTGATTACTTGCCTATATGTCATATACAAGCACATATTTCATCATAATTAAATTGCTAGTCTTTGGGTACCTTGGTGGCTGCATAACCAGTTAACTGGTATTCAGATGATTGCATGCGGGATTTTAATGCTCACGCGCATAATAATTATTAGGCTGACGCTTTATTGTATATTATGGATCTTTGAAATTATGAATTATTTCGGGTGCGGTCCGTGCCATACCTACTTCCATTTCTAGATCCAGGTTTCTATTAATGTCGGTACTCATCTCGTATATTCCCACGTTTATAGTTTCATAGCTATCAGATAGTACATGTCGGGGAGTGTTGTTACTGGAGTTTATTGTACACCTGAATGGGGTCGCCTGTGGTTTACCTCGGAAGTGTGTTTATTCTCCAGAGATTGTTCATTGTGGTTCGATTGGACATGTTTGTTATATATTATATCACCAGTTTTCGACCTATCTGCATATGCCATCTGCGGTGTACGTTATATAGTGGGCAATATTAATTACCGGGATCGTCTCTATAGCCTTAATTTCTGAATTGGTGTTAAGCACCCTTTATTAATAATAAATTAATACCTGAGTGCCCGTTCAACGAATATTTATATTGTTTTTTTTGGTACCACTTTTACTGATTCCAGAGCGCTCCCCTCTTTCTTTTTGAAGATTCCTTCAAAAGAAAAGGGTTGGGGGTGATTTTTTACCTCTCCTCTGGCTTGATAGGTATCTAACTATGAGGTAAGCTGTTTTGTCCGTAATTATATCCTGCATACAGCTGGACTTTTATTGTGTATAGCATATGTTTGTGGGGGATATTCTCTCATTCTCAAATACACCATCCTAATTTTTGGGGCTTAGTCCGGGCTAACCTTAAAAATTGGAAACTTGTTACATCCAATTAGCATAGTCTTCATGCTAAGAAAACGGAATTACTTGAACTGGGCTCCTTTTGTATGATATATGTCTTCTCTATTACTGAATAGAGAGAAAAACATGTAATTCCTAATAATTTTATTTTCCTTTCACCTAGGATTACAGGATTGGAACTATGTTGATCTACTAATTCTGAAGTCCTAGA
This sequence comes from Pictodentalium vernedei, assembly GCA_031216915.1. Lineage (NCBI taxonomy): Eukaryota > Metazoa > Mollusca > Scaphopoda > Dentaliida > Dentaliidae > Pictodentalium > Pictodentalium vernedei. The sequence goes on along the minus strand of CM062296.1, from coordinate 644,872,062 downwards.
CCCTCCACCTTTTTACGATTCAGCTAGTCTGGGCCATTGGTTTACAGTGTAAAAATATTATAAATTTACGGTAATTTGTATATTTTTATACTTACCAATGGCCCAGACAGAGATGGCCCTCCCATGAGTGGGCACTCATACCTCCCCGCTGAGTTTTTATGTAGTACTCTCTTTTACAAAGAATGATGTTGGCACCAATTCCTGTCACTTCCTGACTTCTGCGCATGCGCGGAGAGTAAATGTATGGAGGGCCAGATAGGAATTTTAATTTTCGGTTTTGCAAGCAAATTTTTGGGATTGGGGGGGGGGGGGGGTTCAAAATTTGTTTTTCTCCCTTAATAACTTTGAGTTAACCCTTTACCCAACGAATCGCCCGCACCCGCCTTCGTAATATGCAAATTCAGCAGTTGAAAAAATATTATTTTTCAAAAAATTTCAACAAAACTATATCATGTGACCCTTCGTTGGAACGAGCTCGTCGAGCTTGTTCCAACGAGGGGTCACATGATATGGTTTTGTTGAAATCTTTTGAAAAATTTGAAAAAATGCTATTTAAAATAATAGATTTTGATATCGTCTGCATTGGGTAAAGGGTTAAGCACCAGCTAGTCTGGGCCATTGGTAAGTATGAAAATATACAAATTACTGTAAATTTATAATTTTTGTTATCTGTTATGCTGAATTTGAGGGCATCAGTTAGGTAGATTCTGAATCTGTAAAGAATCCAATCAAGGTAAAGATGAGAAGAATCCTTTATTCTTCAACTAAAGCCGATTTGTTAAAGTATTAATTTCTCGCTATGTGGAACCGAGGCACACTGTTGTCTACTCACAAAAGAAAAAATGCTGGTTTGTTGGTACACAAGAGCGACAGCTTGGCTCAAAATTGTAAGACTGAAGGTCATACAGTGGAGCCCACTTAATTGAATATCTCTTGATTGTATATCTCTGTTAACTGAATATAATTTCACAACACAAAACCATTTAGTATGCCTCCAGCACAAATTTGACCTGTTAATTGAATATAGGTTATAGAGTAAACTCCTGTTAATTGAAAAAAAATCTTGTAACCTGTCGAGAAATTACCCTGACTATCCCCAGTTTTCCTTTGTTTATGGACCTATTTGACCTCAGTACATCCAGTACATGCATTTAATTTATTATATCTTGTTTGAAAGAGCTCATGGAGCTCTGTCAAACAAGATACAATAGAATAAATGCTAAGTTTATCTCTAGAATACAAGAAAGTGACACAATCCCTGTTAACTGAATACTCCTGTTAATTGAATAATTTTCATTGGCAAAATGACCATTCAATTAACAGGGTTCCACTGTAATTGAATGTTAGATGTTTGTGACAATTTATGCTTTGACTTATCTCGGAAGCCAATGAAAGTAACTTTTGTGACATTCTTTCTGTCGAGTGTTCTTTTATGTGGAATCCACTTGGAATATGGATCAAGCACCTTTTTCCGCAGTTGGATGGCTGATTTTTAAATAACTGGTTGAGTGCTAAATTATTTTGCAAATGTAATTTAAAACATAGGTTTTTTTTTTTTTCAAAGATACCATGCTACCAGCAAGGGCACTCTTAGTTTAGCAAGATTTTGTTAATTAATAATTGATTTGTTACAATTTATAGGAGAGAGCCAATTGGCACTCTCCAAAAAATTGCATCCAAACAATTTATGTAAAAAAGTTTTCTTTTACTGCTAAGCAAACACGATAATGCATACAGTGTAAAGCCACGAAAGTGGCTTCCAGCACTTTTCAATAGAGCCATGATAGTGGCTTCTGGCGCTCATCCTGTCAAACTGTAACTAGTTGGCATGTGTTTACATCTTGCCTTACAAGGAATCTATATCATTTCCAGTCACCACAAATTCTATATCATTTCCAGTCACCACAAATTCTACACCAGTGTGTGCTCAAGTTAATTTACAACACTTTACAATTATGATGGAGTGGTATTTGATGTTTCTTGACTTGATGTTGTCAAGAGTTTTCCTGCTGGAAACTTCAAATGGAGGAGATCGATCTTGTATTGCACCATTGAAATCTAAGTTATGTAATTATTGTTTTGCAGCTGACCAATTATATTTCAAATTGCGATACAAAAGTGAACACCAAACAGCCGCAATGTAACAGCACCTTCTTCAGATTGATTCTTGACTCTGATGTATCTTGCAAAGGCATTTCCTATGTTATTGAGCCTATTATTTCTTTTTCAGGATAAATTCTGTATCTAATGGTCAGATCAGGGGAGATGGTTACACTACTGGTTGTTTGGGGATGACAGGTACTCAAAGCAGTTTTATTTTAAATATTTTAAAGATGTTTACTTCTTGGATGCTTTTTTTTATCCCTCCCAAAAGGTGGGGTTGACGGCATTGGTTTCCACTCTCTAATTGAAGTTCTGCTTGGCCAATTGAAGCCAAACTTGACATGGGTTGAGTATGATGAAGAACTGTAATTATCTTGGGATCATTGTGCGAAAGATCAGGGTCACATTGACTTTGAACTTGAAAAATTTCTGCTCTCTTATTAAAATTCCGCTGATCGTAACCAAACTAGACATGTGGTTTAGGTATAATGAAAGGAAGAATCCTATTTATTTTGGGGTCAATGTTCCAAAGGACCTTTAACTTACAAATTTTCCTGGTTGCTGTACCAGGATATTTTTGGGGGGGAGGGGGGGGGATTAGCCACCTCTGGCTGTTAGCTACAGTTTTCATACAGTATTAAAAATTTCACCCAACATGAAAAGCAGACGACACTTGCAAACAAAATTTTTGAATAACTATTTTTTTTATTTTTTGTCTCAAAAACATAGGTTATGACCCCTCTTTGGAACGAGCTTGTTCCAAGAGGGGTCTTAACCTATGTTTTTGAGACAAAAAATTTTAAAAAATAATGAAAAATGGTTGGTGATTTTCGTGAATAGCACAGGCCGGTTTTGCCCTTACATTGGGTAAAGGGTTAAACACTTAGTCTTAGATTTCTTTGCTGTATATCACAGAGGTTGGGGGGTGCGGCGGCTCAGTAGGCAGAGGTGCAGGCTGCAAGCCGAGAGGTCCTCGGTTCGGATCCCACCTGCAGCAACCGCGTTGTGTCCTTGGGCAAGACACTTCATCTCCATCATCCGCGTGTGGGCACGGTGGCGTTGTGTACTAAGGTGTACTGCACGTCGATGTTGCACTTGTCTTCAACCAATGCTAACCCTGCTTGTGTGGAGTTAGTATGTTGGGGAGCTGACAGTTTCTCGCCATTGCTCGGTGGTTCTCTCCGGGTACTTCGGCTTCCTCCACCCATAAAACTGTCGCGGTCATGATTAGCCATTGTGCATAAATATGTGACCTTAAACACCAATAAATAAATTATCACAGAGGTTGCCAGGTTTATAGTTTCTTAACCAATTAGATACTAATTAACATCTTTACCAGACATAATGATATATATATGATTTGCCAGCTGTATTCATAATTCCAATTCCAATTCTAATTTTCTTATTTTATTTTTTTTTAATTTTGTCTCAAAAACATAGCTCATGGACCCTCATTAGAACCAGCTCATCAAGCTTGTTCCATTGTGAGGTCATAAGCAATGCTTTTAAGGCATATATTTTCTTTTATCCTAATCTGATGTTCTATCATAAATTGACATGTTTATGGATGGAAACACAAACTAGTACTGGTATTGCATGAGTCTGGCATAATTTCATGTGTTCAAGTGCCTGTAATCTTTTTGTAAACTCTGTTAATTTCTCCATTTTTTCAACAATTTATTTGAAACTTGACAAAGTAAAAGACTTCCTGGAAATTTTTGACTCCCTGAGGTGTATGTACTCTAAGGCTCATTTGTTATGTTTACCCTCATTCCTTTCATAATGTTTTGAGCTCTGTGATTCCTTGAGCTTCCAATTGATTTTTTGAAACCTTTACGTTGAGATAGACATTGGAATTGGGTATTTCCAATTGGAATAACTCTTTTAATTTCATATTATTTTCAAATACCAAACTTTTTCCAATTCCAATTCATACAAATTTACCCTGTTAATTTCAACTGGGTTACAGAGTAAATCCCTGTTAAGTAATTAAAAAAAGACATTTTAATTTTGCGAGAAATTCTTACAACGTGCAAAACTGATTCAAGATTTGACTTTTTTAGAATATTTTCAGGGCCTTACTCTAGTATGAATCTTATTTGGGATTCCTGATGAAATATTTTGACTTGTTCCTCAAAATGCTAAAGTTTCAAGTAGCTAATTTTCCCATAATGCAACTAGTAATTCAACCAATTCAGTCTTGTTTGACAGAGCTCTGTCAAACAAGACTGAATTGGTTGAATTTCTAGTTGCATTATGGGAAAAATTGCAGCCTGAAATTAAGATGTTTTGACATCAGTGTGCATCATTGATTCAGACCAACCGTTACAATGGCCATCAGTTCTGTCCATTCTCAAAAACTTTTCCAGCGCATAATCAGGGTTCCCGCAGGCCTTGAAAAGTCTTAAAAAGTATGGAATTTGAAAAAAAAAATTCAAGGCCTTGAAAAGTCTTGAATTTGAAGCCTGGGCCTTGAAAAGTCTTGAAAACGGGACATTTCTAAAATACGTCCGACTTGTAAAACAAACTTGCTTTGACCGACGTTTTACGGAGATAAACAGAGTAATCCGAGTTGCCTGCTTGAATTTCAGAAACAGATGTTACGATTGGTTGCTTTTTCCTCATTCTATTGCTTTAGCCAATTGGAGTGTGTGTCTCAATCAAAAGCAATTGTATACACGTGCTTTGAAATGTTGATAGTCTGTTCTGTGGTGAATAGGTAAACGCATATTTAAACCATAAATTAATTATGGATATACATCAGAATTACGTTCCCCCTAATTGTTTCTTGGAAAATTATTAATTACTGAATGCGGAAATGGGGATGTGTAAATTTCAAGAACAGTGGCTTCGTAAATCAGAATTTTCTTCATGGTTGTCTTCAGTTGTCGGTAACGCGAATTCGGCAAGATGTCGGTTGTGTTCTAAAAATTTTAGCATAGTGAACACACTTTCATCAAAACACGTCAAATGTGCAAACGAGAAGGCAAAAAACTTGACTTTAACAAACTTTGTAAAAAAAAATCCTCACAGTCACTGTGCGACATCTGCTCTTCCAGCTGTTGAAGCCGGTACAGCTCAGGCAGTTGGGACAGGGTTGGTTCCTGCTGTTGGGACGTCTGTCCAATCGTACTCTGTGCACTCTTCGGACATATTCACTGCAGAAATTTTGTGGGCCCTCAAATGTGTCTGTGCCCATTATGGAAAGTAGCAAAAGATAAAGAACTACTTGTTTGTGAACTTAATGAAAAAATTCTGAATTTGGAAAAAGAAGTGAAGTCATTTGAATAGCCATATGTTGGTGAGTGTTTTGTGTATTTGAGAATTTGCTTTGTAATACACTCGGGGTCTTATTACCTGGTAGTAACGTACAGCTGCATTCATTAGATTATTGCATGCACTACAAGTATATAACAAACTTTGCACTAATAGTGCAAAGTATGTTACATACTTGTAGTGCGAATAGTCTTGAAAAGTCTTGAATTTTGTTTTTTTCCATCCTTGAAAAGTCTTGAATTTGCATTGAAAAGGGTATGGAAAAGTCCTGAATTTGCCCCCCTGAAAAGTGCAGGAGCCCTGATAATTCTGATTTTATGTGGTTACGGGTTGCCATACATATCATATATATACATCTTTATTGGGAAAGTGGGAATAGAGATGGGCAGTATTGGAATTTTGAGTTCAGTATCAGTTTCGGTATTTTCAAGGAGGGTATACTTCAATGTAGGTTCACCATTCGGTATCTGACTTGACTAGACACTTCACCCCCATTGCCCATGTGGGGGCACAGTGGCACTGTGTACTAAGGTGTACTACAAAACGATGGGGCTCTTGTCTTCAACCAATGCTAAGTTGCTAACCTTGATTGCAATTGTGTAGAATTAATATGTTGGGGAGCTGACAGTTGCTCAGTGGGTACCCTGACTTCCTCCATCCATAAAACTGTCATGGTCATGATTAGCCATTGAACAGAAATATGTGATATTAAACGCCAATAAATAAATAAATCTGACTTTACTGAGATTTGCTGGTAATACTATCACATCATGAAAATTTTACGTCGGGTGGGGGAACGTAAAATGGCTGTCCTCTGTGCGGAGAGAGACACACTCTGTGCAGGCTAAAGATCCCTTCGTAGTAATCGAGAAGAGCAAAGCCACAAAGTTGCAGCTATGAAGGTCATACCACACACCTGTGCCATTGGGCCAAGGAGAGGCTTTAATATAAGTTGCATAACTTGTTCGCCAATCCTTGTAAAACAAATAAGATTAAATAAAAAAACATCATGAAAATACAGAATAAGTTGTTCTTGTATCATTCTACCACAGCGAAACAAATGCCACTCCCAATGAGCTCCACAGTGGCATTTTTTCACAAAAACAAACCATATCTACAGAAATTTTGTGATTTGTTCTAAACATACCTTAACCTTTAAAGCTCTATTTCAGATTATGCAATCTATGAGCATGTGTCCTGATCATGCCACAAGAGATCCTGCTGACAATAGACAAAGCACCTGGCAGTGATTTCTAGACAAGTCTTGGCTGCCTTTACAGGCAGCCAAGACTTGGTTAGTAATCACTGCTGAGCAGCTCGACATGTACAGGTTGTGATCTAGTGAGTATTGAGAAAATTGCCCAGGCCCCTGAGGGTTAACAAAACTGAAAATAAAATCAGCCACTTCTTTCATGAAAATTAACCCTTGAACTGTGATCAAGCCTAAACAATGCATTATAAATAATGAATGTAGGAAAAATTTACTTGTTCTCTTTATTTTCAGCTGCTAGAGTTTGGTTATTCATTGGATTTCTGCTGGGATTTGGTTCTCTTATAGCAGCTTCTTGGATACTCTTTGGTTTCTATGTAGTTAAAGGTAAGAAAGCTCAGAAAAATATATAAGGAATGATCATTTGTTTCTGTCTATTTCTTGAATTATGAACCAAAAAAACAGAGGCCAAACTGTGTAAATGGGCATAGCCAGAGGCATTCTTTGATTCTGGTTGGTGGATTTTGAAAAATCTTCTCTGAAACCACAGGGCCAAATGTTTTGAAACTTTGCATGGTTGATAACTTGGACCCCCTCTACCAGTGGTCCTCATTTAATGTTGATCGGGCTGCAAACATGGCTTCAATTGCAGCTTATAGTTACTATAGAAACCCTATGGGAAATCATATTTTCATCTTCTTCTCTGGAACTACTGAGCCGACGTGAACCAAACTTGGCAGGAGTGGTTTATGGGACGTCCTCTACAAAAGATCCTCATTTTGATCCCATGGGTTTGAAAACATGGCCACCAGAGGAATTCTTTGATTCTGATTGGTGGATTTTGAGAAATCTTTTCCTCTGATACCACAGGGCTAAATGTTTTGAAACTGTGCGTGGTTGATGACTGGGATGCCCTCTACCAATGATCTCCATTTAATGTTAATCGTGTTGCAAACATGGCCACAATTGCGGCTTATAGTTACTATAGAAACACTATGGGAAATCACATTTTCATCTTCTTGTCTGGAACTACTGAAACGACGTGAACCAAACTTGGGTGGAATAGTTTATGGGAAGTTCTCTACAAACAATCCTCATTTAGTTCCAATGGGTTGAAAAACATGGCCATCAGAGGCATTCTTTGATTCTGGTTGGTGGAATTCAAAAATCTTCTCCTCTGAAACTGCCAGGCCAAGTGTTTTGATACTTCACAACTTCACAGAGATGATGACTGGGGCCCCCTCTACCAACGATCCTCATTTAATGTTGAACGGGTTGTAAACATGGCCGCAATTGCAGCTTATAGTTACTATAGAAACCCTATGGGAAATCACATTTTCATCTTCTAATCTGCAACCACTAAGCCGACATGTACCAAACATGGCAAGGGTAGTCTATGGCAGGTCCCCTACAAATGCTCCTCATTTTGTTACTGTGCATCGAAAAACATGTCTGCCAGAAGCATATTTTTATACTGTACCAATGACCCAGACTTAGCTGGTGCTAACTCCAAAAAAACCAGGGCCAAACACAAATTTTGCCCCCCAATCCCCAAAATTTGCATCCAAAACAAAAAGAAATCATGTCCTAAAGGACCTCCATACTACGCCTCTACTGCGCATGCGCAGTGACGCAGTCGTCCCGAAATTGGCGCCAATTATCATTCTCTGTTTGGCCCTTCATCAGTCAACATCTCACTGATCTTTGTGCTTGTAAATCTCAGTTTAAAGGATGCCAGACACGTAATTTTTGGAGAAAATGTGATTCTAAGGAGGATAGAAGGAGGAGAGGAAAAAGAAGTGGCAAAAAATAATCAGGGCTGTACTTAAAATTTTTTGATGAAATTATGTTAAGTTGCCTATTTTCGAGGCATGGGCCTCTTGTTGTCATTCTTGCTAATTGTTGCACTGCTTATTCAGTGTTTCCTCTCCCCTAGCCTTCTAAAGTCCCCCCTGGCAATTCTCCCATGCTTTTGGCATATTTTTGAGAAATTTCATTTCTAAAATTTCCTGGGAGAGTTGCTTGGTTACAGAATGTTTTCTGTTATTTTCCCCATAGTTACGTTTTCACCCATGGGTGTATAACGTTTGTGTTCTGCATCTTCCATCTGATGTTCTACAGATTCTCCCCTGGGAGTCTCTGTTTTGCATCAGATAGAGTGTAATTGATGACTGATTCTGGGCCAGTTTTTTCAGTGCCTGGAGTCATGTTTTTTTCATTGGCAACAGCCTTTTTTGAGGGGGGCTGTTTGCCTTTGTGGTAGTTTATCTCATTATAAGATACATTTATATTATCCGAAAGTGTCTCATTAATTATTTTATATAAATTTAAAATTTTTGACCACACTTTGCCATCGGATCCATCGGGGCTCAACGTTACTTTTCAGCAACTTGGGCTTCTCTGAAAAAATATTTTTTCAAAATTATTTTGTTTTGCAATTGTTTTTTCATTTATTAATGGATCATGTTATTATGTATCTTTGTGTCAGGGGTTTTTGCGAGTAACTAGGACTTATTGTTGTTCTTTCACAATGAAGGGACATTGTTCAAATTGTAATAGGAAGAAATCTTCCTCTGACTTTCATGATCATTGTATTAATTGTAGTCAGTGTTCTCGCATTAATCCCTGTCCTATATGTGAACATTGGGATGAGAAACATTGGAAACGTGTGTCACGATATGTTGTTTCTGGAGAAAGAGCGATGCCGGCTCTTTCTCCACAAGGTCACTCTACTCTCTCAGTTTCTATTTCAGAGGAACCAGAACAGGGTGATGTTTCCATGTTATCTTCTTCAAGTGTGCGTCCGTCGTCACAAATGAATTCAGAGCTAGCGGCAAAAGTGCTCATGGAGATTAGACAAATGTCGTCCGCTAGCTCGCCCGGTGTAGCGTCCATTCACCGAATGGTTCGGCAGCCGGGTTCGTCCGATGCGGTCCAAGAGGAAATTTTGGGTGATGCGAGCACTATAAACATAATAGATGCACACCCAGTGACGGCGGATAGTAAGCGAGAACGGAGGAAGCCTTTTAGTCCGGTTCCTAGCTCGTCCAGGTCCAGCCGGGCCGCGAGCGAGAGAGGTCCCTCTCTCGTACAACAACATCTGGGACCAGATGTTGTGGTACAAAATGTGTCTTTAGCGGAGCATACGTCCGTCGCTCAGGACGCTCCGTTGTATAAGCAGTTCGCAGAGACTGTTAAGGCTTCCTCTTCTCGTCAGCGCACACGACCGCACCTTGGCTGCGTGACCGCCGATATTTTATCAGCTTCGCCGATGAAGGATTCTTCGGCGACCAGGTCACACCATCCGGCAGCCAGGGATTCGAGACCGATGGACTCCGGACGTTCGCATAGGAAAAGTATGCGGGAGCCATCTGATGCGGAGCTGCCCTCGGCGAAGCAGCGAAAGACTGCGCCTCCGCAGGTCTCGACGTCGGACATTCTTGTGCAGATAGCACAGCTTATCGCAGCATCCCAGCAGCCGACAGAAACGGTGTCGGATCGAGAATTATCCGACGGCGCTGGGTCGGTACGCTCCGCCGAAGCATCGGGGGCGGACGACCGGGAACATCGGGAGGTCCGACCGGATGGTGAAAGGGATACGGATGACTTGGAGCTATCCCTTTCGGAACAACATAAAGCTGCCGTGGACTTCATCCGGCACTTTCTCCCTCAAGTTGTTCCGTCGGGCCAGACTGCTGCGCTTCCGGACAAGAGAATTATAGCGTCATTGGACTCTGAATTTTTTGAGCGGTTCAGGGACATCGCTCCCGAGTTTCCGTCGCAGTCCAATAATGTTGCAAGAACATTTGAATTATTGAACGACGCTATATTTAAACTTGCTTCCAGGACGGGGAAAGCAGGTTTCTTGTCCACTAATACTCTTAACCTGCCTTTCATTAATGCAAGGAATAAATTCGATACGGCAGGACAGGGTATACCGAGAGTTCCTCTGCGTATGGACGACGAGGCGGAAGACTTAGAGCTATCATTACCGTCGTCAGCTTCTATTCCAACCGCGGTGTTGGAAACAGCTATTGCGTCTAACAGAGCCAATTTAGATGCCTTATCTTACGCAGATCACCTTACTAAGGCGTTATCACTGCGCCTTCAAGGGGAAGAGTTTCAGGATATACAATCCTCTTTAAGACTTCTTTCAAGGGCAGTAGCTTATTCCACGTGTAACTCCGCCCTTTCAGTGGCAAATCTGGAGTTGGTTAGACGTGACGCAGCCCTAGCTACATCCACACTAGTGGATTCTAAGGTGAAGAACTCTCTTAGAGTCGCTTCGGTCTCAGGAGAACTTCTCTTTGACGGCAAGCTTTCCGCTATTTATGATAAAATTAAAAAGAAAGCTAATGATTCTCTGTTGTTCAGATCGGCTCCTAAAAAGTCGGATACAGCAGACACGAATAAGACAGGCACTTCTGGGTCTAATGCGCCCAAGAGAGGTTCCTATAGAGGTTCCGGTGCGTCCTCTTGGTCTTATTCGAGAGACCGTCAGGATAGCGACTCTCGTTCGGGACGTCCTTCAGGCCGGGACAATCGGTCGGACGCCCCGAGGTCGACGAGGCGAGGTGCGGGTCGTGGAAGAAATGGTTTCTCCTACCGCAGGCCTCGCAGGTCCAGGAGGTGATGGCTTAAACCTCTATCGCGTTCCGGTTGGCGGAAGGTTGTCGAGTTTTTCACAAGAGTGGGCGTCGATTACGGACGACCCTTGGGTGAGAGGAGTGACTTCGGAAGGTCTAAAGATATCCTTCAAACGAAAGCCTCCATTACCTCGAAGTCCAAAGTGGACTCATCTTCCGTCAAATCCACAGAAAAGAGACGCTCTGTTACCAGAGGTGCAGTCTCTTTTAATGAAGAACGCGGTAGAGGTCGTAGAAAACCAGGAATCTCTGGGATTCTACAGCCATCTGTTTCTGGTTCCGAAACCAGACGGCTCGTTCCGTCCAGTCATAGATTTGAGCTGGATAAACAAGCTGATCGTCGCTCCGAAGTTTTATATGGAGACGATTCGATCGGTCAGAGCGAGTATTCGGGTGAACGATTATGCAACGAGCATAGATCTCAAAGATGCGTACTTTCACGTCATGGTACATCCGACATTCCGAAAGTATCTACGCTTCGCAGTCCTAGGAGTGGTGTATCAATTCCGGGCGATGTGCTTCGGATTGAATCTAGCACCCTGGGCTTTCACTCGGGTTATGAACTCGGTAATGATCTACTTCCGAGCTCATTCGTCTGCGGTAACGTCGGCCTACCTGGACGACATTCTTCAGAGGTACGGCAACGAGTTAACGCTTCAGAACGATGTTCAGAATCTTCTTCTATTGCTCCGACGTCTCGGTTTTATAGTAAACGAGGAGAAGTCGGATCTGGTGCCGTCCAAGTCATTCACTCATCTGGGAATGAGCTTCGAGACGCACAACAATCTCGTTCGTCTGCCGTTAACCAGAGCGAAATTAGTCAGTTGTTACGCTCGCTATTGTCTGCACGCAGACAAAGTCACGGCGAGAGAATTTATGAGACTGATAGGTCTGTGCGGAGCCGCCGCTGATCTCATTCCGATGGGGTGGCTACGCACACGTCCTCTTCAAATTTTCCTGACTCAGAATTGGAGTGTGAAAATTCATTCGCTCGATGTAGACGTTCTCTTGTCAGATCAAGTGAAACAAGAGATTCAGACTTGGGCAAACATTCAGTGGTTAACTCAAGGAGTTCCGCTGCAGTTGCCGGATCCGAGTTTTACCGTTATGACGGATGCCAGTCAAACAGGTTGGGGTGCATCATTAATCCCAACGGATTCGAGATGCCAGGGTCTTTGGGATCCGCAATTCCTGTGCAAGCACATAAACATCAAGGGAATGATGTCAATTTGGCTTGCGTTACGTCACTGGATGGACATTATTCACGATGCTCATGTCCAAATCCTATCTGACAATACGACAGTAGTGGCGTATATACGGAATCAGGGAGGCACTCATTCAGTTCCGTTTTTCAATCTAACGGAAAGAATCCTTCTGTTTGCGTTAGAACATCACGTTCTTCTTTCGGTCCGTCACATACCGGGTCGTCTGAATGTGCTAGCAGACTCCCTTTCACAAAAGGGTCGCTTGTTGCCGTCGGAGTGGACTCTCAACAAACAAGTATTCAATCAGATTTGCTACCAATGGGAACGGCCAATGATAGACTTATTTGCGACACATCTCAACAATCAGTGGCAGACGTATGTGTCTCCGTGTCCGGATCCAAGAGCATTTGCAGTAGAGCTCTGTCGATCCCTTGGGACGGAATGATAGGATATGCGTATCCTCCAGCGCCGTTAATTCAACAAGTATTGCTAAAGATAAAACAATCTCAATGCAAGATTCTGTTGGTAGCATCTCTGTCGCCACAGAGACCGTGGATAAATCTACTCAGGTGTCTGTTGTGGGACCTACCGCGGAAGTTTCCTCCACGAAAGGATCTTCTTTCGCAGGGGAAATCGCGCCAACTCCATCACAACCCGCAAGGTCTCAACCTTCACGTTTTTCCGTTGTGCGGTCCTTCTTGCATGGCAAGCACTTTACAGGACGAGCAGTGGATGCAATTTCTAACTGTAGGAGGACCTCCTCTTCGCTAAACTATGCGGCTAAGTGGAAGGTTTTTCGTCGTTGGTGTAGGGATCATTCTGTAGATATATTTGATCCCTCTATACCAGACATTGCAAACTTTCTAGTATACTTGTTTGACGAAATCAAACTGCAGCCTGTTACTATAAAGGGTTATAGATCTATGTTATCTGATACCTATGCACATCATGATAGTTTACAAATTGGATCTAATGTCTCTTTATCGAAGTTGGTTAGAAACTTTTCGATAAATAGACCCAGAACTCTTAGATTAATTCCTAAGTGGAATTTAGCTTGGGTTCTCCTTAAATTGAAGGAAAAGCCATTTGAACCTCTTGGGACAGTAGATTTCAAATTCTTATCTTATAAGACAGCTTTTCTCTTAGCTTTCTCTTCTGCCAGAAGAGTCAGTGAGCTTCATGCACTATCGGTGGATGATTCTCATTATCGTAGTGTTGGGAACACTATCACCTTCACTACTAATGTGGGTTTTTTAGCTAAGAATCAGGCTCCTAATAAATATCCGGAACCTATTGTTATTAAGGCTCTTCCGTCTTCAGACGGGCGTAGGCCTTTACTCTGTCCTGTTAGAGCACTACGTATCTATAAACAGAGATCTCAGTTTATCAGAAAGGGACGGAAACGTTTCTGTCTTTGATGCCTAATAGAAAGGACATTTCAGTCCATTCTATTGCTAGATGGATTCAGTTAACTATCCGTACTGCTTATGAAGATTTATCTTCTTCTCAGCAGTCTGTGCTTAAGATTTCTGCTCATGAAGTAAGAGCTCTTTCTACTTCCTGGGCTTATGCTAATAGTGTTGCTATTACAGATTTAATGAAGGCTGCTTATTGGTCTCAGCCATCCACATTTACGAATTTTTATCTCAGAAATATTGAGTCCATTTCTGGAGACCTGCATTGTTTAGGTCCGTTATCTGTTGCTCAGAATGTCGTCCACTAAACAGTTACAACTATAGTTATGCAGGCTTTCTGTTCCGGCAGTGACTCCGTCCGGCTGCCCTCTTCGCTCTGGGCTATTTGACCCAGGGCAAGGGGAAGGGGGGGGGGGGGCGTGTGTTCCCTTAGGTCTCCTGCTTTATAGTGAAAAGCAAGGGAATGCCTCCTCCAAGTCAGTATTTCTGAGTCGCTTCCGGGATGGTTTTAAAGTGTAATATTAATGTTTAAATTCATTCATGTCTTATTTTTAAAGTGTAGCTCGGTGTGAAGCATTTGTATATGTCAAGTGTCAAACGGGCTTTAACATACAATACTCGGACACTTTTAAATGATTATAAAGAGTCTCAATTCTCTGGACTACTTTATTTATTGGCTTGCTTTAAAAATAATTAGTATAAGGGTTATACTGGATGTTAATAGAGAACATGAATGTTATTGTGCTCAATTATTAAGGGTAGTGTATCTTTCTAATTTAATATTAAATAAGAAAGATACATGTAAAGCCTAATACTCCTTTTCTCCTTAAGGGGTTACCTCTTTACTATATAGTTGAGCTTATTGGATTTTCCTCTATGTCCTAGGCCCTCCAGCCTGTTTACTATTCAGCTAAGTCTGGGTCATTGGTACAGTATAAAAATGTTAAAAAATTTATAGTAATTTATATATTTTTTATACTTACCAATGACCCAGACGGGGATGGCCCTCCCTGGAGTTGGGAACTCTTGCCTCCCCGCTGAGTACATAGCGCTGACCAGGCACTGCCAGTAAGAATGATAATTGGCGCCAATTTTGGGACGACTGCGTCACTGCGCATGCGCAGTAGAGGCGTAGTATGGAGGTCCTTTAGGACATGATTTCTTTTTGTTTTGGATGCAAATTTTGGGGATTGGGGGGCAAAATTTGTGTTTGGCCCTGGTTTTGTTGGAGTTAGCACCAGCTAAGTCTGGGTCATTGGTAAGTATAAAAAATATATAAATTACTATAAATTTTTTAACTTTTGGATTCTGATTGGTGGATTTTGAAAAATCTTCTCTGAAACCACTTGGCCAAATGTTTTGAAACTTTGCATGGTTGATGACTGGGACACCCTCTACCAACAATCCTCATTTAATGTTGATCGTGTTGCAAACATGGCCACAATTGCAGCTTATAGAATGGTCTAGAGGAGGCCCTCTACAAGCGATCCTCTTTTTGTTCCCGTTGGTTGGAAAATTATTCCACCAGAGACATTGTCAGATTTTGATTGATGGATTTTGCAAAAATCTTCCCCTCTGAAACTACAAAGTCAAATGTTTTGAAACTTCACATGATTGAGGACTGGGACACCTTCAACTGATGATCCTCGTGTAATGTTGATGTAATGTTGCAAAAATGGCCACAATTGCAGCTCATAGTTACTATGGAAAGCCTATGGGAAATCACATTTTTATAAGTAGTGCCAGGTGAGCGACTACAGGCTCTTTAGGGCCTCTAAATTTTGCCAAATGTTTGCATCAAGGCTTAAAGATGAACTGAAAATCATGAGATTGTTTTTCAAAGTCTACTTGTTAACCTAACACAATGCACAATGCTTTTGAAGAAAATGGTCAGATGTTTAAATGACAATTACTGCCTGTCCATACATCCATTCATTTGTCCTCCTACTTGCCTGTCCATGCATTTTGTGGTGTGATGGCACTGTGTATTGAAGGAAAACTGCACGTCGCCTTCAACTGCTGCTAGCTCAGCTTGTTCTGGGTTGGTAAGTTAAAGAGTCTGACAGTTGGTCACTATTGGTTTGTGATTCTCTCTAGGTGCTCTGGCTTCCTCCACCAATAAAACTGTCCGAAACAATATGACCCAGACTGTTGAAAGATCTCATGCAGGCTGTTCCACAATTATTACACATGATAACTTTTGCGTCTATGGCAGAATGTTTAGAATAATTTATAACAGTTCTTGTGGCCATGACCGAAGGTCAGATTTGAGTTTCACCAATTTTGCAGAAGTAGTGTTAGAGTTATGGCCCTTGCTTGTTCAAAACTTTGTAATTTGGGTGTGGGGGGGGGGGGGGGGTTCCATGTGATGTCTTTACCTCTCTTGGGTGGAAAGATTTGATATTTGACAATTTTTCTTATAATTACAAAATGAAAGTGAGGCACCACAAAGTACATCTGTTCCTCAGGCCATTTTTTGTAAAATTGCCTGTGGGCGGGCATTTTTAGTCGAGTTGTGACAAAGTCAAACTCGACTTATAGTTTGATGAATGGCAGGTGGGCAGTTGGGTCGGCGGGCGTAAACAATTGGTTTCCAGATGATAACTTGACTATGGTTCAACCCACATTCATGAAACTTCATATGTAAGTTGGCCTTCGTGAGAGGAAGAACCCTATTTATTTTGGACTCACTAGGTCAAAGGTCAAGGTCACAGTGTCCCTGAACATAGTAAATCAAAACAATTGGTTTCTGGATGATTACTTGATAACGGTTCAACCCACATTCATGAAACTTCAAAGGTAGGTTGGCATCAGTGAGAGGAAAAACCCTATTTATTTTGGACTTGCTAGGTGAAAGGTCAAGGTCACAGTGATCTTCAACATAGTAAATCGTAAACAATTGATTTCCGGATGATAATTTGACAATGGTTCAACCCACATTCATGAAACTTCATAGGTCGGTTGGACTTAGTGAGAGGAAGAACCCTTTCGATATTGGATTTGCTTGGTGAAAGGTCAAGGTCACAGTGATCCTGAACATAGTATATCGTAAACAATTGGTTTCCGGATGATAACTTGATAACGATTTGACCCACATTCATGAAACTTCATAGGTAGGTTGGCATAGGTGAGTGGAAGACACTTATTTATTTTGGACTCGCTAGGTCAAAGGTCAAGGTCACAGCAACCTTGAACATGATAAATCATAAACAATTGGTTTCCAGATGATAATTTGACAATGGTTCCACCCATGTTCATGGAACGTCATAGGTAGGTTGGCATTGGTGCAAGAAAGAGACCTATTTATTTTTGAATTATTAGGTCAAAGGTCAAGGTCACAGTGACCCTTCACATAGTAAATTGTAACCAGTTGGTTTCCAGATGATAAGTTTATAATGATTAAACCCACGTTTGTGCTGTCACAACTCGACATTGGATCGGTGATCCGATCAGCATTTTTTAAAATTTTATTTAGCATTTCAGACAGTCAGTATTGTTTGTTTGTTTGGTTTTTTTTTAAGCTCTAATTTTTCAAAATTTTCAGTCCCCTGCCCCCTCCCCCCCTCCACACGCACACACATAATACCCTCCTGCTTATCATACCACCATATCCCCCCCCCCCCCCCACACACACACACACAAAAAAGAAAAAGAAAACAATGAAATAAAAAAAAGACTGGTAAAGTACCCCTACTGTAGAATCATTGCTATGCACCTGTTGGGAACTACACTGAATTTTAGAGATTTTCACTGGCATTCCGGGAGAGTTAACAGGTCTGCAATTGGCCCATACTGGGTTAGAAGGGTTTGTGAAAAAACAAACACAGGTTCGGCAACATTTTATTGGCATTCATTATCTTTGCTTTTTATATGCCCGTTTTATAAAAATGGTTGTATTATGTTATGGATTTGGTGTCCATCCATCCATCCGTCCATCTGTCTGTCTGTCTAAAATTGTTTTCCTAACTTTTTTTTGTTATGGATCGACATATTAAATATCGAATTTTGTTCCCTCAGTTGATTTTTGGTAGAGTTACTGCCCTTGAATTTAGTTACCGTTTTTCAGACTTTTTCGTTATGAATTGACATATTGAGAAATGTTTTTATGTATAGCTTTGTTATGGATACTTACAGATCAAGTTCAAAATCCGTTCCTCTCGGTTGATTTTTGGTTGACTTACTGCTCTTGAACATAGAATTTTTAAAGTTTTCTGGATTTTTTTTCGTTTTCAGAACTTTTATTCGTCATGGTTGGACATATTGAGAAAAGTTTTGGTATATAGCTTTGTTGTGGACACTTACAGATCAAGTTCGAATTTCATTCCGCTTGGTTGATTTTTGGTGTACTTACTGCTCTTGAACTTAGAATTTTTACCATTTTCCAGACTTTTTTATATGCCTGCATTTTATTGCGGCCGTATTATGTTATGGCGTTTGGTGGAGTTACTGCCCTTGAACTTAGTTACCATTTTCTGGTCTTTTCGAATTTTTACTGTTTTCCCAGACTTTTTTTTCGTTATGGATGGTCATATTGAGAACAGTCTTGGTATGTAACTTTGTTATGGATACTTACAGATCAAGTTTGAATTTCATTTTGCTTGGTTGATTTTTGGTGGAGTTACTGCCCTTGAACTTAGAATTTTTACCGTTTTCTGGACTTTTTGCTCACCTGTCCTAAAAGGTCATGTGAGCTTTTCTCATCACTTGGCATCCGTCGTCGTCCGTAAACTTTTCACATTTTCAACTTCTTCTCTGTAACCGCTCAGCCGTTGTGAACCAAACTTGGCAGGAATGGTCTATAGGAGGTCCTCTACAAATGATCCTTATTTTGTTCTCGTCGGATGAAAAACATGGCTTCCAGAGGCATTCTTTGATTCTGATAGGTGGATTTTCAAAAATCTTCTCCTCTGAAACTGCCAGGCCAAATGTTTTGAAACTTCATATAAATGATGACTGGGACCCCCTCTACCAATGATCCTCATGCATGTAATGTTGATTGAGTTACAAACATGGCCGCAATTGCGGCTTATAGGTAGTTACTGTAGAAACCCTATGGGAAATCGCACTTTCCTCTTCTTCTCTGGAAAAACCAAGGTGACGTGAAAGCAAACCTGGCAGGGATAGTCTATGGGAGGTCCTCTACAAACGGTCCCCATTTTGTTCCCATGGGTTGAAAAATATGGCCACCAGAGGCATTCTTTGCTTCCGATTAGTAGATTTTCAAAAATCTTCTCCTCTGAAACTGCCAGGCGAAATGTTTTGATACTTCACATAAATGATGACTGGGACCCCTTCTACCAGCGATCCGCATTTAATGTTGATCGGGTTGCAAACATGGCCACAATTGCGGCTTATTGTTACTATAGAAACCCTATGGGAAATCACATTTTTATCTTCTTCTCCGGAACTACTGAGCCGACGTGAACCAAACCTGGCAGGGATGGTCTGTGGGAGGTCCTCTACAAACGCTCCTCATTTTGTTCCCATGGTTTGAAAAACATGGCCGCCAGAGGCATTCTTTGATTCTGATAGGTGGATTTTCAAAAATCTCCTCCTCTGAAACTGCCAGGCCAAATGTTTTGATACTTCACATAAGTGATGACTGGGACCCTCTCTACCAACGATCCTCATTTAATGTTGATCGGGTTGTAAACATGGCCACAATTTCACCTTATAGTTACTATAGAAACCCTATGGGAAATCACATTTTCATCTTCTCTGAAACTGCTGAGCTGATGTGAGGCAAACTTCACAGGAATGGTCTATGAGAGGATGGAAATATGGGGCCACCAGAGGCTATATTCTAATGCTTAACCCAATGCCTCTCCTGTCTGCATGAAGATAAGTAATGTCAGCAAAATGCTTGTTTTTTGCGAATCTGGTAAGGGTTGGTTCCAGTTTTCTCCACTGAGAACAGGGAAAAAAACCCAAATATTGTGTATACAGTACAAGTCAAAATAAGTTGTAGCATAACTGCAATAAACTAAGTAAACTGCTGCTCCTGTCCTGACAAGATCATAATCTGACATTTTCTGGAAAGCTATCAGTGAGAGCTTTCCAGAAAATGATGTCAGCTTCTGGTCTTATCAGTGTAGGAAAAGAAAAAGATACATAGTTTATAGGATTATCCTACAACTTATTTTGACTTAACTGTAAACCATTGCAACTGTACATGGATGCTGATATATGCTCATTAGTCTCATGTTACTTATCAGAAAATCTTGATTGTTGACAGGTGTTTGGAAAAACAGGAGAAGTTTTTGCTTACATTCTCTTGCAATTATGTCAGCTTAGATGACAGTAATTATTGTATAGTGGCTCAGTTGGTAGAGGTGCAGGCTGCAACCCGAGAGGTCCTCGGTTCGAATCCCACCTGCGGCAACCGCGTTGTGTCCTTGGGCAAGACACTTCATCTTCATTGCCTGCGTGGGGGCACGATGACGCCGTGTACTAAGGCGTACTGCACGTCGATGGTGCGCATGTCTTCAACCAATCTAACCCTGCCTGTGCTGCAGTGCGGAGTTACGAGGTTGGGGAGCTGGCAGCTGCTCGTCGTTGCTCGGTGGTTCTCTCCGGGTACTCCGGCTTCCTCCACCCGTAAAACTGTCACGGTCATGATTAGCCATTGTGCATAAATATGTGACCTTAAACACCAATAAATAAATAAATAAATAAATAATTATTGTATATCTTTTAAAATTTGACAAAAATTGGAGTAATGTGTTTCCTGTAACCATTTTACCTATCCAAAGCTATTTTGAAAAGAGAATACTGTCTGAAATAAAGTTGTAATTTTTCAAAAATATTTAACCTTCTTTTACTGATTTTTTTGTTGAAAACAGAATTCATAAATGTGTGCATTTTCAAGAAAATCTTCTTTGAAACTACAAGGCCAAATGGTTTGAAAACTTAGTGTGACTGTAGACTGTAACCCCTCTACCAATGATCCTCATTTTAATCTTCATCGGGTTGCAATTATGGCTGAAATTGTGGCTTATAGTTACTATAGAAACCCTATAGGAAATCACATTTTCATCATCTTCACTGAAAGTACTGAGCCAATGTGAACCAGACTTGGCAGGCATTGTCTATGAGAGGTTCTCTACAACTGTTACTCATTTTATTCCTGTTGGGTGAAAAAACGTGGCCGCCAGAAGCATTCTTTGATTCTGATTGGTCAATTTTGAAAACTCTTCACCCCTGAAACCACAGGGCCAAATGTTTTGAAACTTTGCATGGTTGATAACTGAGACACCCTCCACCAACGTTCCTCATTTTAATGTTGATCATATTGTAAATATGGCCACAATTGCGGTTTATAGTTACTATAGAAAAAACTTATAGAAAATAACATTTTCATCTTCTCTCTGGAACTATTGAGCTGATGTGAATTAAAACTTGGCAAGAATGGTCTATAGGAGGCCCTCTACAAACCATCCTCTTTTTGTTCCCGTTGGCTGGAAAATATGGCCACCAGAGACATTCCATGATTCTGTTTGATGGATTCAAATGTTTTGAAACTTCACGTGATTGAAGACTGGGACACCTTCTACCAATGATACTCATGTAATTTTGCTGTAATGTTGCAAACATGGCCACAATTGCAGCTCATAGTTACCTTGGAAAGCCTGTGGGAAATCACATTTTTATATGTATTTCCAGGTGAGCGATTACAGGCTCTGTAGAGCCTCTAGTTTATACACGCGTTTTATAAAAACGGTTGTATTATATTATGGCATTGGCATCTGTCCATCTGTCCAGAAGTGTTTTCCAGACTTTTTTCTGTTATGGATGGACATATTGAGATATTTTTTGGTATACAGCTTTGTTACGGCACTTACAGATCAAGTTCAAATTTCATTCCTCTGGTTGATTTTTGGTGGAGTTACTGACCTTGAACTTGGAAGTTTTAGAGTTTTCCAGATTTTTTTATATGCCCGTTTTATAAAAAACGTATTATATTATGGTATTTGTTGTTTGGTCCGCCCTTTGAATATCCCTCCGGAGGCACCCCACTCTGTAGCAAGTACCTCTCCCAACCCAAGTTCCATCAGATGTTTCACGTCGGGAACTTTTGATCACAAAGATAGACAATCTCCTGTCAAAGGGGGTGATCGATGTCATCAAGAACATTCATTCAGTGGGATTTCATTCCTGCCTGTTCTTGGTGTTGAAGAGGGACGGCCAACTCCGACCGGTTATCGATCTGAGTATCCTGAACCAGTCTATCATTGCTCCCAAGTTCAGCATGGAGACTTTTAGGTCACTCCATTCACCAGGGAGATTTCGCTTCCAGCATCTACCTGCGAATCAAATTCCAATTACTTGGACATTGCAAAAGTATCTCAGGTTTGCTTTTCTGGGGCGAGTTTACCAGTTCAAGGCCATTCCTTTTGGCCTCAGCCTGGCTCCTTGGGCCTTCACCTGACTGATGTCACATGTGATAGCCTTCCATTGCACATAGTCCAGGGTCACTCCTTCGGCGTATCTGGACTATATCCTCCAGAGGAATTCCAATGCTGCTCTTCTGGAGTCAGATGTCGACATACTTTTGAGCCTGCTCACGTTGCTAGGGTTCAGAGTCAACGAGGAGAAGTTGGACCTGGTCCCTTCTCAGTTGTTTTGTCATCTGGGGATGGACTTCCGTACTCAGCTGAATACGGTGGTTGTTCCCCAGGCAAGGGCTGTTATTCTCTCGGCTTTCACCCTGACTCTGTCCCAGTCCATATCTGCGACAGCTGGAAGTATTCTCCGGGTGCTCGGTCTCTACGGTTCAGTGACAGATCTCATTCCTCTAAGTCAGCTGCATGTGAGACCTCTCCAGCGCTTTCTGCTCTGTCACTGGAGGCCGAATGTCGATCCTTTGGATCTAGTGCTTCAGTTACAAGACTCTTTTCATCATCACCATCTCCCCTGGACGGATGTTTAGTGGATTATGCAGGGAGTTCGTTGGACTTGCCCACATCCAATCGTGTTCTGTCTGCAGACACCAGCGGTCTTGGATGGGGTGCAATGTTGAATCCTCTAAGTCTTTCCCTTCACGGGGTATGGGACCAGGATCAAGCAGCTCTTCATATCAACCAGCAGGAGATTCTTGCTCTTCTTCTGAGTTTCTAGCCGTGGATCCCCCACCTTCCCACCTTTCGAATCGGCAAGTCCTTCTGTTGTCCGACAATTCGACAGTGGTCACTTGCATTTGGAACCAGGGCGGCACACAATTGGTTCCCATGAACGAATTGGCTCGGGATCATCTACAGCGAGAGCTTGATGTCAATGCCAGCATGGTGGTTCATCACATTCCCGGTCATCTAAATGTCCTAGCCGACTTCCTGTCCCGACTGCGCAGAGTTATTTCCACTGAGTGGATGCTTCACGGGCAGTGATCAGCTTCTTTGCAGTCTCTGGGGTCATCCCCACATCGATCTTTTTGTGACCCGTTGGAACCATCAGGTGGTCACTTTCATGTCCCCGTGTTCAGATCCTCTGGCTTTCGCCGTAGATGCCCTGTCACTCGATTGGAACGGTCTAGTCAGCTATGCCTTCCCGTGGGTTCTGATTCTGCCTCAGGTTCTAGCCAAGATACAAACCTGCAGTTGTCGAATCATTCTGATCGCTCCCCTGTTGCCTCAACGTGTGTGGATCAATCAGCTCCACTCTCTGTTGGCTGCGGTTCTGGCACATCCGAGGAGATTTCACTTTGTCCCGACTTAATTGTGCTTTCATGCATATCTTTTGTCAGGTCCTGTCTCCTCCATAGAGCTTTTTCGAGACGAGCAGTTGAGTGCATTTCTTTTTCAAGGCAGCACTCCACTGGTTTAGCCTATGCGGCTAAGTGGAAGGTCTTCTGTTGATGGTGTGCTGATCACTTTGTCGATTATACCGATCCTTCGATAACACAGATTGCGGAGTTTCTGGTATATCTGTTTGATTCTCGGGGCCTCCAGCCTGTTACCATCAAAGGGTACAGGTCCATGCTTTCAGAGACCTTTTCATATGTGGGAAAGCATTGTATCGGCACTAATCCATACCTCCAAGCTTATTTGGCACTTTTCTTTGAAAAGGCCTAGGATTTTGCAGCTTACCCCAACTTGGGTGCTGCTTTGCTTGGGGGGTGGGGGGGGGGGGGGGGGCATTCAAACCTTTATCCTAGGTGGATATGCATTTTCTCACATTCAAGATGGCTTTTCTGATGGCTTTTGCCTCAGCCAGAAGTGTTAGTGAGCTTCATGCCCTCTCGGTTGATCCGGCCTTTTTCAGGAGTTCTGCCAGCAGTGTTACTTTTACCACTGATTGCTCCTTTCTGGTCAATAATCAGATACCAGAAACAACTCCATCTCCTATCTGTATCAGAGCTCTTCTTTCTGCTGAGGGTAATTTTGCTCTGTCCGGTTCGTACAATTCTCATTTATCTTAACCGAATGCAGTTCATTAGGAAAGGCAGGAAACGATTCTTTCTGTCTCTTATTCCTGGTCGACAGAAGATCTGTCCCCAATCCATTTCTCGGTGGATTTGTCTTGCTATTCGCGTGGCCTATGCTCATCTAGCGACTGACGATTGTATTACCAATCGTATTTCTGCCAACGAGGTACATGCCTTGTCTGCCTCCTGGGCTTATGCTAACTGCGTCAAGTTGTTGGATGTTATGCAGGCAGCCTATTGAAGAAATGCTTCTACTTTCTCCACATTCTATCTGCGTCAGTTGCAGGAGCAGTCTGAGGACCTTTTTCTTTGGGCCTTCTTTCTTCTGCTCAGGCTGTTGTCTACCCTAGCCATTAGGCTTCTTACAAGATCAGTTCCGGCCCTGTACTGTCCTTTCTGACTGTGTGTTACACAGAGCCATTCACTTCATCTCTCATTGTCTCTTACAAATGTTTGGGATGCTATGGTTTGATAGGCCAAGGGAACTCTTCTTCTGTCCAGGGTTCCAGTGCTGTTGGGTTATGTGGGGGTTGGTTATGTGATTCCCTTCTCCAATTGTCCATTCAGCTAATAGTAAACAATTGTAAGGTAGGTTATTATACCTACCACAATTGTTTACTTGGAGGCCCTCCCATCTTCTTATTTGGGTAAGAATCCTTCCTCCCCACTGATCACATAACTCCAGTGTTGGCAGATTCAAAAGAATGAGACATTGGTTACACGTCTGCACACTGGTACCAGAAGCCGTGGATCTGTACTAGGAGCGTTCCCCACTGGGTGTGCACCGGTAGCACTCGACCCAGTTTTGGCTTATTTTTTCTTTGTGCTTTTGCACCACTTTTCTTTCCCAAATTGCTTGGGAAAGATCAAAATAGAGAGTATACTTCTGAGTTAGGGACTTCCATCGTAGTAAACAATTGTGGTAGGTATAATAAGAAAGGAAATTTACTATAAAATTAAAATATTTTTATACTGTACCAATGACCCAGACATAGCTGGTGCTAACTCTTAAAATATAGGGCCAAACACAAATTTTGCCCCCCAATCCCCAAAATTTGCATCTAAAACCTAAGAAAACATGTCCTGAATGGCCCTCCACACTTCACCTCTACTGCGCATGTGCAGTGTCAAGGACGTTCCGAAATTGGCGCCATTAATCATTCTAAGTTTGGCCCTTCATCAGTTAACATCTGACTGATCTTTGTGCTTGTAAATCTCAGTTTAAATGATGCCAGACACATAAATATTAGTGAAATGGTGATTCTAAGGAGGATAGAGAAGGAGGAGAGGAAAAATGTGTGACAGAATATTATCAGGGCTGTAACTTAAATTTTTTTAATGAAATTATGTTAAGTTACCTATTTTCGAGGCAGCAGCCATTTTGTTGTCATTGTTGTTATTCAGTTACACTGATTTTCAGTGTTTTCCTCTCTCCCTTTCCTTTAAGTCCCCTCTTGCTATTCTCCCATGCTTTTGGCATAGTTTCTGTAATTATTATTACTAAAATTTCTTGGGAGTTTTAGCTGAATAACAGAATGAATTCTGTTCTTTTCCCCATGTTTACGTCTTCACCTATGGGTGGTTAGGCGTTGTGTTCTGCATCTACCATCTGATGTTCTGCAGTTTCTTCCCTGGAAGTCTCTGTTTTGCATCAGATAGTGTATTTTTGGTAACTGATTTCGGGCCTGGGTGCCTGGAGTCTTATTTTAGTGTTTTTACACTCATTGTTTACATTTACAACAGCCCTCTGTGTGAGGGGGGGATTTCTTGAAAATAATATCTTGATGTTAATTTAATCATAACTAGATACATTATTATTGTTCGTAAGTGTTGCATAAATTGTTTAAAATATTTTTAAATTTTTTGTCTACACTTAGGCTTGGGATCCATTGGGGCTCAACGTTACTTTTCAGAAACTTGAGCTGTTCTGAAAAAATATTTTTTCAAAATATTTTGATTTCAATTATTTTTTCTATGTTAATGGATCATATTATTATTATGTATTTTGATTGTCAGGGGTTGGTGCGAGTACCAGGACTTTGTTTTCTTTTCACATTGAAAGGATTTTGATAAATTGTAATAAGAGGAAGTCTTCCTCTGACTTTTATAATCATTCTATATGTGGTCAGTGTACTCGCATTAACTCCTGTTCTGTATCTGATGATTTCGATGACAACATGGGAAGCGTATGTCACGGTATGTTAGTGGGGAATTGGACATTCCGGTCCTTTCCCCGCAGGGTCACTCTACTTTATCAATTTTTATTTCAGACGATCAAGATTAGGGTGATGTATCTGTGATGTCTTCCAACCGTGTGCCTCCGTCGTCACAATTAATGAAGGGCTAGCGGAAAAGTGCTCATGTAAATACGCCAATTGCCTAAGAGGACCCTAGTAGGTTCGACGGCCTTTGACGTCCGCTAGCTCGCCCGGTGTAGCGTCCATTCATCGAATGGTTCGGCAGCCGGGTTCGTCCGTTACGGTCAACCAAATGCACACCCAGTGACGGCGGATTAGAGGGAGAACGGAGGAAGCCTTTTAGTCCGGTTCATAGCTCGTTCTGGTCCATCCGGACGGCGAGCGAGAGAGGCCCCTCTCTCGTACAACAACATCTGGCCCCAGATGTTGTGGTACAAAATGTTTTGCATTCGGAGCATACGTCCGCCGCTCGGGACGCTCCGACATATAGTCAGTCCGGAGAGACTGTCAATAAGGCTTCCTCATTCTCATGGTAGCACACACGACCGCTCTTGGCTACGTGACCTCGGGATATCCAGTCAGCTTTGCCAGTCAGAGAATCATCGGCGACCAGGTCACACCATCCGGTAGCCAGGGACACGAGGCCTGCAGACTCCGGACGTTCGCATAGGAAAGTGTGCGGGGGTCAACGTACACGGAGCTTCCGGCGGCAATGCATCGTAAGACCGCTACTGCACAGGCCTCGGGGACGGACGTGCTATCTTAAATAGCACAGCTTATCGCAGCATCCCAGCAACAACTGAATCTGTCGCATAATGTTTTATCCGACGATGCTGGGTCGGGATGCTCCGCGGAAGCGGGTATGGACGTCCGAAAATTTCATCCGGTCCGACGGGATACCGAAAGGGAATCGGAGGATTTCGAGCTTTCCCTTTCGGAACAACATATGCTGTTGTGTATGTCATCTGACTTGATCTTCTACAGGTTCTTTCGTCGGACCAAAATGCTGCGATGCCTGATAAGAAACTGATAGCGTCGGTGGACTTAGAAATTTTGGGTTCGGTTCAGGGACTTCGTCCCTCAGTTCCGACATAGTCCAATAATGTCACACAAACTTTCGAATTATTGAACGACGCTATATATTTATTATTATATGCTTGCTATTACCAAGCATTTCTGGTTTCTTGTTCGCAAAGTTACGGAGATGTCTTTCAAAAGTGTGCCTCTGTCGTCATAGTTAATGAAGAGCTAGCGGCAATAAGTGCTCATGGAATATGTCTATCGCCTAAGAGGTCCCTTGTAGGATCGACGGAGTGACATTCGCTAGCTCACCCGGTATAGCGTACATTCATCAAATGGTTCGGCTGCCGGGTTCGTCCGTTGCAGTCTAGGAAGGAGATTTGGGTGATGCGAGCACTATAATTACTTTAGTACTCACCCAGTGACGGCGGATTGAGGACAGATCGGAGGAAGCCTGTTAGTCCGGTTCCTGGCTTGTCCAGGTCCGTCCGGGCTGTGAGCGAGAGAGGTCCCTCTCTCGTCCAACAACATAGGGGACCGCATGTTGTGGTTCAGATATTTTACATTCGGAGCATATGTCCGTCGCTCGGGACGCTCCGTTATATTGACAGTCCGAGAGACTGTCGATAATGCTTCCTCATCCTCACAGCAGTGCACACGACCGCACATTGGCTACGTGACCTCGAGTATCCGATCAGTTTCGTCATTCAGTGATTCCACGGCGAACAGGTCACGCCATCCGGTAGCCAAGGGACACGAGGCCTATACACACCGTTCACTCGCATATTAGTAGTATGCACGGGGTAACGATCACGGAGCTTCCAGCGGCAATGCATCGTAGGACCACTTCTCCACAGGCCTCAGTGACGGACGTGCTATCCGAGTTAGCACAGTTTTTTCGCAGCATCCCAGCAATCGACAGTTTCTTGGTCGAATCAGGAATTATCTGACGGCACTGGGTCGGTGCGGTCCGCGGTTGCATCAGGTACGGACGACCGAACGCTTTATAGGGTCTGACAGGATGGTGAAAGGGATTCGAAAGATTTCGAGTTTTCCCTTTCGTAGCATCAGAAGCTGCCATACATATCTTCCGGCATTATCTTCCAGTGATTGTTATTTCGGACTACATTGCTGCGATGTTGGATAAGAGACTTACAGCGTCATTGGACACGGAATTTTGGATCGGTTCAGGGACATTGTCCCTGACTTACCGACACAGTCCAATAATGTCATTAGAACATGTGTATTATTTATCAACGCTATATATATATATAAGCCTGCTACCAAGCATGATAGTTTAGTTTCTTGTCCGCAATGCTCATTTCTGCCTTTTATCATTTATACGAATAATTTATTTTGGCAGAACAGGGCATACCAAGAGTTCATATGCATCTAGACGGCGTGATTAAAGACTG
The DNA here is from genome assembly GCA_031216915.1 of Pictodentalium vernedei. NCBI lineage: Eukaryota > Metazoa > Mollusca > Scaphopoda > Dentaliida > Dentaliidae > Pictodentalium > Pictodentalium vernedei. Next base: position 644,843,154 of record CM062296.1, on the reverse strand, counting down.
GAAATAATCTTTTTCGCCGTTTATGTCTTTTCCAACCACAATGTTGGAAACGACAGTGATGTCTAATAGACTTAATTTAGATGCTTTATTATACGTAATCCACCTTACTGAGGCGTTATCATTATGGCTTCAAGAGAAAGAATTCCGGGATATAATCCTCAATTTGATTTCTTTTGAGGGCAGTAGTTTGTTCACGTATAACTCCGCCCTTCAGTGGCTGCTTGGAGTTGGTTAGACGTGACGCAGCCCTAGCTACATCCACGCGCGTGGATAGTAAGGTGAAGAACTCTCTCAGAGTCGCTTCGTTCTCGGAGAAGCTTCTCTTCGACGGCAACTTTTCAGCAATCCATGAATTGCTCGATTTACACGTTCTCTTGTCTATCTAGTGTAGCAAGAGATTCAGACTGGGGCAAACATTCGGTGGTTGACTCAGAGAGTGCCACTGCAGTTGCCGGATCCGAGTTTTATAATTATGACGGTTGACAGTCAAACAGGTTGGGATATAATATTGATCCCAACGGATTCGAAGTGCCAGGGTCTTTGGGTTCCGCAGTCTCTAAGCAAGCACTTATCTTTCACGGAATAATGTTTTTTTAGGCTTGCTTTATGTCATTGGATGAACATTATTCAGAAACGCATGTCCAAATCCTGTCCGTTAATTCGACAGTAGTAGCGTATCTCCGGAACCAGGGAGGCACTCATTCGTTTCCGTTATTCAATTTAATGGAAAGAATCCTTCTGTTTGTTATAGTACACCAAGTTCTGCTTCGGTCCGTCATATTCCGGGTCGTCTGATTGTATTACCGGACTCCCATTCACTTATGGGTCGCTTGTTGCTGTCAGAATGGACTCTCAACAAACAAGTATTCAATCAGATTTGCTATCAATGGGAGCGCCCAATGATAATTTATTTACGACACAACTTGCTTGTCAATTGCAGACATATGTGTTTGCTTGTCCGGATCTCTGAGCTTATGTTGTTAACGCTCTATTGATCTAATAGGACGGAATGATAGGATATGCGTATCCTCCTGCGCTGTTGTTTCAGCAAGTATTGCTAAGATAAACAACCACAATACATTTCTGTTGATAGCATCTCTGTCTTCACAGAGACCGTGGGTAAATTTACTCTGATGTCTACTGTGGGACTTAAAGCGAAATCTTCCTCCATGAGAGGATCTTTTTTCGCTGGGTAAAATCGTGTCATCTTTATCACAACCCGCAAGGTCTCAACCTTCACGTATTCCATTGTGTGGTCCTTATTGCATTGTAAGCATTGTACTGGACGAGCTTTGGACGCGATTTCTTACTATAGGAGAACCTCTTCTTCGCTATACTATGCGGCTAAAGTGGAGGCTCTTCCGTCGTTGGTGTAGGGATCACTATGTTGATATTGTTGATCCCTCCATACTAGTCATTGCAACTTTTTAGTATACTTGTTTGACAAGATCTACTGCAGCCTGTTATTATTTAGGTTATAGGTTTATGTTACCTCATACCTATGCACTCTATGATAGTTTACAATTGAGTCTCATGTCTCTTTATCTAAGTCAGTTAGTAACTTTTCGATAAATAGACTTAGAATCATTAGATTAAATTCCTATATGGAATTTAACTTCGGTTCTTATTTAGCTAAGTAATCATTTGAGCCTCTGGAAACAGTAGTTTTCAAATTCTGACCTTTTAGACAGTAATTCTGTTGGCTTCTCTTTTACTGAAGAGTCAGTGTGTTTCATGCACTATCGGTGGATGATTTTCACTTTCGTAGTTTCGGAATCACTACTTCCTTTACTATTTAGGTTGGATTTTTGCATAAGAGTCAGGCTCCTAATTAATATCCGGAACCTATTGTTATTAAGGTCCTTCCGTCTTCGTACGGGCATAGGCCTTTACTCTGTCCGGTTAGAGTTCATGTATTTATAAACAGATATCTGTTTATTACTACGGGCGTAAGCTTCTTCTGTCTTTGATGCCAAATAGAAGGACGTTACGCTCCATTCTATTGCTTATGGATTCAATTAACTATCGATACTGCTTATGGTATATCATTGACTCAGCAGTTGTGTTTGAGATTTCCGCTCATGAAGTAAGAGTTCTTCTACATCTTGGGCTTACATTAATAGTGTCGCTATTATAGATTTTTGAAGGCTGCTCATTGCGCTCAGCCATCCACATTCATGAATTTTTATCTCAGAAATATTGAGTCCATTTCTGGAGGCCTCTATTGTTAGGTCTATTATCTACTGCTCAGAATGTCATTCACTTAACAGTTGCTACTATAGCTAGGTAGGCTGTCTGTTTCGGCAGTGACTCCGTTCTGCTGCCCTCTTCGCTCTGGGCTATTTGACCCAGGGCAAGAAAAAGGGGGGGGGGGGGGGAGGGTGTTCCCTTGGGTCACCTGTTTTACTATGAAAACAAGGGGATACCTCCTCCGGAGTTAGTAATTCTGAGCTGTTATTGGGATGGTTGTTTAGTGAGAAGTTTATGTTTTAAAAATTCATTCAGGTCTTAGTTTTTAAAGTATAGCTTTTGAATATAGCACGTGTCAACGGACATTATTATACAATCCTCAGACACTTTTAAGGAGTATAAAGAGTCTCTATTCTCTAGACTTACTTTATTTATTGGCTTACTTTAAAAATTATTAGTATAAGGATTATACTAGATATTAATAGAGTACATGGATGTATGATGCTCAATTTTGGAAGGTGTTGTATCTTTCTAATTTATCATAAATAAGAAAGATACATGTAAGGCCTAATACTTCTTTTTTCCTAGAGGGGATGACTCTATTTTATATTATTGAGCGTATTCCATCTTGCTCTATGTCCTTGGCCCTCCAGCCTTTTTACTATTCAGCTATGTCTGGGTCATTGGTACAGTATAAAAATGTTAAAAAATTTATAGTAATTTATATATTTTTTATACTTACCAATGACCCAGACGGGGATGGCCCTCCCAGGAGTTGGGAACTCTTACCTCCACGCTGAGTACATAGCACTTACCAGGCACTGGTTATTAGAATGATTAATGGCGCCAATTTTGGAACGTCCTTGACACTGCGCATGCGCAGTAGAGGTGAAGTGTGGAGGGCCATTCAGGACATGTTTTCTTTGGTTTTAGATGCAAATTTTGGGGATTGGGGGGCAAAATTTGTGTTTGGCCCTATATTTTAAGAGTTAGCACCAGCTAAGTCTGGGTCATTGGTAAGTATAAAAAATATATAAATTACTATAAATTTTTTAACTTTTATGCTAGAACCAATGGCCCAGACTTAGCTGGTGCAAACTCAATAATATCCAGGGCCAAACACAAATTTTGAACCCCCAAATTTGCATAGCAATCCGAAAATTGAAAGTCCTATCTGGTCCTCCATACTTTTTGTACTGCGCATGCTCGGTAACCAGAAAGGTACCAAAACTGGTGTGAACCATCATTCTTTTGTTTGGCCCAAGTCAATAAACATCTGAACTGACATCTGTACTTGAAATCTCATTTTTGAAGATGCCAGACACACATCAATGATGGTTATGGTGGATTCAAGACTATAACAGGATGCTGGAAGTGAACAATGGTGGTTTTTGACATTCAGGGCTGTAACTTTGAAATATTTATATAAAATTATTCATGTTTCCCATTTTCGGGATATGCCCCTGAACATCATCATTCTTGCTAATGATTACACTGCTGTTTGTTAAATGTTCCTTCCCTCTCCTTTCCTGAACCCTCCTGTTAAACTCCCAAGCTATTTTGGCTTTTCTGTTGAAATTTTTTATTAAATTTCTTGGGAGTTTAATGTGTTTTACGGAATGTTTATTCCATTTATCCCTGTGTTTACGTCCTCATCTTAGGGTGTTTGGGACGTCTGTAGTGTTGCATCTTCTACCAGATGCATTGTTTTTTCTTCCTTTGACGATCTATCTTTGCATCGGGTAGTTGCTGATCAGTTATTGACTTTGGGCCTATTTTTTGCCTGTTTGATCAGTTAGTTTCCAGTTTTTCCCCTTGACGTTGTTTTCTGTCTAACAATGTTTTAGATACATTTTATATCAGTATTTAGATTAGCAGAGTTACTGTATTTATAGTAGGATACATAGACAATAGTTCACTGCTTGGAGTAATGTACGATGTTTATTCTCGAGTGGGATGCGGAAGGTTATTTTCATGAGGTGCTAGCCGAGTGAAAATAATCCCCGCATCCCACGATTTCCCTGATAATATCTGCAACACAAATACCCCTCTTGCGTCATCCAAGAGCAGTTTCCCAAGGTCGCTCAATTTGTTTCGACGGTTAGAAAAATCGGCTCATGAACACAAAAACATGAATGAATGAACTGATAATATGATGCCATCAGAAAGGAATGCAATGACACTCATTTTCAAATGGAAATTCAAGTGACGGGAGATATGAACTTATGAAGGAAATCAACACATTTTAAAGAAATAATTCAATCAGTCACCATGAATGAGAAGTCATGTTCAACTTCTTATAACTTTGTGTGGATATGTACATAGTTATTGTTCGCTGTCAGTTGGAATATCAAGAAGAATATTTGTCGAAGTGGATTGGGTGTTATCGCTGGATTTCGAGGCCGAACAACTGCAATAGTAAAAGTAGTCCGTCATGACTGGGAGTAGGATATGATTTTTATTTACAAAAGAAAAAGCTGTAGAAATATAATAAATATCATTATCCCAGTAGTTTAGCTTCACTTATGTAGTGCTTGTCCACACTTAGGCTCTATCGGGATGCCCCCGGGCTCATGAGGTTTCCTTGGGGCACTTTCTAAAAAATATTTTTATTTTTTATTCGAAATGTTTTTGATTGCCTATTTCGTGTATCCTTGTTATATATAAATTTGAAATTCAAAATGAAATCTTCTTGTTCAAAGTGTAAGTCCAGGATGTCTTCCGCGGATTTACATGCCTGTTGTCTTGCTGGTAGTCGCTGCACTCCTACTGATACATGTGCTGCTTGTGAAGTTTGGGATGCCAAATGTTGGAAGCGGGTGTCGCCCTAAGTGGTGATCGGTGAAGTTCCAATGCCAGAAATTTCATCGCAGGCTAATTCCAGTCTTTCAGTTTCTTTTTCAGAGGAACCAGAACATTGTGATGGCATGTCAACACCCATCCATAATGTTCAGCTGTTGTCGCGTTCTGATGAACACCCAGAGCTAGCTGCATAGGTACTCATGAATATTAAGCAAGAGATAAGGCCTCTAGTAGGTGCCCTTAATCCTTTGCAAGCAGCTAGCTCGACCTGTGAAGCGATTACCCATTAATGGGAGCCGGGACACCGGGTAAGTCCGTAGCGGTCGAGCGAGTACCTCAAAAATAAAAGCTCACCAAGTGACGATGACAAAGGGGAAGAAGCCTGCAAGTATCTCATTGGGATGCTCAGCGAGATCTGGGGTCAGATCGCAAGCAGGAGAACCTTCTCCATCCCATCAGCGGTCGGCATTGACTGTTTCCGTTGCGAGAAACTTCACTGAGTCGGAGCTACCATCCTCGCTTGCGGTTCAGGACACTCCTTCTACACTGCAGCCGGGGCAGGTGGCAGCTATAGCTTCTTCCTCCTCTTTGGCAAAGCACATTAGACCACTCACTAGCTGTCCAACTTCGGATGTTCATTCTGTATCACTGAGGCGTTCCCAGTCTTCACCACAAAAGTCGGTCCAACCTGTAGCTAGTGGTTCGAGGATTGCACACACGGGACATTCGTCAAAAAGATCTGGGGCCAGATCTCCATCCCTCAAGCAGCATGCAGCAAAAAAACAGAAGACCGCTGCTCCACAAGCCTCCGTTACGGACTTGCTGTCGCAGATTGCACAGATTATTGCAGCTTCCCAGCAGCCGCAGGTTCGGCCGTCAACAGACTCCGGTAGTGAGCTGTCGGATGGTGCTAGGTCGGTCCAGTCATCTGTTCATTCAGATGGAGTTGACCACAATTCACAGATGGATCAGTCAGATTGCGAAAGGGCTTTAGAGGAGGATTCTCCATCCCTTTCGGAACAGCACATGGAGACTATGAATTTCATTCATCAGTTCTTCCCAAATCTTGTTCCCTCTGATCAACAAGCTGTGTCAGCTAAGCGGAAACTGCTATCATCCCTAGATATGGACACCTTGCGGAGGAAAGAGGAAGTTCTTTCCTTCCCGGGTCAATCTGTTCATATGTCAGAGGCCTTCGACCTGCTTGGCGATGCTATCTTTAGCCTAGCAAATACAAAAAAGAATGACGGTTTCTTATCTACAACTTATCTACAAATACCGTTTCCTGTACCACCTTATTTAAAAACGGTAGAAGATGTTCAGAGAGCGGGCTTCGGATCCAGATATCTCGCTACCTGTATCATTCAATGTCCATTCCGAGGTGCTGGAATCTTCTGTTGATTCCAGTCTGGCTATTCTGGACATCACCAGGACTCTGGTTCAACGTGTCAGTGGAAAGGAGTTCGACGATATTAATCCGTCCCTCAAAGTTCTTTCCAGTGCAGTTATGTGTGCCACGTATCACTCCACCCTTTCAGTGGCTAATTGGGAGTCAGATGTGGTGGAGCCTTAGCATCGTCCTCTTTGCTTGACGATCGAGTGAAAGTCTCTCCCAGAGTTGCGCCGCTTTCCAGTCATACCTTGTTTGATGACAAGTTATACCTTGTGCACAAGGAAGCTACCAGAAAAGCCACCAGCACTTTGTTGCTGAGGTCAGCTTCGCGGCAGCATTCGTCTGCTGGACTTGATAGACGAGGACACTTCATTTCACAGTCATCAAAGAGGGGCACCTTGCATTGTCCTAAGAACCCTCGTATGGATATTCAGGAAACCGTCAATCTAGCAACTCTGGTATGGGGCGTAAGTCTTACAAGGACTTTAAGTCAGACGCCTCTAAGCCGAAGGTGTGAGGTGCTTCATGGGGAGGACATAGTTTCTCTTCCCTTAAGCCTCGTAAATCATACAAATGATGCTCCAGACCTCTATTGCCCTCCAGTTGGCAGAAGGTTATCAAACTTTGCAACAAACTGGATGGAAATAATGGAAGATCAGTGGGTAAGGAATGTAGTTGAAAAGGGTCTCCGGGTATCATTCCGATCAAAGCCTCCACTTACAAGAAGTCTGCGTTGGACAAATCTTCCGGCGAATCCTTCAAAAAGAGAGTCTCTTCTTTCAGAAGTTCAATCTCTCTTAGTAAAGGAAGCAATAGAGGTCATAGAGAATCCCATTTCTCCGGGATTTTACAGCCATTTGTTTCTTGTGCCGAAGCCAGATTGCTCATTCCGACCGGTTATAGACTTGAGCTGGATAAACAACTTAATAATAGCTGCAAAGTTCTACATGGAAACCATTCGGTCGGTAAGAGCAAGCATTTGAGTGAACGATTTTGTGGCAAGCATAGACCTAAAGGATGCGTACTTTCATGTCCTGGTCCATCCGGCATTCAGAAAGTATCAGCGCTTTGCCATTCAAGGGAAGGTTTACCAGTTCAGAGCAATGTGTTTTGGCCTGAACCTGGGGCATTCACTTGGATAATGAACTCGATCACGTCTTATTTCTGAGCTCATTCGGCAGTAATAACGCCGGCTTACTTGGACAACATTCTTCAGAGATAAGGCAACAAAAGCACACTTCAGAATGATGTGCAGAGTCTGCAACCTGTTATTTCAACGTCTCAGTTTCATTGTAAACAAAAAGAAGTCTGATTTAACTCCATCCAGGTCCTTCATTCACTTGGGAATGAGCTTCGAGAATCACAACAATCTGGTTTGTCTTCCTGTAACCAGGGCGAAGCTAGTCAGTTGTTATGCTTGCTTTCTCCTAAACTCTCTCGCAGTATCAGCGAGGGAGTTTTTGAGATTGATGGGACTGTGTGGAGCGGATGCGGAGCTGATTCCACTAGGTTGCTTATGCATACGTCCTCTCCAGATTTTTTTTATTCAGAACTGGAGTGTCAAGATGCCTTCGTTCAAAAGCCAGATTGTTTTAACGGACCTAGTAAAACAAAAGGTTCAGATTTGGGTGGACCTTTAATTGTTGACTCAGGGAGTTCCGCTGTAAGTACCAGATCCTGTCTTCACTATTATGACAGACACCAGTCTAATGGCTTGGGATGCATCCCTGATTCCTGGAGACCTGAAGTGTCAGAGTGTTTGGGACTTTTGGTTCTTGGAGAAACGCATAAACATCAAAGAGATGACGTCTCTTTGGCTAGCTCTAAAACATTGGATTGTTCATGTAGTGAACGATCATGTTCAAATTTTATCCGACAATTCCACAGTAGTGGCTTATCTCAGGAACCAGGGCAGCACTCATTCAAGTCCTCTAATCGAATTAACAGAGAAAACTCTATTTGCTCTGAGTCATCACGTTCTTATCTCAGTCCGTCATATTCCGGGTCGTCTGAATGTAGTAGCAGACTCGCCCTCAAGAGTGGACTCTCAACAGACATGTCTTCAGGCAGATTTGCTACCAGTGAGATCGTCCCATGATAGATCTTTTTGCTCAAACCTGAACAATCAGCTTCCAATGTTTGTGTCACCGTGCCCAGATTTTCTGGCGTACGCGTTAGACGCTCTATCGATCTCATGGAACGGAATAGTAGGATATGCATTTCCTCAAACTCTGCTTATTCAGCAGATTCTGTTGAAAATCAAACAGTCTCATTGCAAGATCTTACTGGTAGCATCTCTGTCAACTCAGAAACCTTGGATCAATCTGGTCAGGTATCTGGTGTGGGACATTCCTCGGAAGTGTCCTCCACTGAAGGATCTTCTGTAACAGGGGAAGTCCCACACACTGCATCACAACCCAGAAGGTCTCAACCTTCACGTATTTCCATTGTGCCATCCTTGCACGGAAAGCAGTTTTCAGGACGAGCAGTGGAAGCAATTTCTAACTGTAGGAGGATCTCCTCTTCGTTAAATTATGTGGCTAAGTGAAGAGTCTTCTTCCATTGGTGTGCGGATCAGTCGATGCACATTTATAATCCATCTATACCTAACATTGCCAATTTTTTGGTCTACCTTTTGGACGTATTAAAACTGCAGCTATAGGTCTATGTTATCAGACATGTATGCTCATCATGATAACTTGTCTTTTGGATCAGATCTTTCTCTTTATCCAAGCTAGTTAGAAATTTCTATCAGTAGACCTAGAACCCTTAGATTAATTCCTAAACGGAATGTGGCTTGGGTTCTCTTGAAGCTACAGGAAGCTCCTTTTGAGCCATTAGATGAATTAGAATTTAAATTCCTTACTTATAAAATGGCCTTTCTCTTAGCCTTTGCTTTTGCTAGAAGAGTTAGTGAGCTTCATGCTTTATCTGTTGAAGATTCCCATTTCTGTAGTGTGGGTAATACTATTATTCTTGCTGTTCTTACGGAAGTGGGATTCTTGCTAAGAACCAGATTCTGGATAGACAGCCAGAGCCTATTATTATCAAGGCTTTACCATCTTCAGACAACCGCAGACCAGTGTTGTGTCCAGTAAGAGCGATGCACATTTTTTAACATCATTCTAGCTTTATTAGAAAAAGAAGAAAGAGATTTTTTCTTTCTTTTATGCTTAACGGAAAAGATGTTTCTTTACATTCTGTTGCTAGGTGGATCCTATTAGCAATACGAAATTGCTTATGAGAATCTATCTTCAGATCAACGTTCTGTCAATAAGATTTCAGCGAATGAAGTTAGGGCACTGTCTTCTTTTTGGGCTTATTCTAATAGTGTTGCCATTACTGATTTAATGAAGGCAGCTTACTGGATGCAACCGTCTTCATTTACTAAGTTCTATCTTAGAAATTTAGAGTCTATCTCCGGTGACCTAAAATCTTTGGGTCCTCTTTCTGTCGCACAGAATGTCGTCCATTAATATGACATCTCTTAGATGTCTTAGGCAGTCTGCTTGAGCACTGACGCAGTTACGCTGCCCTCTTCGTTCTGAGGATTCTTTCTTCAGAACAAGGGGAAGGAGGGGGGATGGTTTTTCCCTTAGTATCATCTGGCTTTATAGTGAAAAGCAAGGAAATGCCTCCTCCAAGGACAGTAGTCTGGCAATGGTGCTGGGTGGTTTTAATGTGTAGCTCGGTGTGAAGCAATAATTATGTCTCATTATGTATTGTGCTTTTAAAGTGTAGCTCATTGTGAAGCATTATGTATATGTCACGTGTCATACGAGCATTTATATACAATCCTCAGACACTTTTAACTTAGTATAAAAAATCTCATTCTCTGGACTAGCCTTATAATTGGCTTCCTTCACCGAATTAGCATAACGGGTTATGCTGGCATTAAATGGAGAATTTATTAGATATTACTCCTTTATATTGTTGGTGTTATGTCGTTATCTTTTTTTATAAGAGAAAGACATATGTAATTCCTTTCAGTTGGAGTAATAGAGTTATTGATTTCCTTCAAGTCCTAGGCCCTCCAGCTTTTTTACTAATCAGCTAAGTCTGGGCCATTAGTTCTAGTTTAAAAATATGAAAAATTTAAAGTAATTTGTATATTTTTTATGCTTACCAATGGTCCAGACGGTGATGGCCCTCCCATGAGTTGGCGCACATACCTCCCCACTGATTTATAACATTTAGCAGGGACAGCTAGAAACATTGATGCTTGGTGCCAGTTTCGGTACCTTCCTGGTTACCGCGCATACACAGTACAAAAAGTATGGAGGACCAGATAGGACTTTCAATTTTCAGATTGCTATGCAAATTTGGGGGATTGGGAGGGTTCAAAATTTGTGTTTGGCACTGGATATTATTGAGTTTGCACCAGCTAAGTCTGGGCCATTGGTAAGTATAAAAAATCTACAAATTAGGCCATAAGAAAAAGAACGTCTGTTTCTCGGGTCTGCACGCATGGTCATTTTTGCTGCGCATGCAACCTTTTTATCACCTCTAAAAATCTTTTAAAATTCAGGTTATTATGTTCATTTCGGTAAATTGATAGTACCAATGCTTGCGTTAGCGAATTTTAAATACCACACTCTCTGCATTTATTCTACAGCATACTTTGATAAAGTGGGTGGGTTTTAGCAATACTCAAGTCAGAAAATGTTTTATACCATAAAAAGTAAGTATAACAACAGACAGAGCGGCAGTGTCTTTCAGACTGACAACAATTACAAAGGAGAATGGTCGATTCACACCGAGGCTGATCCGCACCAACCCTGAGAAACTCTGCAGAGCCAAGCGCAGAGTTGCATGGAACACATTCTCCAGACATTGTTTTGGGGTTTTTTTGTAAATGGCTGTCATTGTGTTATTTGAAACTGTGTAGCGAGTTGACCAGTTATGGAATTAAGTGAATTTTGGGAGCAGGATAAATGTTTGAATCAATGATATTTCAAACAATAGCCTTTGATTGATAAAAAAGTAACCTTTGCATTTGAAAATAAATCGTATATTATCAGCTGTGTGCAGTCGAATTGAGGAAAAAAAACACGCAAACATTTATTCGTTTTGTATTTAATTTTTCAGAAAAATATGATTTGTGGATGAACTGCTCGTTCTAATTGGTTGTTTTATTACGAATATAATGGGAAAAAATTCTGATTCATGATTTGCTTAGGCAAGTTGTGCGGGAATTTCATATTTTGATAAAATAAATCTGTGAAAGTTGGTAATTTACAGCACTTCGACATTTTTCACAGAGACGTTCTGTCCCTGTAACGTTTTGCCCCGTGCCGTGGAATAATTTTCACGTTTCACTGAGAAAAAAAAACATTCCAAACACCCAACACCCTTCATTTATTACCCAATACCACTCCAGTGAATAGCCAATGTGGCTGCGTGGACCACCAGGACGTTGGGTGGGGGAGAATTACCACAAACAATCTCTTGTGAGAAATAAAAAAAAAGCCCCCTGCCTGCATCCTTTTTGTGGAAAAATGGTCCGAGAAACAGACAATCAACTTTGTATGGCCTTACTTTAAATTTTTTATTTTCAGTGAGCAAATTTTTCTTAAATTACATGTAATCCAATGGCCCAGACTTAGCTGGTGCTAACTCTTAAATATTCAGGGCCAAACACAAATTTTGCCCCCCAGATCTTCAAAATTTGCATCCAAAACCAAAAAACTAATGTCCTATATCGTCCTCCATTCTTTTGTCTACTACGCATGCACAGTGTCAAGGAAGTACCGAAATTGGCACCAAGCCTCTTTCTTTGTTTGGCCCTTCTGTCAGTAACAACTAGCTGACTTCTGTGCTTGTAAATCTCAGTTTTTATTATGCCAGACACAAAGTAATGGTGATTTTGGTGGATCAAAGGATGCATTAAGAGGATGAGAAGAAGGAACAGTGGTTGGATGTGTTCAGGGCTGGAACTTATAATTTTTATTGAAAATTATTTCATGTTCCCTAATTTCGGTCCATGGGCCTGATGTTATCATTCTTGCTATGAAATTGCCACTGTTTGTTAACTGTTTCCTCCCTCTCCTTCCTTGATACCCCCATGTTAAGCTCCCATACTTTTTGGACCTTTTTTGGAAATTGTTTTGTTAAAAATTTCATGGGAGTTTAACTTGGTTACAGAATGTTTATTCTGTATATCCCCATGGTTACGTCCTAACCCTTTGGGTGTTTAGGCATTTTTGGTTTTGCATCTACCATCTGATGTACCGAAGTTTCTTCTGATGAAGATTCTGTCTTACATAGGATAGTTTAAAAAATCTGTAACTGACTTTGGGCCGTGTTGTTCAGTGCCTGGAATCTTGTTTCCGGTTTTTATAGCATTTTGTTTACATTGACAATGGTTACTTTTTGTAAGTAATTTCCTAGCCATTATGATGTTAGGTCTTTAATCAGATACATTATATACTCCGGAAGTGTAGCTTTAATTTTTTAGAATCATGTAAAAAAATTTGTCCACACTTAGGCTTTTTTGGGATCTATTTGGGCTCATCGTTCCCTTTGGGAACTTGGGCTCATATCAAAATATTTCGAAAATTTTTTTATGAATTATTTTTTGAAATTTTTGTATTGGATTGTGTTATTATGTATCTTTGTCATATTATGATGAGGGATAATGTGAGAACTAGGGACTAATGAAAGATTATTGCTCAAATTGTAAGTCGAGGAAGTCTTCCTCCGACTCTCATGTTTATTGTGTTTGCTGTAGTCATTGTTCTCGCACTAACGCTTGTTCTGTTTGTGCCAATTGGGATGAAAGACGTTGGGGACGTATGTCACGATATGTTGTTAGTGGTGAGAGATTCATGCCTGTTCTCTCACCACAAGGTCACTCTAGTTTGTCAGTTTTTTTTTCAGAGGAACAAGAACATGGTGATGTATCAGTGATACCGTCAGGAAGTGTGCTACCGACGTCGCAATCTAACACAGAGTTAGCGGCAAAAGTGCTCAATGAAATTAGACAAGGGCCTAGATCACTGATCAAGGGATTTACATCCTTGTCGCCACCTAGGTCGACCGGTGATTCTATCACTCAGAATATGGGTGTTATGACACCGGGTAAGTCTGTAGCAGTCAAGGAAAGGAAAAAGTGTGCCGCGAGCACTATAATATCGAAACATGCTCACCCTGGGACGATGGAACAGAGGAAGCCAGTTCTACCGTTGGCTCGTCCAGGTCTTCCCGGACCGCGAGCAAGAGAGGTCCCTCTCTCTTACAACAACATCTGGGGCCAGATGTTGTTGTTCAGACTGATCGTCAGTCAGAGCTTACGTCTGGGATGCTCTGTCAAATAGGCTGCCGGGGTCGGATAGTCTATCGGCTGCCAATTCTTCTTCAAAGCACACACGACCGCACTTTGGCAATATGACTATGGAGATACAGCCTGCATTGCCGACAAATTATTCGAGAAAGTCACACCATCCAATAGCCAAGGAAACGAGGCCACATGAATTGGGACGTCCGCATAAGAGGAGTATGTCAGATATGCAGTCCCAGGAGCATCCAGCGGCTAAGCTACAAAGAACCGCTGCTCCAAGGCCTCGAGTACGGACTTGCTGTCACAAATAGCACAGCTCATCACAGCATCCCAGCAAACTATGGTACATCTTACAACAGTTACTGATGTTGAACTGTCGGATGAAGCTGGGTCGATACATTCCTCTGCTCGTTCAGATAGGGATGACCGAGACTCAAGCCTGGTCCAGTCGGATGGTGAAAGGGAATTGAGTGAATTAGAATTTTCCCTTTCGGAGCAACACAAGGTAGCGATGAATTTTATTCAGCAAAACCTTCTAGATGTTGTTCCTCCGGATCAGTATGCGATGACAAAGAATAAAAAACTGCTAGCGTCATTTGACTCCAATTTTTTCGGCCGGGTTAAGGAAGATACACCAGTTTACCCGGTTCAGTCCAGCAATGTGTCACGGACTTTTGAACTTATAAATGACGCTATACTCAATCTATCCTCGGGACCAAGGAAAAGCAGTATTTTATGTACACATGCTCTAGATCTGCTGTTTATCAATAATAGAAATAAATTTAAAACAGCAGGTCAGGGTATATCGAGAGTTCCTCTGCATTTGGTCGAACAGGCTGAGGACTTAGATTTGTCCTTACCCTCGTCTTTTTCTATTCACTCGGATACAATGGATACAGCGTTATTCTCCAGTAGAGCGAATCTAGATGCCTTATCTTACGCAGATCACCTTACTAGAGCGTTAGCACAATGTCTCAGGGGAGAAGAATTCGAGGACATTCGTACCTCATTAAGAGTTCTTTCTAGGGCTATAGCTTATTCCACGTATGACTCTGCCTTATCACTGGCTAATTTAGAGTTAGTTAGATGTGAAACAGCCCTACCGTCACCATCCCTGGTGGATGTTAAGGTGAAAAACTCTCTTCGAGTTGCTATGGTATCTGGTGACCCTCTCTTTGATTGCAAGCTTTCATTGATCTATGATCAGGTCACTAAGAAACATCTGAGACTCTGCTTTTAAAATCAGTTTCAAGTAAAACTGGTACAGCAGAGAAGGGTAAAGGAGGAGTTTAAGGACAAAATACGTCCAAAGGATGCTCCTATATAGGATACAAAAAATCCTCAGGTAGTTACCCTAGAGATCGTCAAAGTAGCGACTCAGGTAGGGGACGTGGGTCTGGCCGAGACTACCGGTTGGACGTCCCCAGGTTGATGGGTTGAGGCGTTGCACGGGGAGGACATAGTTTCTCTTCCCGTAGGCCTCGCAGATCCAGGAGGTGATGGTCAGGATCTCTATCGCGGTCCTGTTGGCAGAAGACTGTCAAGGTTTCTGAAAAATTGGATTCCAATTACAGAAGACCTCAGGGTCAGAGGGGTTATCTCAGAAGGCCTAAGGCTATCATTCCGAGAGAAACCTCTGTTAACACGAAGTCCACGCTGGACTCTGCTTCCGACCAACCCTCAAAAAAGAGATTCCCTTCTATCCGAGGCAAAATCTCTTTTGGACAAGGCGGCACTCATTCGGTTCCGTTATTCGAATTAGCGGAGAGAATTCTATTTGTCCTAGAACATCACGTTCATCTATCGGTCTGTCATATACCGGGTCATCTGAACGTTCTAGCATACTCGCTCTCTCGGAAAGGTCGCATGTTGCCTTCGGAATGGACTCTCAACAATCAAGTATTCAGGCAGATTTGCTACCAATGGGATCGACCAATGATAGACTTATTCGCGACTCATCTCAACAATCAGTTGCAGACATATGTGTTGCCATGCCCAGATCCTCGAACGTACGCAGTAGATGCTCTCTCAATTTCTTGGGACGGAATGATAGGATATGCATATCCTCCAACTTTGTTGATTCAACAGATCTTGTTAAAGATCAAGCAATCGCAGTGCAGGATACTGCTGGTAGCATCTCTGTCATCTCAGAAACCATGGATAAATCTACTCAGGTGTCTGTGCCTGTGGGCACTCTCCCATAAATTGTAACAAGGCAAACCCTTAGAGACTGAATAATATCACATCAATGATAATACTAAGTACATGCACTGAATATGAGCCTTCAAGCTGTTGTACATGTTCTGCAGAATAAAGCCCAAATATGGGCTTCCAGCACTCTACCAGTTAAGGGTTATAGGTCTATGCTATCAGACACTTATGCTCATAATGATAGCTTAGAAATTGGATCTAATGTTTCTTTATCTAAGTTAGTTAAAAACTTTTCGATCAATAGGCCTAGAACCCTTAGGTTAATTCCTAAGTGGAATTTAGCTTGGGTTCTGTTGAAGCTTACCGTTGGATGCTGTAGAGTTCAAATTCTTGACATATAAAACAGCTTTTCTCTTAGCCTTTGCTTCTGCAAGAAGAGTTAATGAACTTCATGCTTTATCTATCGATGATTCTCATTATCGTAGTTTTGGTAATACTATTACTTTAACTATTAATGTGGGATTTTTGGCTAAGAATCAGGCTCCAAATAAATATCCTGAGCCTATTATCATTAAAGCTCTTCCGTCATCAGATAGCCGTAGACCTTTGCTGTGCCCAGTAAGAACTAGGTGCATTTATAAACACAAATCAGAGTTTATCAGAAAAGGAAGAAAACGCTTCTTTTTATCATTAATTCCCAATAGAAGGGACATTTCTGTTCATTCTATTGCTAGATGGATTCAATTAGCAATTCTCACTGCTTATGAAAGTTTATCTTCTAATCAGCAGTCGGTGCTCATGATTTTAGAGCGCTGTCCACATCTTGGGCTTATTCTGACAGTATTGCCATTACTGATCTCATGAAGTCTGCTTACTGGACGCAGCCTTCTACCTTTACAAAGTTTTATCTTAGAAATTTAGAGTCTATTTCTGGCGACCTTAGATGTTTAGGTCCGTTATCTGTTGCTCAGAATGTCGTCCACTAAATGATTACAGCTATAGTTATGTAGGTTTTCTGTTCCAGCAGTGACTCTGTCCTGCTGCCCTCTTCGTTCTGTGGTGATTTGACCCAGATCAAGGGGAAGGAGGGGTGGGGGGACGGTTTTCTCTTATATCACCAGCTTTATAGTGAAAAGCAAGGGAATTCCTCCTCTGATGTCAGTAATTTCGAGTCCGTACTGGAATGGTTTTAAAGTGTAAAGCTAATATATACCTCATTTACGTAATATTTTTAAAGTGTAGCTCGGTGTGAAGAATTTGTACATGTCATATGAGCGTTAATATACAATCCTCAGACACTTTTAAATGAGTATAAAGAGTCTCTTTCTGGACTACCTTTATTTATTGGCTTCCTTTATTAAATTAGTATAATGGGTTATACTGGATATTAATAGAGGATTGGGGGCATGGTGGCTCAGTAGGTAGAGGTGCAGGCTGCAAGCTGAGAGGTCCTCGGTTCGAATCCCACCTGCGGCAACTGCGTTGGGTCCTTGGGCAAGACACTTCACCCAATTGCCCATGTGGGGGCACGGTGACGCTGTGTACTAAAGCGTACTGCACATCGATAGTGCACCTGTCTTCAACCAATGCTAACCCTGCTTGTGTGGAGTTAGTATGTTGGGGAGCTGGCAGCTGCTCGCCGTTGCTCGGTGGTTCTCTCCGGGTACTCTGGCTTCCTCCACCCGTAAAACTGTCATGGTCATGATTAGCCATTTTGCAGAAATATGTGACCTTAAAAACACCAATAAATAAATAAATAAATAAATAAATAAATAAATAAATAAATAAAATTATAGATGATATACTGCTCAATTATCTGGTTGGTATTGTGTCTTTCTTATTTCTAATAAAAAGAAAGACATATGTAAATCCTTTCTCTCCTTTTCTCCTTGAGGGGATACTCCTGTATATATAATTGAGCTTATTGGATTTTCCTTTATGTCCTTGGCCCTCCAGCCTTTGTACTATTCAGCTAAGTCTGGGCCATTGGTTTACAGTATAAAAATATAAAAGAATTTAAAGTAATTTATATATTTTTTATACTTAACAATGGCCCAGATGGGCTGGCCCTCCCATGAGTTTAGAACCTATTCCTACCTGCTGATTATATACATTTAGCAGGCACTGGTTGCAAGTATAAGGCTTCGCGCCAATTTCGGTACTTCCTTGACCCTGCGCATGCACAGTAGACAAAAGTATGGAGGGTCATATAGGACATTAGTTTTTTGGTTTTGGATGAAAATTTGGGGGATTTGGGGGGCAAAATTTGTGTTTGGCCCTGAATATTTAAGAGTTAGCACCAGCTAAGTCTGGGCCATTCGTAAGTATAAAAAATAGATAAATTACTTTAATTTCTTTCATTTTCACCAATTCAGTTTGCTTTACAGAGCTCACTTCACAAATTAATATTTTGGTACTTTAACCTTTCCCCAATGCACAGGATATCAAAATTTATTATTTAAATATTATTTTTAAAATTTTTTCAAAACTTTTCAACAAAACCATATCATGTGACCCTCTCATTGGAACAAGCTCAACCAGTTTGTTCCACTGAAGGGTCACATTATATTGTTTGGAATTTTTTTTTCCAATTGTTGTTCAGTTTGTAAATTATGTCAATGTGGGCAGCCGATTTGTTGGGTAAAGGGTTAAAATCAATGTGTGGAGGGTTAAAGCAGTTCCAGAAATTACAGGAGTACCCTGTTTTATAACAGATCAGAAGCACTGAAAGATTGATGAAATTTTACTTGACTCATTTATACGTCTTGGTTTTCAGATAAACAGCCGGATTGGCCTGGTATTGCAGTATTTTTACAAAATGCCCTTATTTTCTTCAGGTAGGTAGCATGTTTAATAGTCTTCTTTATTATTTGCTAGCCTGTGAATTATCGCAAATTATCTAAAAGATATTTCTCGGTTATCCATCGACTTGATGGCTATTGAAAAATATTCCTCAGTAGCTTCCTAAATGGCGTCATGCTTCGGCTCAAGATGTTGTCTTGAACATCACCTTGAAGGAGTGATAGTAGATCTTTGTTATTGTCTTGAAACTGTTTGAAGTTGAAATGGGCGGAATATTGCACAGTAAAATGTCACATAGCATATAATAAAAAGAAAATCTACGCTATTTTAGAAAATATCTGGAATTATCTCATGTGTGTGGACCTGAAAGTTTTATATTTCATGAGAGCTCATGAAAAATAAAACTTTCAGGTCCACATGTTTTGGTGCATGACATATCCTTGTTATTGTCTTGAAACTGTTTGCAGTCAAATTGGTCTGAATATTGTGCAGTAAAATGTCACATAGCATATAATAAAAAAAAATCAACACTATCTTAGTGAATATTGGGAGTTATCTCATTCGTGTGGACCTGAAAGCATTCTTTTTCACTCACGCAAACGCTCATAAAAAATAAAACTTTCAGGTCCACACAAATGAGATAATTCCCAATATTCACTAAAATAGCATAGATTTCCTCTTTTTATTACTGCTATATACAAAGTTTTGCTTTACTAGTAAAATAGGATCTGCAATCAATGCCTGGGGCGAAGTCCTCTATAGTGGGCAATATAGGTATAAACAATTGCCTATACTTGACTTCATACCTATGTTGTAGTCATGATGTTGCAAGGATGCTGAAAATGGCCTTAAACACCAGTAAATAAATATTCTTATTTAACTCTTTGTCATATAGAGCTGTGTGGATACCTTAAAAATCTACTCGATGTCAGTTGTTGGTAAAAAAATGCATGTAACGTCAGTGTGTGTGTAAAAAAAACATACTTTCGGTTTTATATATTTACATCAAATTCTCAGTCATATCCAAGAAAGTTGTGTTTACTGGTGATGAAACATAACATGCTGGGGAGGACGATAAATGTCCAGTGCATGTATGTACTTAAAAAACAGGGTTAAAAAGAGAAATATGCCACATGTAAACTCTGTAAGAAGATGACTACAGGAGAATACAGAAACACTGTTCATTTGAAACTCAATGTTGAATTGAGGTGTGAAGTTGATTATACAGACTTGAAGTGTTTGAATGTGAAGATGGCTTTAAAAAGCATACTGAAGGTGAATGTGAGATTTCACCAAATGCCACCTCTCTGTAATAAAGTGTACGAGTACTGGTCTGGTAGTTTCAGTATACACTAGGCCAGGGTCATCGCTCGATTTTATTCTGCATATAAATTGTGCTAAACTGCTCAATGTTTACTTTGTCGACACTTTGCTCTGTCAGCTTACCTCGTTAAAAGTCAGTGTGTCGACAAAATGTGCTGTTGGATCTGACTCGGCTATAATTCCCATTTAGATGTTCAGAACACATGAGATCATCATTATTTGACTGAAAATTAGGGCCGAATTTTTTTTAAATCAAATACGAGTTTGATATAGGCATGGGGAGGAAACACTGCAAGATTGACAGTTGCTGTTTGTGGTACATGCATATCAAATCAATTTGAACACAAAAAGAAGCATGGGATGTGAAGAGAGGGGATGGATCCACACTATAAAGGAATGTTGCTTGTCCTGTATACCACTATGTACATTCAACATTATGTCACAGGTCCATAATATGGACTCCATGGAAAGCCTTTTAGTTTCAAAAAGTGGCGACGGTTGCAGTTTCAGTATTTTAAGTTTTCCCTTATGCTCAAATAATTTGAAATAAAAACTGACACCGAGACTCAACTCTCTTCTATCACAACTGACATTGAAACTGAACTGAGACAGATTTTCACAACCAAACAGCTCTATTATCAAAAAGTTTTGTCTGATAGCATGAGTTTTTAAATTAAAGTTAGTTTTCAACAAAGTTGTGAAGACGTTTAATTCAATTTCAATCTCATGGAATAAATTTTGTCCATCAAACCTGAATAAAATGTGTTAATGTTTTGGTAGCAAAAAAAAAAAAATGAAAAGTTTTAACCCTTTACATAACATGAAAGGTAGACGACACCTGCAATTAAAATTATTGAATAACTAATTTTTAGCTTAACTTGACAAAGTCAAGATAAGTTATTGCCATCATGCGTGTGGAAGACTGTTAGTCTGTGAGTCTGTTCACATTTTCCTTTCGCACAGGCTACACCCCGTAGTTCTTATTTGATCGTCACAAAATTTCACATGCAGGTTTGGGGTCATGTCTAGATGAGAACGCCCCCTTTTGGTCGCAATCGGTCAACTGTGATGGCTGCCCGAGCCCAAAACCCAAAAACCTTTAGTACAGTCTACAGGTCGTATTTATGAAGGGATTTCATTGTAACTTGGTAGGGTGCCTCTGTATAATATCTAGAGGAGAACTTCCCCATTTGGTCGTGATCTGTCAACAGTGACGACTGCCCGAGCCCAAAACCTTTAGCACAGTATACAGGTCACATTTATAGGGGGATTTCATTGTAACTTGGTAGGATGACTCCAGATAATGTCTAGATGAGAATGGCCCCTTATGGTCACGATTGGTCAACTTTGATGGCTACAGGGGCCCGAAGCCCGCCAAACCTTTAGCACAGTCTATAGGTCATATTTATGAAGGGATTTCATTGTAACTTGGTAGGATGACTCATATAATGTCTAGATGAGAAAGTCCCCTTATGGTTACGATCATTCAGCCATGACATCTGCCCAAGCCCAAAAACCCCAAAACTCTTAACACATTCTACAGATCGTATTTATGAGGGGATTTCATTGTTACTTGGTAGGTTGATTCCATATAATGTCACGATTGGTCAGCTGTGATGGCTACAGGGGCCCGAAGCCCGAAAACCTTTAGAACAGTCTACAGGTCATATTTATGAAGGGATTTCATTGTAACTTGGTAAGATGACTCCAGATAATGCCTAGATGAGAACGTCCCCTTTTGGTCGTGATCATTCAACCATGACGGCTGCCCGAGCCCAAAAACCGAAAACCTTTAGCACAGACTACAGACCACATTTATGAAGGGATTTCATTGTAACTTGGTAGGATGACTCAGTATAATGTCTAGATGAGGCCTTCCCCTTTTGGTTGCGATCGGTAAATCGTGATGGCTACACAGGCCCGAAGCCCCAAAACCTTTAGCACAGTCTGCAGGCCGTATTTATGAAGGGATTTCAATGTAACTTGATAGGATGACTCGTTTTGGAATAGTTTCACTCTAAATGGTAAATTTTGTTGATATACATTAACTGTGAGGGCCATATACATTAACTGTGAGGGCCACATTTACTCACCCCTCATTTCTTTAGTACGGTCTACACCTCATATTATTTTTATTGAAAACATAGCATGCAGGGAACAGAAATTAACATATTCCCAATTATCACAATTCTTGTCTTAATTCATAATCCCCAAACATAATACACAGACAAGTTAAGCTACAGTGTCATTGACACTTTCATTTTAAGTAGTGCTGAAACAGTTGACCCATTTTTAGCTTAACTTCACAAAGTCAAGATAAGCTATTGCCATCACGTATGCGAAAGTCTGTAAGTCTGTTCACATTTTCCTTTAGCACAGGCTACACCTCGTAGTTCTTGTCCAATCATCACAAAATTTCATATGCAGGTTTGAGGTCATGTCTAGATGAGAACATCCCCTTTTGGTCACAATCGATCAACTGTTATGGCGGCCCAAGCCCAAAACCTTTAGCGCAGTCTACAGGTCATATTTATGAAGGGTTTTCATTGTAACTTGGTAGGATGACTCTGTATAATGCCTAGATGAGAACGTCCCCTTTTTGTCATGATTTGTCAACCGTGACGGCTGCTCAAGCCCAAAACCAAAAAACTTTTAGCACAGGCTACAGGTCATATTTAATATGGAGGGTTTTATTTAACTTGATGGGATGACTCCATATGATGTCTAGATGAGAACTTCCCCATTTGGTCATGATCTGTCAACCATGATGGCTGCTCGAGCCCAAAACCGGAAAACCTTTAGCACAGTCTTCAGGTCGTATTTTATGGAGGGATTTCATTGTAACTTGTAGGATGACTCCATATAATGTCTAGATGAGAACGTCCCCTTTTGGTCAGGATTGGTTAACTGTGGTGGCTACAGGGGCCCTAAGCTCGAAAACCAAAAAACTTTTAGCACAGGCTACAGGTCATGTTTAATATGGAGGGATTTCATTGTAACTTGATGGGATGACTCCATATGATGTCTAGATGAGAACATCCCCTTTTGGTTGCGATCATTCAATCATGACGGCTACCCGGACCCAAAAACCTTTATCACAGACTACGGGTCATATTTATGAAGGGATTTCATTGTAACTTGGTAGGATGACTCAGTATAATGTCCAGATGAAGACGTCGCCTTTTGTTTGCAATCAGTCAACCGTGATGGCTACACAGGCCCGAAGCCCAAAAACCATTAGTGCAGTCTACAGGCCGTATTTTTTGAAAGGATTTCATTGTAACTTGATAGGATGACTCGTTTTGGAATAATTTCACTGTAACTTGGTAACTTTGGTTGACATACATTAACTTGAGGGCCACATTCACCCACCCCTCAATTCTTTAGTACAGTCTACACCTCAAATTATTTTTATTGAAAACATAACATACAGGGAACAGAAATTAACATATTCTCAATTATCACAATTCTTGTCTTATTTCATAATCCTTTCATAAACATTGAACATTATCCTTTTCATCAAACACAACACACAGTCAAGTTAAGCTGCAGTGTCATTGGCACTTTCATTTGGTTATGCATTATTGGTGTCGAGGAAGCTTCCTTTTGATTTTGGTTATACCCCTGAGAGACTTACCTTCCCTTTTATGACACTGCTTGGGGGCATATGCCACGCATTGCATTGCTCTTTCATAAACATTGAACATTATCCTTTTCATCAAACACAACACACAGTCAAGTTAAGCTACAGTGTCATTGACACTTTCATTGTAATCAGCTCGGGGCGCGGTGATGTTGCGGTCACCGGTTCTCATCAGATCACCAAAGTTAAGCAACGTCAAGCCCGGTTAGTCCTCAGATGGGTAACTGTCTGAGCGATCAATTCAGACTCCTCCCGTGCTGTGTCCTTGGGCAAGGCACTTAACCCCCATTGTCCACATGGGGGCACGATTACGCCATGTACTAAGGTGTATTGCACGTCGATGGTGCGCATGTCTTCAACCAATCTAACCCTGCCTGTGCTGCAGTGTGGAGTTACGATGTTGGGGAGCTGGCTGCTGCTCATCTTTGCACGGTGGTTCTCTCCGGGTACTCCGGCTTCCTCCACCTGTAAAACTGTCACAGTCATGATTATCCATTGTGCATAAGTATGTGACCTTAAACACCAGTAAATAAATGTAACCAGCTAACTGTTGATCATAAGTGGATTTCAACCTGATATCCATTAATTTCAACCGCTGGTATTCATATATAGTCAATGGTGCAAAATCAGTAAGAAATGGCGAGAAAACTTCAAAATGCTACCACCTCACTTCTGTAAAATGTGAACAAACAAACACTATCGAGTGCCAACGGAAATCGCTAATGTGCAAATGATCATTAAAAATTTTGTATGAATGCAGTTGTCCCACATAATAGTGATGATACATCGTAACTGTGGTCACCCTGCTTTGCCCTGCCACAAAACCAAGCCTTGATATTTGGAAATCACAGGCGTGCACCATGCCTTGCATCTAAAACAAAGTTTACATGTGCTGTTTGTTCCAAGAGGCATGCATTTGAAGTGAGGGACAATTGTCATTGATATTAGTTAAGAATTTTCCAATCTGTATGTAAATTGTCGTTAGGCATTGTTAACTGTATTGGCAAAGAGCCTTGAGTGGCTTGAATTTGATGTGATCATAGGGTGAATATGTACTCCTAATTTTTTGAGTGTCTTTTTCTGTTCACTGCTAAGACAAATGTCACAAACAGTTCCACATTTGCATTTATCTATTTCTTGCAGTGAAATTTCTGTTTCGATGTTGCAAGTCATGAAAGTGTTGTGATAAGAATGCCCCCATTTACCAAGAGCCCCTCGTTGTCTGACATTGACCATTGAAAAACGAATTTTAAAATGATAGTTTTTAAAATAGGTTTTTTTATGACATACATTCATACCTTTAAACAGTCAGTGAAATCAAAACATGGTTATTCTGAAACATGTTGGTAAAGTACCAAACAGTCAATTCATTCTGGAAGCAGCATTACTCACACTGAGGGATTTTTTCAGCCTTATAATCTGCAATTAACAACACATCATCAAAGAGAAGAATGTCAAATTTGTCTGTAGAAGACTATGTTACATTGACAGGCATGTACTCACTGCTGCCCATTCAGAAAACAACCTGTAGTGCACTTGATTGTTGGCAGCCTGATACTGAGTAACAAACATTTATCCATGATTTGACAGTCCAAGCGATCGAAGTAACTGTTCATTCAACATTCCAACACCTTAACCTTTTCATGTTACATTAATCAAGTACACATCATTGTAAATCGACTGGTAGCTTTGACAATTCTTACTTCAGCAAAAGAATTTTAAAATCTTGTGATCAAATACTATTTATTTTCCTGATGCTAGCCTGTAAACTATAGGTATAGTGGGTATCCAGTTGATAGCTTTTCCAACAGGTTTCACTGATAACCAGTTGCAAACCGGTTATCCGGCTAATCGTTTCAGCACTAGTCATAAGCTATGTATTTTTATACAACAACCAATGGCCCAGACTAGCTGGTGCTAACTCAAAAAATAATCCAGGGCCAAACACAAATTTTGCCCCCCAATCCCCAAAATTAGGATACAAAACCAAAAATTGAATGTCCTGTCTGGTCCTCCATACTTTTGCAAACTGCGCATGCGCAGTATCCAGGAAAACACCGAAATTGGCACCAACCATCATTCTTTCTTTCTTTGGCCCTCCAGTGAGTAACAACAAACTGACATCTGTGCTTTCAAATCTGTTTTGTTGATGCCAGACACAAATCAATGGTAGAATTGGTGGATCCAAGGACATAATTGGATGATGGAAGTGAACAACTGTGGTTGGAAACGTTCAGAGCTGTAACTTTATAATTTTTATCAAAATTATTTCATGTTTCCCAATTTCGGGACATGGGCCCAACGTCATCATTCTTGCTGTTGATTTACCCACTGTTTGTTAAGTGTTCCTTCCCTATCCTTCCTTGAAGCCCTCCTGTTAAACTCCCAAGCTTTTTGGCTTATTTTATTGAAATTTTTAGCTCACCTGACTGAAAGTCAGGGTGAGCTGTTCTGATCACTTTTCGTCCGGCATCCGGCGTCCGGCGTCCATCGTGAAGGTGGTGTTTGGGCCTTTTTCTCCCAAACCACTGGCCGCATATTAATGAATTTCATGTGAGTAGGGGTTATATAAGGGCATTTTGATTTTGGTATTTGGTATGCAGCTTCCTTTTGAGGTGTAGACTCAAGTTTGTTCAAGAGAAGTTCGAGGGGCTATATTTGACGATGTTAAAGGAGGGGCAAAAATTTTGGCCCCGCCCCAAATTTCTATATTTTTATACTGTACCAATGACCCAGACATAGCTGGTGCTAACTCTTAAAATATAGGGCCAAACACAAATTTGCCCCCCAATCCCCAAAATTTGCATCTAAAACCAAAGAAAACATGTCCTGAAAGGCCCTCCACACTTCGCCCCTACTGCGCATGCGCAGTGTCAAGGACGTTCCGAAATTGGCGCCATTAATCATTCTAAGTTTGGCCCTTCATCAGTTAACATCTGACTGATCTTTGTGCTTATAAATCTCAGTTTAAATGATGCCAGACACATAAATATTAGTGAAATGGTGATTCTAAGGAGGATAGAGAAGGAGGAGAGGAAAAAAAATGTGTGACAGAATATTATGAGGGCTGTAACTTAAAATTTTTTAATGAAATTATGTTAAGTTACCTATTTTCGAGGCAGCAGCCATTTTGTTGTCATTCTGATTATTTAGTTACACTGTTTTTTAAGTGTTTTCCTCTCTCCCTGTCCTTTAAGTCCCCCCTTGCTATTCTCCCATGCTTTTGGCATAGTTTTTGTAATTATTATTACTAAATTTTCTTGGGAGTTTTAGCTGAAGAACAGAATGAATTCTGTTCTTTTCCCCATGTTTACGTCTTCACCTATGGGTGGTTAGGCGTTGTGTTCTGCATCTACCATCTGATGTTCTGCAGTTTCTTTCCTGGAAGTCTCTGTTTTGCATCAGATAGTGTATTTTTGGTAACTGATTTCGGGCCTGGGTGCCTGGAGTCTTATTTTAGTGTTTTTACACTCATTGTTTACATTTACAACAGCCCTCTGTGTGAGGGGGGGATTTCTGGAAAATAATATCTTGATGTTATTTTAATCATAACTAGATACATTATTATTGTTCGTAAGTGTTGAATAAATTGTTTAAAATATTTTTAAAATTTTTGTCCACACTTAGGCTTGGGATCCATTGGGGCTCAACGTTACTTTTCAGAAACTTGGGCTGTTCTGAAAAAATATTTTTTCAAAATATTTTGATTTCATTTATTTTTTCTATATTAATGGATCATATTATTATTATGTATTTTGATTGCCAGGGGTTAGTGCGAGTACCAGGACTTGTTTTCTTTTCACATTGAAAGGATATTGATCAATTGTATTAAGAGGAAGTCTTCCTCTGACTTTATAATCATTCTATATGTGGTCAGTGTACTCGCATTAACTCCTGTTCTGTATCGTATGATTTCGATGACAATATGGGAAGCGTATGTCAGGGTATGTTATTGGGGATTTGGACACTCCGGTCCTTTCCCCGCAGGGTCACTCTACTTTATCAATTTCTATTTCAGACGATCAAGATTAGGGTGATGTATCTGTGATGTCTTCCAACAGTGTGCCTCCGTCGTCACAATTAATGAAGGGCTAGCGGAAAAGTGCTCATGTAAATACGCCAATTGCCTAAGAGGACCCTAGTAGGTTCGACGGCCTTTGACGTCCGCTAGCTCGCCCGGTGTAGCGTCCATTCACCGAATGGTTCGGCAGCCGGGTTCGTCCGTTGCGGTCTAGAAGGAATTTTGGGGTGATGCGAGCACTATAAATTAACCTAATGCACACCCAGTGACGCCGGATCGGAGGGAGAACGGAGGAAGCCTTTTAGTCCGGTTCATAGCTCGTTCCGGTCCATCCGGACGGCAAGCGAGACAGGCACCTCTCTCGTTCAACAACATCTGGCCCCAGATGTTGTGGTACAAAATGTGTCGCAAGCGGAGCATACGTCCGTCGCTCGGGACGCTCCGTTGTATAGGCAGTCTGCTGAGACTGCTAAGGCTTCCTCTTCTCGTCAGCGCACACGACCGCACCTTGGCTGCGTGACCGCCGATATATTACCAGCTTCGCCGATCAAGGATTCTTCGGCGACCAGGTCACAGCATCCGGTAGCCAGGGACACGAGGCCTGCAGACTCCGGACGTTCGCATAGGAAGTGTGCGGGAGTCAACGTACACGTAGCTTCCGGCGGCAATGCATCGTAAGACCGCTACTGCACAGGCCTCGGGAACGGACGTGCTTTCCTTAATAGCACAGTTTATCGCAGCATCCCAGCATCAACTGAATCTGTCGCATATATTTTATCCGATGATGCTGGGTCGGGATGCTCCGCGGAAGCGGGTACGGACGTCCGAAAGTTTCATCCGGTCCGACGGGATACCGAAAGGGATTTGGAGGATTTCGAGCTTTCCCTTTCGGAACAACATATGCTGTTGTGTATGTCATCTAACTTGGTCTCCTACAGCTTCTTTCGTCGGACCAGAATGCTGCGATGCCGGATAAGAAACTGATAGCGTCGGTGGACTTAGAAATTTTTGGTTCGGTTCAGGGACATCGTCCCTCGGTTCCGACATAGTCCAATAATGTCACACAAACTTTCGAATTATTGAACGACGCTATATATATTATTATTTTATGCTTGCTATAACCAAGCATTTCTGGTTTCTTTTTCGCAGAGTTATGGAGATGTCTTTCAAAAGTGTGCCTCTGTCGTCATAGTTAATGAAGAGCTAGCGGCAATAAGTGCTCATGGAATATGTCTATCGCCTATGGAGTGACATTCGCTAGCTCACCCGGTGTAGCGTACATTCATCGAATGGTTCGGCTGCCGGGTTCGTCCGTTGCGGTCTAGGAAGGAGATTTGGGTGATGCGAGCACTTTAATTACTTTAGTACTCACCCAGTGACGGCAGATTGAGGACAGATCGGAGGAAGCCTGTTAGTCCGGTTCCTGGCTTGTCCAGGTCCGTCCGGGCTGTGAGCGAGAGAGGTCCCTCTCTCGTCCAACAACATAGGGGACCGCATGTTGTGGTTCAGATATTTTACATTCGGAGCATATGTCCGTCGGTCGGGACGCTCCGTTATATTGACAGTCCGAGAGACTGTCCCTAATGCTTCCTCATCCTCACAGCAGGGCACTCGACCGCACATTGGCTACGTGACCTCGAGTATCCGATCAGTTTTGTCATTCAGTGATTCCACGGCGAATAGGTCGCGCCATCCGGTAGCCAAGGGACACGAGGCCTATACACTCCGTTCGCTCGCATATTGGTAGTATGCACGGGGTAACGATCACGGAGCTTCCAGCGGCAATGCATCGTAAGACCGCTTCTCCTCAGGCCTCAGTGACGGACGTGCTATCCGAGTTAGCACAGTTGTTTCGCAGCATCCCAGCAATTGACAGTTTCTCGGTCGAATCAGGAATTATCCGACGGCGCTGGGTCGGTGCGGTCCGCGGTTGCATCAGGTACGGACGACCGAACGCTTTATAGGGTCCGACAGGATGGCGAAAGGGATTCGAAAGGTTTCGAGTTTTCCCTTTAGTAGTATCGGAAGCTGCCTTTCATATC
Organism: Pictodentalium vernedei; assembly: GCA_031216915.1. Lineage (NCBI taxonomy): Eukaryota > Metazoa > Mollusca > Scaphopoda > Dentaliida > Dentaliidae > Pictodentalium > Pictodentalium vernedei. The sequence continues at coordinate 644,813,508 of CM062296.1, read as the reverse complement.
TTCTGGCATTATCTTCCAGTGATTGTTATTTCGGACTTCATTGCTGCGATCTTGGATAAGAGACTTATAGCGTCATTGGACTCGGATTTTTCGATCGGTTCAGGGACATTGTCCCTGACTTACCGACGCAGTCCAATATTGTCATTACAACATGTGTTTTATTTTTCGACGCTATATATATACATATATACAAGCCTGCTACCAAGCATGATAGTTTAGTTTCTTGTCCGCGTTGCTCATTTCTGCCATTTTATCATTTATACGAATAGTTTATTTTGGCAGAGCAGGGCATACCGAGAGTTCATATGCGTCTAGACGGTGTGGTTAAAGACTGCATATATTCTTTTTCGCCGTTTATGTCTTTTCCAATTTCAATGTTGGAAACGACATGATGTATAGTTGACTTAACTTAGATGCTTTATCATACGTAATCCGCCTTACTGAGGCGTTATCATTACGTCTTCAAGAAAAGATTTACGGGATATTATTCTCAATGTAATTTCTTTTGAGGGCAGTAGTTTGTTCACGTATAACTCCGCCCTTCAGTGGCTGATTGGAGTTGGTTAGACGTGACGCAGCCCCAGCTACATCCACATGCGTGGATAGTAGGTTAAGAACTCTCTCAGAGTCGCTTCGTTCTCGGAGGAGCTTCTCTTCGACGGCAACTTTTCGGCAATCCATGAATTGCTCGATTTACACGTTCTCTTGTCTATCTAGTGTTACAAGAGATTCAGACTGGGGCAAACATTCGGTGGTTGACTCAGAGAGTGCCACCGCAGTTGCCGGACCCGAGTGTGGCTGTTATGACGGTTGCCAGTCAAACAGATTGGGATATAATACTGATCCCTACGGATTCGAAGTGCCAGGGTCTTTGGGTTCCGCAGTCTCTTAGCAATCAGTTTTCTTCCGCGGAATAATGTTTTTTAGGCTTGCTTTATGTCATTGCATGAACATTATTCAGAAACGCATGCCCAAATCCTGTCCTTTAATTCGACAGTAGTGGCGTATCTCCGGAACCAGGGAGGCACTCTTTCGTTTCCGTTATTCAATTTAATGGAAAGAATCCGTCTGTTGGTTATAGTACACCAAGTTCTGTTTTGGTCCGTCATATTCCGGGTCGTCTGATTGTTTTACCGGACTCCCGTTCTCTTACGGGTTGCTTGTTGCTGTCAGAATGGACTCTCAACAAACAAGTATTCAATCAGATTTGCTATCTATGGGAGCGCCCAATGATGATTTATTTACGACACAGCTTGCTAATCAATTGCAGACGTATGTGTTGGCTTGTCCAGATCTCTGAGCTAATGTTGTTAACGCTCTATTGATCTATAGGACGGAATGATAGGATACGCGTATCCTCCGGCGCTGTTGTTTCAGCAGGTATTGCTAAGATAAACAACCACAATACATTTCTGTTGATAGCATCTCTATCTTCACAGAGATCATGGGTAATTTACTCTCTTGTCTACTGTGGGTCTTAACGTGAAATCTTCCTCTATGTGAGGATCTCTTTTCACTGGGTAAATCGTGTCATCTTTATCACAACCCGCAAGGTCGCAACCTTCATGTATTCCGTTGTGTGGTCCGTATTGCATTGTAAGCACTGTACTGGACGAGCTTTGGACGCGATTTCTTACTATAGGAGATCCTCTTCTTCGCTATTCTATGCGGCTAAAGTGGAGGCTCTTCCGTCGTGGTGTAGGGATCATTATGTTCATATTGTTGATCCCTCCATACTACTCATTGCAATTTTTTAGTATACTTGTTTCACAAGATCTACTGCAGCCTGTTATTTTTTAGGTTATGGGTTTATGTTACCTCATACCTATGCACTCTACGATAGTTTACAATTGAGTCTTTTGTCTCTTTATCTAAGTCAGTTAGTAACTTTTTGATAAATAGACTTAGAATCTTTAGATTAAATTCCTATATGGATTTTAACTTCGGTTCTTATTTAGCTAAGTAATCATTTGAGCCTCTGGAAACAGTAGTTTTCAAATTCTGACCTTTTAGACAGTAATTCTGTTGGTTTCTCTTTTACTGTAGAGTCAGTGAGTTTCATGCACTATTGATGGATGATTTTCACTTTCGTAGTTTCGGAATCACTACTTCCGTTACTATTTAGGTTGGATTTTTGCATAAGAGTTAGGCTCCTATTATCCGGAACCTATTATTTTAAGGTCCTTCCGTCTTCGTATGGGCATAGGCCTTTACTCTTTCCGGGTACAGTTTATGTATTTATAAACAGATATCTGTTTATTACTATGGGCGTAAGCTTCTTCTGTCTGCTCATTGCGCTCAGCCATCCACATTCATGAATTTTATCTCAGAAATATCGAGTCCATTTCTGGAGGCCTCTATTGTTAGGTCTATTATCTACTGCTCAGAATGTCATTCACTTAACAGTTGCTACTATAGCTAGGTAGGCTGTCTGTTTCGGCAGTGTCTCCGTTCTGCTGCCCACTTCGCTCTGGGCTATTTGACCCAGGGCAAGAAAAGGGGGGGGGGGGGGAGGGTGTTCCCTTGGGTCACCTGTTTTACTATGAAAACAAGGGGATACCTCCTCCGGAGTTAGTAATTCTGAGCTGTTATTGGGATGGTTGTTTAGTGAGAAGTTTAGGTTTTTAAAATTCATTCATGTCTTAGTTTTTAAAGTATAGCTTTTGAATATTGCATATGTCAACGGACATGATTATGCAATCCTCAGACACTTTTAGGAGTATAAGAGTCTCTATTCTCTAGACTTACTTTATTTATTGGCTTACTTTAAAAATTATTAGTATAAGGATTATATTGGATATTAATAGAGTACATGGATGTATGAAGCTCAATTTTGGAAGGTGTTGTATCTTTCTAATTCATCATAAATAAGAAAGATACATGTAAGGCCTATTACTTCTTTTTCCCTACAGGGGATGACTCTATTTTATTTTATTGAGCGTATTCCATTTTGCTCTATGTCCTTGGCCCTCCAGCCTTTTTACTATTCAGCTATGTCTGGGTCATTGGTACAGTATAAAAATGTTAAAAAATTTATAGTAATTTATATATTTTTTATACTTACCAATGACCCAGACGGGGATGGCCCTCCCAGGAGTTGGGAACTCTTGCCTCCCCGCTGAGTACATAGCGCTTACCAGGCACTGGTTATTAGAATGATTAATGGCGCCAATTTCGGAACATCCTTGACACTGCGCATGCGCAGTAGGGGCGAAGTGTGGAGGGCCTTTCAGGACATGTTTTCTTTGGTTTTAGATGCAAATTTTGGGGATTTGTGTTTGTCCCTATATTTTAAGAGTTAGCACCAGCTATGTCTGGGTCATTGGTAATTATAAAAAATATATAAATTACTATAAATTTTTTAACTTTCCAAAACCGCGAGGCCGATTTGAACCAAATTTTACGTGAGTGCTTATTGGGTCATAAGTACCTAATTTATGCAGAATTTTTTTTTCCCATAGCCCCGTGGGAACCACAGGAGCTAAAAATAGAAAAAAATTAAAACGCCCATATCTCCAAAACTACACAGCACTGAGAATTCTTATTTGTTGTGAAGCTTCCTTAGGACCAACAGAATGGAATGGTCAAAAAAATTGCTATCGGTTTTATCATGGGGTACTTTTTGGGGACTTTGAAAAAGTGCTGAGTCAGCATTTTTTAACACTGTGGGTAATGGGAAAAACATAAGACTCCCAAACCACTGCTCCAAAAGCTTTCAAATTTCACATATAACATCTTAGGAAGGTTGTTTCACATGTTTATTGAAATCAATTGCCTGGGTCAATATTTGGGCTCTCTGTCTTGAAATTGACCAAAACGCAGAAAAAACCCAAAAAAAATTTTTCGGATTTTGGTCCAAAATTTTCTAAGTCCCACCCGGACCCCAAATTTTCAGGGGAAAATTTTTTTTTTTTTTGTCTTAAAATTGACAGAAATGCATAAAAAAAAACCCCAAAAAATTTCCGGATTTTGGTCCAAAATTTTCTAAGTCCAACCCGGACCCCAAATTTTCAGGGGAAAAATTTTTTTTTTTTTTTTGTCTTAAAATTGACCAAAATGCAGAAAAAAAACCCAAAAATTTTTTTTTGTTCACATTGGCAACGTCTTATAAATGTATGTAGTTTCCTAATTATTTTACTGTAGGATTATTGTAAGATTCATATTATGTTATTCCGGTAGTGTAGCAATTATTTTTGGAATTTTGTCCACACTTAGGCTCTATCGGGATACCCTTGGGCTCGTCTGTTCCCTTTGGGAACTTGGGCTCCTGTCAAAATGTTTTCTAAACATTTTTTGAAATTAATTTTTCGATTTGTATTTTGAATGTTGTTTATTATGTATCTTTATCATATATTTATTGTGGAGTTGGTGGGAGTACTGTCAACATTGTTTTGATTAATTATGAAAGCTTATTACTCAAAATGAAAGGCGAGGAAGTCTACCTCGGATTTACATCCTTCTTGCCTTGCTTGTAGTTGATATACTCCCACTAATTCTTGTCCTACCTGTGTTGGATGGGATGACAGACATTGGACACGGGTGTCACAGTACGTTGTTAGCAGTGAGATGCCAATGCCAGTCCTCTCGCCGCAAAGTCAATCAAGTTTCTTAGTTTCTTTTTCAGAGGAACAAGAACATGGTGATGGTTATGTGACACCAAGAGAAAGTGTGCTACTGTCGTTGCGCTCTGATGAGCAAACAGAGCTAGCTGCCAAGGTGCTCATGAATATTAGACAGGGATAAAGCCACTAGCCGGTGATTTAGTCCCTTGTCTGCAGCTAGCTCGACCGGTGAAGTGGTTACTCCGTCCGTGGGTACCGTGACAGCGGGTGTGTCCGTTGCGGTCACTAGAAGTGGATTGGGTAGAGCGAGCACCTTAAAACATAAACATGCTCACCCAGCAACGATGAAACAGAGGAAGAAGTCTGCAAGTGCCGTGGGAAGCTCGGTGAGGTCTGAAAGGACTGCGAGTGAGAGAGGTCCCTCTCTTTCCCAGCAACATCTTGGGCCAGATGTTGTGATAAAAAACTTGCATGAGTCAGAGCATATGTCCACACCTTCCGTCTGGGTCGCTCCATATAGAACGCAGCCGGCCTCGGCTACAGTTATGGATTCTTCAATGTCATCTACAAAGCACACACGACCGCACTCTAGCTACCCGACTTCGGATATCCATCCTGCATCGCCAAGAAGGGACTACTCGTCATCTGCCAAGTCGGACCATCCGTTAGCTAGGGAGATGCCTCGTTCATCGGGACGTCCTGAGAAAAGAGTCATCTCGGACACACCGTCCCAGGAGCAGCAAGTGGCGAAGAAACAGAAGACCGCTGCTCCTCAGTCCTCCGTAACGGACTTGGTGTCGCAGATTGCACAGCTGATCGCAGCATCCCAGCAAGTGCAAGAGCAGCCTACTGCAGCCTCAGAACCTGAGCTGTCGGACAGTGCTGGGTTGGTCCAGTCATCTGTTCATTCAGATGCAGGAGACCGAGATTCACAACTGAATCTCGCAGATGGTGAAAGGGACTTGGAAGAAGATTACCCTTCCCTTTTGGAACAACACATGGATGTGATGGATTTAATTCATCAATACTACCCTGAATTTGTTCGGTGAATCAGAATGCTGCGACGACTAGAAAGAAACTGCTGGCGTCGTTGGACGCAGACTTTATCCTGACAAATTAAAGGAGGAAGTCCTATCTTTTCCAGTACAGTCTAGGCAGGTGTCGCAGGCCTTCGGCCATTTAGACGATGCTGTATTTTAAGCTCTCCAGTGGGAAGAAGAAAGGCAGTTTCTTAGACCACATTGATTCAAAACGGTCGGCGAAGATGTTCAGAGAGTTCCTCTGGATTTGGATGAGCAGGCCGAGGATCTAGAGGTATCCTTGCCTGGGTCATTCACAATTCACTCAGACACAACTGAGATGGCAATTTCTTCAAAAAAAGCGAATTTGGATGCTATGTCTTACGCAGATCACCTTACAAGAACTGTGGCACAATGTCTCAACGGAAAGGAATTTTAGGACGTTCATACCTCTTTAAGAGTTTTCCATGGCAATTATGTATACCACGTATAACTCTGCCTTAACAGCGGCTAATTTGGAGTTAATCAGATGTGATGGTGCCCTTGCGTCATCATCTTTGATAGATGACAAGGTGAAAAACTCTCTCTGAGTCGCTCCGGTCTCCGGACATACTATATTTGACGACAAGATTTCATTGGTCTATGACCAAGCTACTGAGAAAGCGTCTAATACTCTGCTTCTAAAGTCGGCATCTCATCGACCCGCTACAGCAGAAAAGAGTAAAGGAGGACGCCCCAGACAGAAATTGTCAGAGGGACTCCTCACGAGGGTATAGGAAACCCTCATATAATTACTCTGGAGGTCGTCAGTACAGCGACTCGGGAAAAGTGCGTAGGTCTGATTGAGACTACCGGTCAGACGCCCTAAGCCGACGGGTCGAGGCTCTTCGTGGGGAGGACGTGGTTTCTCCTCCCGTAAGCCTTGTAGGTCATACAGGTGATGATCAGGACCTCTATTGGTTGCCATTTGGCAGAAGGTTATCAAGCTTTGTGAAAAACTGAATAACAATTACGGAAGACCAGTGGGTGAGAAGTGTAGTCTCGGACGGCCTACGGCTAACATTCCGAGCGAAGACACCACTAACAAGATGTCCGCGTTGGACCAATCCTCTGTCAAATCCTTGCAAAAGAGAGTCAGTCCTAGCGGAGGCACAGGCTCTCTTATCAAAGGAAGCAATACAGGTCATCAAGAATCAAAATTCCCAGGGTTTTTACAGTCACTTGTTCCTCGTACCGAAGCCAGACGGCTCGTTCTGACCGGTAATAGACTTGAGCTGGATAAACAAGCTTATCGTGGCTCCGAAGTTCTATATGGAGACCATTCAGTCGGTAAGAGCGTGCTTTCGAGTGAACGACTATGCAGCAAGCATAGTTCTAAAGGATGCGTACTTTCATGTCCTGGTACATTCGGCATTCAGAAAGTACCTGCGCTTCCCTGTACACGGGAAAGTGTATCAGTTCCAAGCGATGTGCTTCGGTCTGAACCTGGCGCCCTGGGCTTTCACTCGAATAATGAACTCGGTAATGTCTCAGTTCCTAGCTCATTCGTCTGCGGTAATGTCGGCTTACTTGGACGACATTCTTCAGAGATACAGCAACAAAATTATTCTTCAGAACGATGTTCAGAGTCTTCGTCTATTGCTCCAACATCTCGGTTTCTTCGTAAATCAGAAAAAGTCGGATCTAGCTCCATCCAAGTCGTTCATTCACTTGGGAATGAGCTTCGAGACTCACAATAATCTGGTTTGTCTGCCGTTACCCAGAGCGAAATTAGTCAGTTGTTATGCTCGCTTTTGTCTACGCTCAGACACATTAACAGTGAGGGAATTCATGCCACTGATCGGGCTGTGCGGAGCGGCTGCAGATCTTATTCCGATGGGCCGCCTGCACACACGTCCCCTCCAGATATTCTTTACTCAGAACTGGAGTGTGAAGACGCATTCGCTCGAAACCAGTATTGTTTTAACAGACCTAGTAAAACAAAAAGGTCCAGATTTGGGCAGATATTCAGTGGTTAACTCGGAGTTCCGCTGCAACTGCCGGACCCGGCTTTCATGATTATGATGGATGCGAGTCAAATGGGTTGGGGCGCGACACTGAGCCCTGTAGACTTGAAGTGTCAGGGTCTTTGAGACCCTCGGTTCCTAGAGAAACACATAAACATCAAGGAGATGGTGTCAATGTGGTTAGCGCTACAACATTGGATTCACATTCTAGCGGACGCTCATGTTCAGATATTGTCGGTCAACTCGACAGTCATAGCGTATATCAGGAACCAGGGCATCGCTCATTCGATTCCGTTATGCGAACTAACAGAGAAAATTCTTCTGTATGTCATGAAACATCGTGTTCAGCTCTCTGTCTGTCATATACCGGGTTGTCTGAACGTAATAGCAGACTCACTATCTCGAAAAGGTCGCCTGTTGCCATCGGAGTGGACGCTCAACAAGTGAGTATTCAGACAGATTTGCTACCAGTGGGATCGACCCATGACAGATCTGTTCGCGACACATCTGAACAATCAGTTACCAACGTTCGTGTTGCCATGTCCAGACCATCGAGCGTACGCAGTAGACCTCATGGGAGGGAATGATAGGATATGCGTATCCTCCAACTCCGTTGTTTCAGCAGATTCTGTTAAAGATTAAACAGTCTCGTTGCAAAATTCTTCTAGTAGCACCTCTGGCGTCACAGAAATCATGGATCAATCTTCTCAGGTGTCTGTTATGGGATGTTCCCCAGAAGCTTCCTCCGCGAGACGACGTTTATCAGGGGAAGTCACGCGCACTGCATCACAACCCGGAAGGTCTCAACCTTCATGTATTTCCGGTGTGCGGTCCTTGCACGGCAAGCAGTTTACAGGACGAGCAGTGGATGCAATTTCTAACTGCAGGAGGTCCTCCTCTTCATTGAATTATGCGGCCAAGTGGAAGGTTTTCTTCCGTTGGTGTAAGGATCAGTGTCGATTGACGTCTACGATCCGTCCATTCCGGATATTGCCAACTTTCTGGTCTACTTGTTTGACGATCTCAAACTGCAGCCTGTCACTATTAAAGGCTATAGGTCTATGTTATCAGACACTTATGCTCATCATGATAACTTTGCAATTGGATCTAAAGCTTCATTGTCCAAACTGGTAAGAAATTTCTCTATTAATAGACCTAGAACTCTCAGATTAATAGATTAATTCCTAAGTGGAATTTGGCTTGGGTTCTGTTGAAGCTAAAAGAAGCGTTGGACGTTGTAGAGTTCAAATTCTTGACCTATAAAACGGCATTTCTCTTAGCCTTTGCATCTGCTAGAAGAGTTCATGAACTTCATGCTTTATCTGTTGATGAATCTCACTACCATAGTGTGGGTAATACCATTACTTTAACTACAGAAGTGGGATTTTTGGCTAAGAACCAGGCTCCAGATAAACAGCCTGAGCCTATTACCATTAAGGATCTGCCATTTATGGACAACCGTAGACCTCTGCTGTGTCCAGTCAGGGCTATTCGCATATATAAACGCCGATCAGATTTTATAAGAAAGGGAAGGAAACGTTTCTTTCTCTCTTTAATTCCTAACAGAAGAGATATTTCTGTTCATTCCATTGCTAGATGGATTCAGTTGGCAATACGCATCGCCTATGAAAATCTATCTTCAGATCAGCATTCTGTAAATAAGATTTCAGCGCATGAAGTTAGAGCGCTGTCCACTTCTTGGGATTATTCTAACAGTATAGCCATTACTGATCTCATGAAGTCTGCGTACTGGACACAGCCCTCTACATTTACCAAGTTTTACCTCAGAAATTTAGAGTCCATCTCCAGTGACCTTAGATGTTTAGGTCCTCTTTCTGTTGCTCAGAATTAGTGCTCAAACGATTAGCCGACTAGTCGACGTCGACGTTTTTTTTGCCTATAGTCGACTCTGGTTTTTGTCGTCGACTAGTCGAAACACAGTAGGAGGACTCGCAAGCCAACAAAATCTCATTAGAAAGATCAATGAAATAGGGTTCCAAAATGCTTGGAAAAAAACGTGCTGCTGATCGCTGGCTTCAGATAGAGGCTGCAACAATGTAACAACTGACCAGAAACTCGATAAACTTCAAAGAACTTTATAGACAGTGTTTGTCTGCAGCACGTGTTGTGTCACGCTCCCTGACTCCCGTGCAGTGTCTCATTGTCTTGGTTCAACTCTTCCAGTGCTGGTGCGCCAACATCAAAATATAAATCGTTGAATGTTTCTTGTAATACAACTGGTCCTCGATGTTCATTTTTAGCTCAACTTTGGCGAAGCCAAACTTGAGCTTTTGTCATGGCCCGTCGTCCATCTGTCCGTCTGTCTGTACATCAACAATTGGATACGGCTCGGGCTAGAGGCCGTATTTATGAACCGATCTTTATGAAACTTCTTGGGTACCTTTGTTATGACCGTGGGACGAGAACGAGTGTTTTTGTGTGCGGCCCAAAATTCAAGATGGCTGCCAGCCGCCATTTTGTACCAATGATGCAGAAATCTGTTTTTTTGTACAGAACTGCCATATGAAAGCTCTGATTTGAATAATTTTTTGTATGAATGTTTAGTACCATGAGATACATTACATATCATACAGGTTTTTTTCTTGTGCTTAAATTATGCAAATTAGACTAACTTTCATTTATTTAGTGTTACTTTCAGCACTGTCAGTGAAAATGACATTACGGCTCGGGCTAGAGGCCGCATTTATGAACCGTTCTTTACGAAACTTCTTGGGTACCTTTGTTATCACCGTGGGACGAGAACGAGTGTTTTTGGGTCCGGTCCGAAATTCAAGATGGCCGCTGGCTGCCATTTTGTTCAAAATTAGGGGCAATCAGATTTTTGCGCAGAACTTCCACATGAAAGCTCTGATTTGAATAATTTGTTGTATGAATGTTTAGTACCATGGGATACATCACATATAATACGGGTTTTTTTCTCGTGCAGAAATTATGCAAATTAGATGAACTTTGATTTTTTCAGTGCTACTTTCACACAGTAAGTACACATGTCAATACGGCAATACGGCTCGGGCAAGAGGCTGTATTTATCAACCGATCTTCACGAAACTTCTTGGGTACCTCTGTTATCACCTTGGGACGAGAATGAGTGTTTCTGAGTGCGGTCCAAAATTCAAGATGGCTGCCAGTGGCCATTTTGTACCGAAATTAGGTCTAATCAGTTTTTTGTACACAACTTCTATATGGCTCAGGCTAGAGGCCGTATTTATGAACCGATCTTTACGAAACTTCTTGGGTACCTTTGTTATCACCGTGGGATGAGAACGAGTGTTTATGGGTGTGGTCCGAAATTCAAGATGGCCACCAGTAGCCATTTTGTACCAAAATTAGTGCAATCAGTCTTTTGTACAGAACTTCTGTATGAAAGTTCTGATTTGAATAAATTTTTGTAGGAATGTTTAGTAAAATGGAATACATCACATACAGTACAGGTTTTTTCTCATGCAGAAATTATGCGAATTAGATGAATTTTGATTTATTTAGTGCTACTTATACACTGTAAGTGCACATGTCAATACGGCTCAGGCTAGAGGCTGTATTTCTGAGTTCGGTCCAAAATTCAAGATGGCTGTCAGTGACCATTTTGTACTGAAATTAGGTCCAATCAGTTTTTTGTCACAACGTCTATACAGCTCGTATTTATGAACTGATCTTCACGAAACTTCTTGGGTACCTTTGTTTTCACCTTGTGTCAGGAATGAGTGTGTTTTGGTTTGCCTTTGTTATCACTGTGCTATGAGAACAAATATCTTGGGGTTCAGTCAGACCCACTCTGGGACTCAAAGATTTCTTTTCTAGTTTAGCATCTGACTGTCACCCACCTTTACAATACTTTACCTATACATTTGTTACAGGCTACGGTCAGTATTTATGTACAGACCGTTACAATACTTTATATGTACCTTTGTTATCAGGTCATTACCTAGATGTTTGTCTTTGCTGTGTCACATACTATACATGTACATGTCTTGACAAGTTGAGCTACAGTGTCATTGACACTTTCATTTCCCTCTTTTGTTTGGTAACCCGGATGTACCCAACCAACATTTTCGGTCTTTTCCAAAATTTCTTGGTTCAATTTTCTGTACTTTGACATTGCCAAGCACCATACCAACCTGTCAGTAAGCCCAGGGGGCAGTGGCACGTAAAAAAATGGGGGTGGGCTTATCCACGAATGAGTCCGAATGTAAATGAAAAGTTGACCAGCCAGGAATGATCTGTGTACAGAACAGTTGATCTCGTCAGTGTCTGTTGTGTTCCCATTGATATTAAATAAATTAATAATGTACATAAACTTTTATGTGTTTGTTTTATTCGGGTTTTTTTCCATCGGAATCATCAATCATTTAAAAATACATTTCAATAAAAAAATCAACAAAATCAGCATGAAATATCAACAAAATGTCAATGATAACAAATGAGGTCAAAAATGCACGTGGTCAATTTGTTTTCACCTGGAAACATGTTTGTTCAGTCGTTTCATTTCCAATTTGAATAGTGTTTATTAAAAAAAATATGTGAACTGTGTTTTGTAGTATTCATGTTAAAAAAAGTGCCCTCAGTATTCATAACTCCCATTGTGAAAAAAACAAACAATAAATTATGTTGCGTTCACTTTCTCCAAGTGCAAGATGAACAGGGGGCGGTTTGCAGCCAACATTGTTGGCACCGGATAACTATCTGCACTATCGACTTCCCAGTTATTGACGTATCAACACTGAACCGGGCTGTTGTGACCAGAGAAGAAAAAAAAATGAGAATTTTTCTTGCGGTCACCACACAACTTAATTCATTGGTAATAAGTTGTGGGATAACTGCACCAAGAGCAAGATGAACGGGACGTCTGAGCCCCTCCCTAACCTGTGGCATTCACTTTCTCCAAGAGCAAGATGAACAGGGGACGTCTGTTTATATTTCGGGTTTATAAAATTTTGATTTCACATAACTGCAACAGTATGAGAATAGATTTGGCATACAATGCATTTGATAAAAACACGTGGGCATGTTTCATAAATAAACAAACTATTTTTAAGCGGACCGCTCTGGTGCACATAATGTGTCCCCATTGTTGTAAACAATATGGCTTTCCCTTGTTGTGTTTTCAAAACAGACTTTCATGTAGCATGGATCAAACTGGATATTACAACTCGGGGGAATGAATTCATATTTATATTTTTATACTGTACCAATGACCCAGACTTAGCTGGTGCTAACTCCAACAAAACCAGGGCCAAACACAAATTTTGCCCCCCAATCCCCAAAATTTGCATCCAAAACAAAAAGAAATCATGTCCTAAAGGACCTCCATAGTACGCCTCTACTGCGCATGCGCAGTGACGCAGTCGTCCCGAAATTGGCGCCAATTATCATTCTCTGTTTGGCCCTTCATCAGTCAACATCTCACTGATCTTTGTGCTTGTAAATCTCAGTTTAAAGGATGCCAGACACGTAATTTTTGGAGAAAATGTGATTCTAAGGAGGATAGAAGGAGGAGAGGAAAAAGAAGTGGCAAAAAATAATCAGGGCTGTACTTAAAATTTTTTGTTGAAATTATGTTAAGTTGCCTATTTTCGAGGCATGGGCCTCTTGTTGTCATTCTTGCTAATTGTTGCACTGCTTATTCAGTGTTTCCTCTCCCCTAGCCTTCTAAAGTCCCCCCTGGCAATTCTCCCATGCTTTTGGCATATTTTTGAGAAGTTTCATTTCTAAAATTTCCTGGGAGAGTTGCTTGGTTACAGAATGTTTTCTGTTATTTTCCCCATAGTTACGTTTTCACCCATGGGTGTATAACGTTTGTGTTCTGCATCTTCCATCTGATGTTCTACAGATTCTCCCCTGGGAGTCTCTGTTTTGCATCAGATAGAGTGTAATTGATGACTGATTCCGGGCCAGTTTTTTCAGTGCCTGGAGTCATGTTTTCTAGTGTGTTTACACTGTTTGTTTTCATTGGCAACAGCCTTTTTTGAGGGGGGCTGTTTGCCTTTGTGGTAGTTTATCTCATTATAAGATACATTTATATTATCCGAAAGTGTCTCATTAATTATTTTATATAAATTTAAAATTTTTGACCACACTTTGCCAACGGATCCATCGGGGCTCAACGTTACTTTTCAGCAACTTGGGCTTCTCTGAAAAAATATTTTTTCAAAATTATTTTGTTTTGCAATTGTTTTTTCATTTATTAATGGATCATGTTATTATGTATCTTTGTGTCAGGGGTTTTTGCGAGTATCTAGGACTTACTGTTGTTCTTTCACAATGAAGGGACATTGTTCAAATTGTAATAGGAAGAAATCTTCCTCTGACTTTCATGATCATTGTATTAATTGTAGTCAGTGTTCTCGCATTAATCCCTGTCCTATATGTGAACATTGGGATGAGAAACATTGGAAACGTGTGTCACGATATGTTGTTTCTGGAGAAAGAGCGATGCCGGCTCTTTCTCCACAAGGTCACTCTACTCTCTCAGTTTCTATTTCAGAGGAACCAGAACAGGGTGATGTTTCCATGTTATCTTCTTCAAGTGTGCGTCCGTCGTCACAAATGAATTCAGAGCTAGCGGCAAAAGTGCTCATGGAGATTAGACAAATGTCGTCCGCTAGCTCGCCCGGTGTAGCGTCCATTCACCGAATGGTTCGGCAGCCGGGTTCGTCCGATGCGGTCCAAGAGGAAATTTTGGGTGATGCGAGCACTATAAACATAATAGATGCACACCCAGTGACGGCGGATAGTAAACGAGAACGGAGGAAGCCTTTTAGTCCGGTTCCTAGCTCGTCCAGGTCCAGCCGGGCCGCGAGCGAGAGAGGTCCCTCTCTCGTACAACAACATCTGGGACCAGATGTTGTGGTACAAAATGTGTCTTTAGCGGAGCATACGTCCGTCGCTCGGGACGCTCCGTTGTATAAGCAGTCCGCAGAGACTGTTAAGGCTTCCTCTTCTCGTCAGCGCACACGACCGCACCTTGGCTGCGTGACCTCCGATATTTTACCAGCTTCGCCGATGAAGGATTCTTCGGCGACCAGGTCACACCATCCGGCAGCCAGGGATTCGAGACCGATGGACTCCGGACGTTCGCATAGGAAAAGTATGCGGGAGCCATCTGATGCGGAGCTGCCCTCGGCGAAGCAGCGAAAGACTGCGCCTCCGCAGGTCTCGACGTCGGACATTCTTGTGCAGATAGCACAGCTTATCGCAGCATCCCAGCAGCCGACAGAAACGGTGTCGGATCGAGAATTATCCGACGGCGCTGGGTCGGTACGCTCCACCGAAGCATCGGGGGTGGACGACCGGGAACATCGGGAGGTCCGACCGGATGGTGAAAGGGATACGGATGAATTGGAGCTATCCCTTTCGGAACAACATAAAGCTGCCGTGGACTTCATCCGGCACTTTCTCCCTCAAGTTGTTCCGTCGGGCCAGACTGCTGCGCTTCCGGACAAGAGAATTATAGCGTCATTGGACTCTGA
This sequence comes from Pictodentalium vernedei, assembly GCA_031216915.1. Lineage (NCBI taxonomy): Eukaryota > Metazoa > Mollusca > Scaphopoda > Dentaliida > Dentaliidae > Pictodentalium > Pictodentalium vernedei. Next base: position 644,798,434 of record CM062296.1, on the reverse strand, counting down.
ATTTTTTGAGCGGTTCAGGGACATCGCTCCCGAGTTTCCGTCGCAGTCCAATAATGTTGCAAGAACATTTGAATTATTGAACGACGCTATATTTAAACTTGCTTCCAGGACGGGGAAAGCAGGTTTCTTGTCCGCTAATACTCTTAACCTGCCTTTCATTAATGCAAGGAATAAATTCGATACGGCAGGACAGGGTATACCGAGAGTTCCTCTGCGTATGGACGACGAGGCGGAAGACTTAGAGCTATCATTACCGTCGTCAGCTTCTATTCCAACCGCGGTGTTGGAAACAGCTATTGCGTCTAACAGAGCCAATTTAGATGCCTTATCTTACGCAGATCACCTTACTAAGGCGTTATCACTGCGCCTTCAAGGGGAAGAGTTTCAGGATATACAATCCTCTTTAAGACTTCTTTCAAGGGCAGTAGCTTATTCCACGTGTAACTCCGCCCTTTCAGTGGCAAATCTGGAGTTGGTTAGACGTGACGCAGCCCTAGCTACATCCACACTAGTGGATTCTAAGGTGAAGAACTCTCTTAGAGTCGCTTCGGTCTCAGGAGAACTTCTCTTTGATGGCAAGCTTTCCGCTATTTATGATAAAATTAAAAAGAAAGCTAATGATTCTCTGTTGTTCAGATCGGCTCCTAAAAAGTCGGATTCAGCAGACACGAATAAGACAGGCACTTCTGGGTCTAATGCGCCCAAGAGAGGTTCCTATAGAGGTTCCGGTGCGTCCTCTTGGTCTTATTCGAGAGACCGTCAGGATAGCGACTCTCGTTCGGGACGTCCTTCAGGCCGGGACAATCGGTCGGACGCCCCGAGGTCGACGAGGCGAGGTGCGGGTCGTGGAAGACGTGGTTTCTCCTACCGCAGACCTCGCAGGTCCAGGAGGTGATGGCTTAAACCTCTATCGCGTTCCGGTTGGCGGAAGGTTGTCGAGTTTTTCACAAGAGTGGGCGTCGATTACGGACGACCCTTGGGTGAGAGGAGTGACTTCGGAAGGTCTAAAGATATCCTTCAAACGAAAGCCTCCATTAACTCGAAGTCCAAAGTGGACTCATCTTCCGTCAAATCCACAGAAAAGAGACGCTCTGTTATCAGAGGTGCAGTCTCTTTTAATGAAGAACGTGGTAGAGGTCGTAGAAAACCAGGAATCTCTGGGATTCTACAGCCATCTGTTTCTGGTTCCGAAACCAGACGGCTCGTTCCGTCCAGTCATAGATTTGAGCTGGATAAAGAAGCTGATCGTCGCTCCGAAGTTTTATATGGAGACGATTCGATCGGTCAGAGCGAGTATTCGGGTGAACGATTATGCAACGAGCATAGATCTCAAAGATGCGTACTTTCACGTCATGGTACATCCGACATTCCAAAAGTATCTACGCTTCGCAGTCCTAGGAGTGGTGTATCAGTTCCGGGCCATGTGCTTCGGATTGAATCTAGCACCCTGGGCTTTCACTCGGGTAATGAACTCGGTAATGATCTACTTCCGAGCTCATTCGTCTGCGGTAACGTCGGCCTACCTGGACGAGATTCTTCAGAGGTACGGCAATGAGTTAACGCTTCAGAACGATGTTCAGAATCTTCTTCTATTGCTCCGACGTCTCGGTTTCATAGTAAACGAGGAGAAGTCGGATCTGGTGCCGTCCAAGTCATTCACTCATCTGGGAATGAGCTTCGAGACGCACAACAATCTCGTTCGTCTGCCATTAACCAGAGCGAAATTAGTCAGTTGTTACGCTCGCTATTGTCTGCACGCAGACAAAGTCACGGCGAGAGAACTTATGAGACTGATAGGTCTGTGCGGAGCCGCCGCGGATCTCATTCCGATGGGGCGGCTACGCACACGTCCTCTTCAAATTTTCCTGACTCAGAATTGGAGTGTGAAAATTCATTCGCTCGATGTAGACGTTCTCTTGTCAGATCAAGTGAAACAAGAGATTCAGACTTGGGCAAACATTCAGTGGTTAACTCAAGGAGTTCCGCTGCAGTTGCCGGATCCGAGTTTTACCGTTATGACGGATGCCAGTCAAACAGGTTGGGGTGCATCATTAATCCCAATGGATTCGAGATGCCAGGGTCTTTGGGATCCGCAATTCCTGTGCAAGCACATAAACATCAAGGAAATGATGTCAATTTGGCTTGCGTTACGTCACTGGATGGACATTATTCACGATGCTCATGTCCAAATCCTATCCGACAATACGACAGTAGTGGCGTATATACGGAATCAGGGAGGCACTCATTCAGTTCCGTTGTTCAATCTAACGGAAAGAATCCTTCTGTTTGCGTTAGAACATCACGTTCTTCTTTCGGTTCGTCAGATACTGGGTCGTCTGAATGTGCTAGCAGACTCCCTTTCACGAAAGGGTCGCTTGTTGCCGTCGGAGTGGACTCTCAACAAACAAGTATTCAATCAGATTTGCTACCAATGGGAATGGCCAATGATAGACTTATTTGCGACACATCTCAACAATCAGTTGCAGACGTATGTGTCCCCGTGTCCGGATCCAAGAGCATTTGCAGTAGACGCTCTGTCGATCCCTTGGGACGGAATGATAGGATATGCGTATCCTCCAGCGCCGTTAATTCAACAAGTATTGCTAAAGATAAAACAATCTCAATGCAAGATTCTGTTGGTAGCATCTCTGTCGCCACAGAGACCGTGGATAAATCTACTCAGGTGTCTGTTGTGGGACCTACCGCGGAAGCTTCCTCCACGAGAGGATCTTCTTTCGCAGGGGAAATCGCGCCAACTCCATCACAACCCGCAAGATCTCAACCTTCACGTTTTTCCGTTGTGCGGTCCTTCTTGCATGGCAAGCACTTTACAGGACGAGCAGTGGACGCGATTTCTAACTGTAGGAGGACCTCCTCTTCGCTAAACTATGCGGCTAAGTGGAAGGTTTTTCGTCGTTGGTGTAGGGATCATTCTGTAGATATATTTGATCCCTCTATACCAGACATTGCAAACTTTCTAGTATACTTGTTTGACGAAATCAAACTGCAGCCTGTTACTATAAAGGGTTATAGATCTATGTTATCTGATACCTATGCACATCATGATAGTTTACAAATTGGATCTAATGTCTCTTTATCGAAATTGGTTCGAAACTTTTCGATAAATAGACCCAGAACTCTTAGATTAATTCCTAAGTGGAATTTAGCTTGGGTTCTCCTTAAATTGAAGGAAAAGCCATTTGAACCTCTTGGGACAGTAGATTTCAAATTCTTATCTTATAAGACAGCTTTTCTCTTAGCTTTCTCTTCTGCCAGAAGAGTCAGTGAGCTTCATGCACTATCGGTGGATGATTCTCATTATCGTAGTGTTGGGAACACTATCACCTTCACTACTAATGTGGGTTTTTTAGCTAAGAATCAGGCTCCTAATAAATATCCGGAACCTATTGTTATTAAGGCTCTTCCGTCTTCAGACGGGCGTAGGCCTTTACTCTGTCCTGTTAGAGCACTACGTATCTATAAACAGAGATCTCAATTTATCAGAAAGGGACGGAAACGTTTCTTTCTGTCTTTGATGCCTAATAGAAAGGACATTTCAGTCCATTCTATTGCTAGATGGATTCAGTTAACTATCCGTACTGCTTATGAAGATTTATCTTCTTCTCAGCAGTCTGTGCTTAAGATTTCTGCTCATGAAGTAAGAGCTCTTTCTACTTCCTGGGCTTATGCTAATAGTGTTGCTATTACAGATTTAATGAAGGCTGCTTATTGATCTCAGCCATCCACATTTACGAATTTTTATCTCAGAAATATTGAGTCCATTTCTGGAGACCTGCATTGTTTAGGTCCGTTATCTGTTGCTCAGAATGTCGTCCACTAAACAGTTGCAACTATAGTTATGCAGGCTTTCTGTTCCGGCAGTGACTCCGTCCGGCTGCCCTCTTCGCTCTGGGCTATTTGACCCAGGGCAAGGGGAAGGGGGGGGGCGGGTGTTCCCTTAGGTCACCTGCTTTATAGTGAAAAGCAAGGGAATGCCTCCTCCAAGTCAGTATTTCTGAGTCGCTTCCGGGATGGTTTTAAAGTGTAATATTAATGTTTAATTTCATTCATGTCTTATTTTTAAAGTGTAGCTCGGTGTGAAGCATTTGTATATGTCAAGTGTCAAACGGGCTTTAATATACAATACTCAGACACTTTTAAATGATTATAAAGAGTCTCAATTCTCTGGACTACTTTATTTATTGGCTTGCTTTAAAAATAATTAGTATAAGGGTTATACTGGATGTTAATAGAGAACATGAATGTTATTGTGCTCAATTATTAAGGGTAGTGTATCTTTCTTATTTAATATTAAATAAGAAAGATACATGTAAAGCCTAATACTCCTTTTCTCCTTAAGGGGTTACCTCTTTACTATATAGTTGAGCTTATTGGATTTTCCTCTATGTCCTAGGCCCTCCAGCCTGTTTACTATTCAGCTAAGTCTGGGTCATTGGTACAGTATAAAAATGTTAAAAAATTTATAGTAATTTATATATTTTTTATACTTACCAATGACCCAGACGGGGATGGCCCTCCCTGGAGTTGGGAACTCTTGCCTCCCCACTGAGTACATAGCGCTGACCAGGCACTGCCAGTAAGAATGATAATTGGCGCCAATTTCGGGACGACTGCGTCACTGCGCATGCGCAGTAGAGGCGTACTATGGAGGTCCTTTAGGACATGATTTCTTTTTGTTTTGGATGCAAATTTTGGGGATTGGGGGGCAAAATTTGTGTTTGGCCCTGGTTTTGTTGGAGTTAGCACCAGCTAAGTCTGGGTCATTGGTAAGTATAAAAAATATATAAATTACTATAAATTTTTTAACTTTTGAGCAGCTATTTTTGCAGGGATCACATCAGGTAATTTCTCAACTCATTTTCTAAAGTAATGAAAAGGAACAATTTGGGTTACTGAACACGCTCTCATTAATATTGAACTGGGAATTTCCCATTCGTCTTCAACATAAAGATGATAAACACGAGGGCTGACAGTAATAAATAACACAAAACCATGTAGTTTGGGAATTTTTTTTTTTTAGCTGAAAATGTGAAAAGATTAAATTGCGAAAAAAACAACTCCAAAACACTTTCTCATAATTTTATTTTGATTGAACAATTGAAATTTTCGGGACATTTTCGTGATGACCGGCACCGGTAGTCAAAACTTTTATTCAGAGAACGACTACGGTACCGACTACTTTATATGTGGACCGAACAGTTCTACACTAAAATAGGGAGGTTTATGTGTTTGACACGTTTGTTTTACTACGACGCATAGCTCATGGTTCGTCCTTGTAACGAAGCAGGGGGTAGCCTGTTGGGAACTAAAAAAAAGAGTCTTTTTCTCGTGTAATGCAGTGTTGTTGCCCGGTTACAAGTGCGAATTCCAAAGTTAGTCTGGGTTGCCGATTAGTTGACATCAACTCAACTTTGGGGTGTCGACTAGTCGAATGGTCACGTACCTCAGAACAAGGGGAAGGGGGGGGGGGGGGGGGGGGGGGTTCCCTTATGATCATCTGGCTTTATAGTGAAAAGCAAGGGAAGGCCTCCTCTGGTGTCAGTAGTCCTGAGTCGGTGCTGGGATGATTTTAATGTGTAGCTCGGTGTGAAGCAAATAATATGTCTCATTTATGTATTGTTTTTAAAGTGTAGCTCACTGTGAAGCATTTGTATAAGTCATGTGTCCAACGGGCGTTAATATACAATCATCAGACACTGAGTATAAAGAGTCTCTTTCTCTGGACTGTCTTTATATTTTGGCTTCCCTTCACCGAATTAGCATAATGGATTATGCTGGCATTAAATGGAGAATTATATATTATGTAATACTCAGTTACATTGTTGGTGTTATGTCTTTCTTGTTTCTCGTAAAGGAGAAAGACATATATAATTCATTTTTGTCCTAGGCCCTCCAGCCTTATTACGATTCAGCTAGTCTGGGCCATTGGTTGTTGTATAAAATATTATAAATACAAAGTAATTTGTATATTTTTTATACTTACCAATGGCCCAGACAGGTATAGCCCTCCCATGAGTGGGCACTCATACCTCCCCGCAGTTTACAACATTTAACAGGCAGTTTTAGAAAGAATGATGGTTGGCGCCAATTTCGGTGTCTTCCTGGATACTGTGCATGCACAGTTCGCAAAAGTATGGAGGACCAGATAGGACATTCAATTTTCGGTTTTGCATGCAAATTTTGGGGATTGGGGGCAAAATTTGTTTTTGGACCTGGATTATTTTTTGAGTTAGCACCAGCTAGTCTGGGCCATTGGTAAGTATAAAAAATATACAAATTACTTTAAATTTATAATTTTTGAGACAAAAAAATAATGAAAATTGAATGGCAATTTTTGTTAATAGAACTGGCTGATTTTGACCGCTACATTGGGTAAAGGGTTGAATTGTTTATGTAAATTTTTCACAGGTATCATCAATGAATTGTATATGATATTAGGTGTGAAATGTAAAGTGAAACATCATTGCATTTCTTTATTTTGACTGTTGTTTCAGGAATTGATCTTTTTCTGGCTCATAAGAGTAGTAATTTATGGCCTATCTTTTGTATTTTTCAGTGCTGTGGTCTTCAAATTTGGAAGAACTGAAGATTTATGGATGTGATCTAAATAAAGTCAAAATCACACATCTTTTAAAAAAATTGATGCTTTGAACTTTAGTTTACAGCTGAACACACTCTGTTAAAGTTTTTGTATGTACAAATGTATATATAAGTTTTTCTTTTTTTAGAACTCCTATTATGTTCATAGAAGATCTATATTTGAAACTGATGCTTAGAGTTTATATGCCTTGAATTCTGGAAAACAGCAATTATTCTGGACAGACAATCCTGTAAAGTCATGCAAAAAATTGATTTTAGCCTTTGCCTAACATAATAGGGAATATTCTTGGAGAACTAAAAACAGAAATCACCATTCAAATTTTATATATTTTTTTCTTCTGTTCTTGAACCCCAAACATTGTTAACAACCCATCATTGGAATGAGCTTGTAAAGCTTGTTCAAATAAGGCATCAAGTTGTGGAGCAAAAATTGAAAATTTATAATTTTTCAAGAAATGCTTTTGCAAGTGTCATCCTCCAGTTGTATTAGGTAAAGAGTTAAAATACCAGAGTTTTATTTTCCTTAACCATCTGCACACTCATGTCAAACACTGAAAATTTCAAGCCACAAATCTTTCCCATACAGCAACTAGGAATTTAGTGAATTCAGTCTTGTTTGACTGAGCTCATTGAGCTGCATAAAACATGATTGTATTGGTTAACCGTATACCGTACAAACGGCCACATCCAACTGCATAATTTACAATTTAACCAGTTGAAAAAATAAATATTTTTATACTGTACCAATGACCCAGACATAGCTGGTGCTAACTCTTAAAATATAGGGCCAAACACAAATTTTGCCCCCCAATCCCCAAAATTTGCATCTAAAACTAAAGAAAACATGTCCAGAGAGGCCCTCCACACCTCGCCCCCACTGCGCATGCGCAGTGTCAAGGGCGTTCCGAAATTGGCGCCATTTATCATTCTAAGTTTGGCCCTTCATCAGTTAACATCTGACTGATCTTTGTGCTTTTAAATCTCAGTTTAAATGATGCCAGACAAATAAATATTAGTGAAATGGTGATTCTAAGGAGGATAGAAAAGGAGGAGAGGAAAAGAATGTGTGACAGAATATTATCAGGGCTGTAACTTATAATTTTTTAATGAAATTATGTTAAGTTACCTATTTTCAAGGCAGCAGCCATTTTGTTGTCATTCTGATTATTTAGTTACACTGTTTTTACAAGTGTTTTTCCTCTCTCCCTGTCCTTTAAGTTCCCCCTTGCTATTCTCCCATGCTTTTGGCATAATTTCTGTAATTATTATTACTAAAATTTCTTGGGAGTTTAGCTGAATAACAGAATGAATTCTGTTCTTTCCCCATGTTTACGTCTTCACCTACGGGTGGTTAGGCGTTGTGTTCTGCATCTACCATCTGATGTTCTGCAGTTTCTTCCCTGGAAGTCTCTGTTTTGCATCAGATGGTGTATTTTTGGTAACTGATTTCGGGCCTGGGTGCCTGGAGTCTTATTTTAGTGTTTTTACACTCATTGTTTACATTTACAACAGCCCTCTGTGTGAGGGGGGGATTTCTAAATAATAATATCTTTATGTTATTTCAATCATAACTAGATACATTATTATTGTTCGTAAGTGTTGAATAAATTGTTTAAAATATTTTTAAAATTTTTGTCCACACTTAGGCTTGGGATCCATTGGGGCTCAACGTTACTTTTCAGAAACTTGGGCTGTTCTGAAAAAATATTTTTTCAAAATATTTTGATTTCAATTATTTTTTCTATATTAATGGATCTTATTATTATTATGTATTTTGATTGCCAGGGGTTAGTGCGAGTACCAGGACTTGTTTTCTTTTCACATTGAAAGGATATTGATCTATTGTTTTAAGAGGAAGTCTTCCTCTGACCTTATTATCATTCTATATGTGGTCAGTGTACTCGCATTAACTCCGGTTCTGTATCGTATGATTTCGATGACAATATGGGAAGCGTATGTCACGGTATGTTGTTGGGGTTTTGGACACTCCGGTCCTTTCCCCGCAGGGTCACTCTACTTTATCAATTTCTATTTCAGACGATCAAGATTAGGGTGATGTATCTGTGATGTCTTCCAACAGTGTGCCTCCGTCGTCACAATTAATGAAGGGCTAGCGGAAAAGTGCTCATGTAATACGCCAATTGCCTAAGAGGACCCTAGTAGGTTCGACGGCCTTTGACGTCCGCTAGCTCGCCCGGTGTAGCATCCATTCACCGAATGGTTCGGCAGCCGGGTTCGTCCGTTGCGGTCTAGAAGGAATTTTGGGGTGATGCGAGCACTATAAAATTAACTTAATGCACACCCAGTGACGGCGGATCGGAGGGAGAACGGAGGAAGCCTTTTAGTCCGGTTCATAGCTCGTTCCGGTCCATCCGGACGGCAAGCGAGAGAGGCCCCTCTCTCGTTCAACAACATCTGGCCCCAGATGTTGTGGTACAAATGTGTCGTTAGCGGAGCATACGTCCGTCGCTCGGGACGCTCCGTTGTATAGGCAGTCCGCTGAGACTGCTAAGGCTTCCTCTTCTCGTCAGCGCACACGACCGCACCTTGGCTGCGTGACCGCCGATATATTACCAGCTTCGCCGATCAAGGATTCTTCGGCGACCAGGTCACACCATCCGGCAGCCAGGGATTCGAGACCGATGGACTCCGGACGTTCGCATAGGAAAAGTATGCGGGAGCCATCTGATGCGGAGCTGCCCTCGGCGAAGCAGCGATAGACTGCGCCTCCGCAGGTCTCGACGCCGGACATTCTTGTGCACATAGCACAGCTTATCGCAGCATCCCAGCAGCCGACAGAAACGGTGTCGGATCGAGAATTATCCGACAGCGCTGGGTCGGTAGCCGGGGACTCGAGGTCTGCAGACTCCGGACGTTCGCATAGGAAGTATGCGGGAGTCAACGTACACGGAGCTTCCAGCGGCAATGCATCGTAAGTCCGCTACTGCACAGGCCTCGGGAACGAACGTGCTTTCCTTAATAGCACAGTTTATCGCAGCATCCCAGCATCAACTGAATCTGTCGCATATATTTTATCCGACGATGCTGGGTCGGGACGCTCCGCGGAAGCGGGTACGGACGTCCGAAAGTTTCATCCGGTCCGACGGGATACCGAAAGGGATTCGGTGGATTTCAAGCTTTCCCTTTCGGAACAACATATGCTGCGATGCCGGATAAGAAACTGATAGCGTCGGTGGACTTAGAAATTTTTGGTTCGGTTCAGGGACATCGTCCCTCAGTTCCGACATAGTCCAATAATGTCACACAAACTTTCGAATTATTGAACGACGCTATATATATTATTATTTTATGCTTGCTATCCAAGCATTTCTGGTTTCTTGTTCGAAGAGTTATGGAGATGTCTTTCAAAAGTGTGCCTCTGTCGTCATAGTTAATGAAGAGTTAGCGGCAATAAGTGCTCATGGAATATGTCTATCGCTTACGGAGTGACATTCGCTAGCTCACCCGGTGTAGCGTACATTCATCGAATGGTTCGGCTGCCGGGTTCGTCCGTTGCGGTCTAGGAAGGAGATTTGGGTGATGCGAGCACTTTAATTACTTTAGTACTCACCCAGTGACGGCAGATTGAGGACAGATCGGAGGAAGCCAACAACATAGGGGACCGCATGTTGTGGTTCAGATATTTTACATTCGGAGCATATGTCCGTTGCTCGGGACGCTCCGTTATATTGACAGTCCGAGAGACTGTCTTTAATGCTTCCTCATCCTCACAGCAGGGCACACGACCGCACATTGGCTACGTGACCTCGAGTATCCGATCAGTTTCGGTATTCAGTGATTCCACAGCGAATAGGTCGCGCCATCCGGTAGCCAAGGGACACGAGGCCTATACACTCCGTTCGCTCGCATATTGGAAGTATGCACGGGGGTAACGATCTCGGAGCTTCCTGCGGCAATGCATCGTAAGACCGCTGCTCCTCAGGCCTCAGTGACGGACGTGCTATCCGAGTTAGCACAGTTGTTTCGCAGCATCCCAGCAATTGACGGTTTCTCGGTCGAATCAGGAATTATCCGACGGCGCTGGGTCGGTGCGGTCCGCGGTTGCATCAAGCTACGGACGACCGAACGCTTTATAGGGTCCGACAGGATGGCGAAAGGGATTCGAAAGATTTCGAGTTTTCCCTTTAGTAGTATCGGAAGATGCCTTTCATATCTTCTGGCATTTCTTCCAGTGATTATTTTTCGGACTTCATTGCTGCGATCTTGGATAAGAGACTTATAGCGTCATTGGACTCGGATTTTTCGATCGGTACAGGGACTTTGTCCCTGACTTACCGACGCAGTCCAATATTGTCATTACAACATGTGTTTTATTTTTCGACGCTATATATTTATATATATACAAGACGGCTACTAAGCATGATAGTTTAGTTTCTTGTCCGCGTGGCTCATTTCTGCCATTTTATCTTTTTTACATATAGTTTATTTTGGCAGAGCAGGGCATACCGAGAGTTCATATGCGTCTAGACGGTGTGATTAAAGACTGCATATATTCTTTTTCACCGTTTATGTCTTTTCCAATTTCAATGTTGGAAACGACATTATGTATATTAGACTTAACTTAGACGCTTTATTATACGTAATCCGCCTTACTGAGGCGTTATCATTACGTCTTCAAGAAAAGATTTACGGGATATTATTCTCAATGTAATTTCTTTTGAGGGCAGTAGTTTGTTCACGTATAACTCCGCCCTTCAGTGGCTGATTGGAGTTGGTTAGACGTGAGGCAGCCCTAGCTACATCCACGCGTGGATAGTAGGTTAAGAACTCTCTCAGAGTCGCTTCGTTCTCGGAGGAGCTTCTCTTCGACGGCAACTTTCCGGCAATCCATGAATTGCTTGATTTATACATTCTCTTGTCTATCTAGTGTTACAAGAGATTCAGACTGGGGCAAACATTCGGTGGTTGACTCAGAGAGTGCCGCCGCAGTTGCCGGACCCGAGTGTGGCTGTTATGACGGTTGCCAGTCAAACAGATTGGGATATATACTGATCCCTACGGATTCGAAGTGCCAGGGTCTTTGGGTTCCGCAGTCTTTTAGCTATCAGTTAACTTCCGCGGAATAATGTTTTTTAGGCTTGCTTTATGTCATTGCATGAACATTATTCAGAAACGCATGCCCAAATTCCTGTTCTTTAATTCGACAGTAGTGGCGTATCTCCGGAACCAGGGAGGCACTCTTTCGTTTCCGTTATTCAATTTAATGAAAAGAATCCGTCTGTTGGTTATAGTACACCAAGTTCAGTTTTGGTCCGTCATATTCTGGGTCGTCTGATTGTTTTATCGCACTCCCGTTCTCTTACGGGTCGCTTGTTGCTGTCAGAATGGACTCTCAACAAACAAGTATTCAATCAGATTTGCTATCTATGGGAGCGCCCAATGATGTTTTATTTATGACACAGTTGGCTAATCAATTGCAGACGTATGTGTTGGCTTGTCCAGATCTCTGAGCTAATACTGTTAACGCTCTATTGATCTATAGGACAGAATGATAGGATACGCGTATCCTCCGGCGCTGTTGTTTTTAGCAGGTATTGCTAAGATAAACAACCACAATATATTTCTGTTGATAGCATCTCTATCTTCACAGAGATCATGAGTAATTTACTCTCTTGTCTACTGTGGATCTTAACGTGAAATCTTCCTCTATGTGAGGATCTTTTTTCACTGGGTAAATCGTGTCATTTTTATCACAACCAGCAAGGTCGCAACCTTCATGTTTTCCGTTGTGTGGTCCATATTGCATTGTAAGCACTGTACTGGACGAGCTTTGGACGCGATTTCTTACTATAGGAGATCCTCTTCTTCGCTATTCTATGCGACTAAAGTGGAGGCTCTTCCGTCGTGGTGTAGGGATCATTATGTTCATATGGTTGATCCCTCCATACTACTCATTGCTATTTTTTAGTATACTTGTTTCACAAGATCTACTGCAGCCTGTTGTTATTTAGGTTATAGGTTTATGTTACCTCATACCTATGCACTCTACGATAGTTTACAATTGAGTCTTTTGTCTCTTTATCTAAGTCAGTTAGTAACTTTTTGATAAATAGACTTAGAATCTTTAGATTAAATTCCTATACGGATTTTAACTTCAGGTTCTTATTTAGCTAAGTAATCATTTGAGCCTCTGGAAACAGTAGTTTTCAAATTCTGACCTTTTAGACAGTAATTCTGTTGGTTTCTCTTTTACTGTAGAGTCAGTGAGTTTCATGCACTATCGATGGATGATTTTCACTTTCATAGTTTCGGAATCAATACTTCCGTTACTATTTAGGTTGGATTGTTGCATAAGAGTTAGGCTCCTATTATCCGGAACCTATTATTTTAAGGTCCTTCCGTCTTCGTATGGGCATAGGCCTTTACTCTTTCCGGGTACAGTTTATGTATTTATAAACAGATATCTGTTTATTACAAGGGCGTAAGCTTCTTCTGTCTTTGATGTCTAGTAGAAGGACGTTACGCTCCATTTTATTGTTAATGGATTCTATTAACTAGCGTACTGCTTATGGTATATCATTGGCTTAGCAGTTGTGCTTAAGATTTCGGCTCATGAAGTAAGAGTTCTTCTACTTCTTGGGCTTACATTAATAGTGTTCTATTATAGATTTTTGAAGGCTGCTCATTGCGCTCAGCCATCCATTCATGAATTTTATCTCAGAAATATCGAGTCCATTTCTGGAGGCCTCTATTGTTAGGTCTATTATCTACTGCTCAGAATGTCATTCACTTAACAGTTGCTACTATAGCTAGGTAGGCTGTCTGTTTCGGCAGTGTCTCCGTTCGGCTGCCCTCTTCGCTCTGGGCTATTTGACCCAGGGCAAGAAAAAGGGGGGGGGGGGAGGGTGTTCCCTTGGGTCACCTGTTTTTACTATGAAAACAAGGGGATACCTCCTCTGGAGTTAGTAATTCTGAGCTGTTTTTAGGATGGTTGTTTAGTGAGAAGTTTAAGTTTATAAAATTCATTCAAGTCTTAGTTTTTAAAGTATAGCTTTTGAATATTGCATATGTCAACGGACATGATTATGCAATTCTCACACACTTTTAGGAGTATAAGAGTCTCTATTCTCTAGACTTACTTTATTATTGGCTTACTTTAAAAATTATTAGTATAAGGATTATTGGATATTAATAGAGTACATGGATGTATGAAGCTCAATTTTTGGAAGGTGTTGTATCTTTCTAGTTTATCATAAATAAGAAAGATACATGTAAGGCCTATTACTTCTTTTCCCTACAGGGGATGACTCTATTTTATTTTATTGAGCGTATTCCATTTTGCTCTATGTCCTTGGCCCTCCAGCCTTTTTACTATTCAGCTATGTCTGGGTCATTGGTACAGTATAAAAATGTTAAAAAATTTATAGTAATTTATATATTTTTTATACTTACCAATGACCCAGACGGGGATGGCCCTCCCAGGAGTTGGGAACTCTTGCCTCCCCGCTGAGTACATAGCGCTTACCAGGCACTGGTTATTAGAATGATAAATGGCGCCAATTTCGGAACGCCCTTGACACTGCGCATGCGCAGTGGGGGCGAGGTGTGGAGGGCCTCTCTGGACATGTTTTCTTTAGTTTTAGATGCAAATTTTGGGGATTGGGGGGCAAAATTTGTGTTTGGCCCTATATTTTAAGAGTTAGCACCAGCTATGTCTGGGTCATTGGTAAGTATAAAAAATATATAAATTACTATAAATTTTTTAACTTTTTCAAAAAATTTCAACAAAACCATATCATCTGACCTCTCATTGGAACGAGCTTGATTGGTTTTGTTGAAATATTTTGAAAAATTTAAAAGAAACAATAATTAAAATAATAAATTTTGAAATTGTGTGTGTTGTGGAAAGGGTTAAACTCCTAATTGCATTATAGGAATAATTTGTGGCTTGAAATTTTGATATAATAATAATTTTAATAATAATTTATTTATATAGCACTTTTACCAGCAAAACACTGCTCAAAAGCACTCACGATATAAACTGACATTCAAAAGAAAAAAAGTCAGCAGGCAAAGTCTATATGAAAGAAGATGGGCCTTTAAACCTTTTTTGAAACTTTCTGTATTTGGAGGATTGGGGGTGTGGTGGCATTGCGGTAACCGGTTATTGTCAGATCACCGAAGTTAAGCAACGTCGAGCCTGGTTAGTCATTGAATCATGATGGCTGCCCAAACCCAAAAACCTTTATCACAGACTACGGGTCATATTTATGAAGAGATTTCATTGTAACTTGGTAGGATGACTCAGTATAATGTCTGGATGAGGGCATCCCCTTTTGGTTGCAATCGATCAACCATGATGGCTACACAGGCCCAAAAACCATTAGAGCAGTCTACAGGCCATATTTATGAAGGGAGGGGGCGCGGTGGCTCAGTTGGTAAAGGTGCAGGCTGCAAGCCGAGAGGTCCTCAGTTCGAATCCCACCTGCGGCAACCGCGTTGTGTCCTTGGGCAAGACACTTCACCCCCATTGCCAACGTGGGGGCACAGTGACACTGTGTATTAAGGTGTACTGCACGTCGATGGTGCACCTGTCTTCAACCATTGCTAACCCTGCTTGTGTGGAGTTGGTATGTTGGGGAGCTGACAGTTGCTCGCTGTTGCTCGGTGGTTCTCTCCGGGTACTCCGGCTTCCTCCACCCGTAAAACTGTCACGGTCATGATTAGCCATTGTGCAGAAATATGTGACTTTAAACACCAATAAATAAATAAATAAATAAATATATTTATGAAGGGATTTCATTGTAACTTGATAGGATGACTCGTTTTGGAATAATTTCACTGTAACTTGGTAACTTTGGTTGACATACATTAACTTGAGGGCCACATTCTCCCTCCCCTCAATTCTTTAGTACAGTACTCGGATGGGTGACCGTCTGAGCGATCGATCTGGACTCCTGTGTTGTGTCCTTGGGCAAGGCACTTAACCCCGATTGTCCAGATGGGGGTACGATGACTCTGTGCACTAAGTCGTACTGCATGCTGATGGTGTGCATGTCTTCAACCAATCTAACACTGCCTGTGTTGCAGTGCAGAGTTACGATGTTGGGAGCTGGCAGCTGCTCATCATTGCTCGGTGGTTCTCTCTGGGTACTCCGGCTTCCTCCACCCATAAAACTGTCACAGTCATGATTAGCTATTGTGCATAAGTATGTGACCTTAAACACCAATAAATAAATAAATATTTGGAGGATTAACTTAAATTCTGAGGTTCTGACGGAATGCATTCCATAGTGAAGGAGCTGCAAAAGTGAATTATCTTTTTCCCGCAGTAGATCTTATTCAGGGCATGACAGGAAGATTCTCTTAAGATGATCTATGATTCCGTACCGGTTTGTGTAAATCTGTTTTAAGTAGGTGGGGGCATTATCTCCATGGATGATGTTGTGTGTTATATCTCAACATCAATGTCCATGGGGTTAACACATAATACAAGGTGACAAAACATAACCCTTTGTCTAATGTAATGACCATATAGTGCTGTTATAAACAAAAATCTCAACTCAAATTTTATCATTTAAAAAAAAATTTTATCCCCAAAATATAGTTTATGACCTCTCTTTCAGAGTTGGAAATTTCATTCGAAACCTACTCGCTCCTCAGGATACATGACTTTAAAATTGTACATATTCTAAATCGCTGTTGATTTGCCCTTCAAAAATATAGAACATCAATATTGAGTTCTGACCTTGGTGTCTTACTGTGATATGAACTCATTGTTGACATTCTATAAATTTTTTTTTTAAGATTTGGAAATTAGATGCATACCAAGTTGCCAGGAACATGTCTGAAAAAATGTCACTGTTTCGATCAGACATGTTAAGCTGATAAATTGTAAAATGGTGAGATATCTGAGCAAAAATAGTGATAGTTTAATTAAACCCCCACTTTTTAAGAAATTGGGGTATACTAGATTGCTCCTGTCTGTCGGTCTATGAGTCCGTGGAAACATCTGTCCATCTGTACTCCAATGCCTGTTTGTGTAACTTTAACATTGCTGCTCAGATTTTGATGAATTTTTTTTTATGGGAAAGGCTTTCAAATGAGTCTCTAACAATATTTCTTGCTTTTCACTTTTCAGACTTTTTCCCCCCTTTCTAACTTTAAAAATTTGTTGTTTTCCTCATATTTCAGGTTTGGGTTATCAGACTTCAATGAAATTGGGGATGAAAATTGTTTATGAGAAAGGCTTTCAAATGAGTCATGTCCCTGCAGTAAAACAAAAGAAAATACATTGAAATCTCCTCCCCACATGTGGCATTATGTCTTTGTTCTCTAATGTGGATGGTCCAATCGTCACTAGACTTCAGTAAGAGATGAATGGGGAGTTTAAATTAATTTTTTGCTGTAAAACAAAGACAATAATTTCACATCTTTCATGTTGATGGTCATTGGTAACAGATGCATGTGGATCTCACAGTTTGTACTGGGTTGGTTCTCTCTGCTGTAAAGCAAAGACAGTAAACCCCTCGTGTGTATGCCTAGTGTTGAAAATATGTCCATCTTTTTGTCTGTTTATTTTGTATTTCAGGTTTGGGTTTTCAGATCTCAATGAAATTTGGAATGAAGATTGTTTATGGGGAAGGCTTTCAAACGAGTCTCTAATTATACTTCCTACATTTCACTTTCTAGACTTATCCCCCTTTTTAACTTTGAAAATTTGCTGTTTGCCTCATAAAATAGCCAATTTTCTGTGTGTTCTGGTTATCAGATTTCATTTAAATTTTGAGTGAAGATTGTTTATGGGAAAGGCTTCCAAGAGTCCCTGCTGTAAAACAAAGAAAATGCATGCAAGTCAGCTCCCCATGTGTCATTATGTCTGTTCTATATCTCTTATGTGGATGGTTCTATTGTCATTAGACTTCAGTAACAGGTGTTTCAGGCCTTCACAGGGGGGGGGGGGGGAGGGGGGGAATTAATGTTTTGCTGTAAAACAAAGACAATCATTTTGATGTTTGCCTTGTAAAATAGCCCATTTTTTGTCTGTTCCCCTCGTGTCTCTGGTTTGGTTTATCAGATCTCAATGAAATTTGGAATGAAGATTGTTTATGGAAAAGGCTTTCATAGTGTCATGGTTTATTTCTTCTCTTGCCATTGTTTGGCGGTATGCACTGTTGGGGGGTATGCACCAGGGTGTGGCCCATCTCTTGTTTTCATATGGCTCAAAGAGGAAAATATATAAACTTGATAGTGAAATTCTGTTAAAAAATCATAATTTCAAGCTCGTTTAATAGAAATTTATTGTGGAAAATATTGAGTCTTCCTCTGAGACTAAATATGTCTGGTTTCTATTACAATATTTTGGAAAAGAACTGCTTCCCTATTCAAATTATGTCAATGTGCCGGAAATGTATGATATTTATTCACAAGTACAATACAGCATTTTGTGCAGTAATTATGTTTTGACTCCTTGCATACTGCTGGCACGTATTCCCCACAGGACAACAATACTCTTGCCAACATAAGAGGGAATAATTTGGCTTCTGTTTAGCAGAAAGCATCACTGTAATAAATTGGACCAGTCATATCACGAATGATAGCTGGACTTCATTTATTTGAATTTTTTATCAAATCCAGTCGTGGATGCTTTACAGCAGCCATGACTGGATTTCATGAAAAAATGAAAGAAAATACACGGCAGGTAAAGAGTTAAACCTGTATAGATCATGTCCAACTCTATCACTAAAATGGTGATGATTGATCCATTAAAAATCATTTCCCCTTTTTCTGAAGTTCTAAAATTTTATATGATACAGACTTGAAGGACCTGAGATACATCTACTTTTTTGTATTGATTTGGTGTCCTGAATAGAAAATGCAACATAAAAACTCAAGAGTGGAATCCACTTGTAAGCAGTATAGTATGCATATCAGTTTTTAATTCAAATCTCCGTAAATGATGAAAAAAAATGCTTGTTTTCTGCAGTATACAATTTCTGCTTTACTGGTCAAATAGTATCAGTAACCAAGGCCTGGGGTGAAAGTCCTCAAAAGTGGACTGTTTTGGTATAAACGATTGGCTAACTTGACTTCATACCCATGTTGCTGTCATGATATAGCCAAAGATGCTGAAAATGATCTTTTCAGACACAAACAAATAAATAAAATAAATAAATAAATAAATTATTGTATCTAGTAATTATATGTACTTCTCTTGAGTTGTTATGATGTCTAACCATAATTTGACACCACCTTTTCCTTGTGGGAACCCTGGATAGTTGTGCAGTGCTTATTTACTGTTGTAAACAAGTTATGCTTTTACTTTTAAAATAGGACTCAGAAACCAAAGCCTGAGGTGGAAGTCCTCTAAAGTGGGCAGCATAGGTATCAACAATTGGTTAAACTTAAATTCATACATATGTTACAGTCATCAAATAGTAATCATTGCTGAAAGTGACCTTAAACTCCTATAAAATAGAAGACAATGCCCTTTTAATGTTCTCTGTAATGTAACAACCATATTCAGCCAGCACTATTCACAAAACTGGCATTCAGATTTTATGTTATATTTTTATTGCCTAAAAAGACAGCTTTTGACTCATCATTGGAATATGCACATTAAGCATGGTCCAATGAGCAGTCATGAGTTAGGACTTTTACTACTACAGTGGAGTTCTGTTAATTGAATAGCCACTTTGCCAATGAAAATTATTCATTATTAAATTAACAAGAGTATTCAATTAACAGGGATTGTGTCACTTTCCTGTATTCTATAGACCAAATCTGCATTTATTCTATTATATCTTGTTTGACAGAGCTCCATGAGCTCTGACAAACAAGATATAATAGATTAAATGCCTGTATTGGATGCACTGATGCCAAACAGGTCTATAAACAAAGAAGAACTGGGAAGATTCAGGGTAAGTTCTCGACAGGTTACAAGATTTTTTATTCAATTAACAGGAGTTTACTCTATAATCTATATTCAATTAACAAGTCAAATTTGTACTGCAGGTATGGTAAATGGTTTTGTGTTGGGAAATTATATTTTTATACTGTACCAATGACCCAGACTTAGCTGGTGCTAACTCCAACAAAACCAGGGCCAAACACAAATTTTGCCCCCCAATCCCCAAAATTTGCATCCAAAACAAAAAGAAATCATGTCCTAAAGGACCTCCATAGTACGCCTCTACTGCGCATGCGCAGTGACGCAGTCGTCCCGAAATTGGCGCCAATTATCATTCTCTGTTTGGCCCTTCATCAGTCAACATCTCACTGATCTTTGTGCTTGTAAATCTCAGTTTAAAGGATGCCAGACACGTAATTTTTGGAGAAAATGTGATTCTAAGGAGGATAGAAGGAGGAGAGGAAAAAGAAGTGGCAAAAAATAATCAGGGCTGTACTTAAAATTTTTTGATGAAATTATGTTAAGTTGCCTATTTTCGAGGCATGGGCCTCTTGTTGTCATTCTTGCTAATTGTTGCACTGCTTATTCAGTGTTTCCTCTCCCCTAACCTTCTAAAGTCCCCCCTGGCAATTCTCCCATGCTTTTGGCATATTTTTGAGAAGTTTCATTTCTAAAATTTCCTGGGAGAGTTGCTTGGTTACAGAATGTTTTCTGTTATTTTCCCCATAGTTACGTTTTCACCCATGGGTGTATAACGTTTGTGTTCTGCATCTTCCATCTGATGTTCTACAGTTTCTCCCCTGGGAGTCTCTGTTTTGCATCAGATAGAGTGTAATTGATGACTGATTCCGGGCCAGTTTTTTCAGTGCCTGGAGTCATGTTTTCTAGTGTGTTTACACTGTTTGTTTTCATTGGCAACAGCCTTTTTTGAGGGGGGCTGTTTGCCTTTGTGGTAGTTTATCTCATTATAAGATACATTTATATTATCCGAAAGTGTCTCATTAATTATTTTATATAAATTTAAAATTTTTGACCACACTTTGCCATCGGATCCATTGGGGCTCAACGTTACTTTTCAGCAACTTGGGCTTCTCTGAAAAAATATTTTTTCAAAATTATTTTGTTTTGCAATTGTTTTTTCATTTATTAATGGATCATGTTATTATGTATCTTTGTGTCAGGGGTTTTTGCGAGTAACTAGGACTTATTGTTGTTCTTTCACAATGAAGGGACATTGTTCAAATTGTAATAGGAAGAAATCTTCCTCTGACTTTCATGATCATTGTATTAATTGTAGTCAGTGTTCTCGCATTAATCCCTGTCCTATATGTGAACATTGGGACGAGAAACATTGGAAACGTGTGTCACGATATGTTGTTTCTGGAGAAAGAGCAATGCCGGCTCTTTCTCCACAAGGTCACTCTACTCTCTCAGTTTCTATTTCAGAGGAACCAGAACAGGGTGATGTTTCCATGTTATCTTCTTCAAGTGTGCGTCCGTCGTCACAAATGAATTCAGAGCTAGCGGCAAAAGTGCTCATGGAGATTAGACAAATGTCGTCCGCTAGCTCGCCCGGTGTAGCGTCCATTCACCGAATGGTTCGGCAGCCGGGTTCGTCCGATGCGGTCCAAGAGGAAATTTTGGGTGATGCGAGCACTATAAACATAATAGATGCACACCCAGTGACGGCGGATAGTAAACGAGAACGGAGGAAGCCTTTTAGTCCGGTTCCTAGCTCGTCCAGGTCCAGCCGGGCCGCGAGCGAGAGAGGTCCCTCTCTCGTACAACAACATCTGGGACCAGATGTTGTGGTACAAAATGTGTCTTTAGCGGAGCATACGTCCGTCGCTCGGGACGCTCCGTTGTATAAGCAGTCCGCAGAGACTGTTAAGGCTTCCTCTTCTCGTCAGCGCACACGACCGCACCTTGGCTGCGTGACCTCCGATATTTTACCAGCTTCGCCGATGAAGGATTCTTCGGCGACCAGGTCACACCATCCGGCAGCCAGGGATTCGAGACC
Organism: Pictodentalium vernedei; assembly: GCA_031216915.1. Taxonomy (NCBI): domain Eukaryota; kingdom Metazoa; phylum Mollusca; class Scaphopoda; order Dentaliida; family Dentaliidae; genus Pictodentalium; species Pictodentalium vernedei. The sequence continues at coordinate 644,776,922 of CM062296.1, read as the reverse complement.
GATGGACTCCGGGCGTTCGCATAGGAAAAGTATGCGGGAGCCATCTGATGCGGAGCTGCCCTCGGCGAAGCAGCGAAAGACTGCGCCTCCGCAGGTCTCGACGTCGGACATTCTTGTGCAGATAGCACAGCTTATCGCAGCATCCCAGCAGCCGACAGAAACGGTGTCGGATCGAGAATTATCCGACGGCGCTGGGTCGGTACGCTCCGCCGAAGCATCGGGGGCGGACGACCGGGAACATCGGGAGGTCCGACCGGATGGTGAAAGGGATACGGATGAATTGGAGCTATCCCTTTCGGAACAACATAAAGCTGCCGTGGACTTCATCCGGCACTTTCTCCCTCAAGTTGTTCCGTCGGGCCAGACTGCTGCGCTTCCGGACAAGAGAATTATAGCGTCATTGGACTCTGATTTTTTTGAGTGGTTCAGGGACATCGCTCCCGAGTTTCCGTCGCAGTCCAATAATGTTGCAAGAACATTTGAATTATTGAACGACGCTATATTTAAACTTGCTTCCAGGACGGGGAAAGCAGGTTTCTTGTCCGCTAATACTCTTAACCTGCCTTTCATTAATGCAAGGAATAAATTCGACACGGCAGGACAGGGTATACCGAGAGTTCCTCTGCGTATGGACGACGAGGCGGAAGACTTAGAGCTATCATTACCGTCGTCAGCTTCTATTCCAACCGCGGTGTTGGAAACAGCTATTGCGTCTAACAGAGCCAATTTAGATGCCTTATCTTACGCAGATCACCTTACTAAGGCGTTATCACTGCGCCTTCAAGGGGAAGAGTTTCAGGATATACAATCCTCTTTAAGACTTCTTTCAAGGGCAGTAGCTTATTCCACGTGTAACTCTGCCCTTTCAGTGGCAAATCTGGAGTTGGTTAGACGTGACGCAGCCCTAGCTACATCCACACTAGTGGATTCTAAGGTGAAGAACTCTCTTAGAGTCGCTTCGGTCTCAGGAGAACTTCTCTTTGACGGCAAGCTTTCCGCTATTTATGATAAAATTAAAAAGAAAGCTAATGATTCTCTGTTGTTCAGATCCGCTCCTAAAAAGTCGGATACAGCAGACACGAATAAGACAGGCACTTCTGGGTCTAATGCGCCCAAGAGAGGTTCCTATAGAGGTTCCGGTGCGTCCTCTTGGTCTTATTCGAGAGACCGTCAGGATAGCGACTCTCGTTCGGGACGTCCTTCAGGCCGGGACAATCGGTCGGACGCCCCGAGGTCGACGAGGCGAGGTGCGGGTCGTGGAAGACGTGGTTTCTCCTACCGCAGGCCTCGCAGGTCCAGGAGGTGATGGCTTAAACCTCTATCGCATTCCGGTTGGCGGAAGGTTGTCGAGTTTTTCACAAGAGTGGGCGTCGATTACGGACGACCCTTGGGTGAGAGGAGTGACTTCGGAAGGTCTAAAGATATCCTTCAAACGAAAGCCTCCATTAACTCGAAGTCCAAAGTGGACTCATCTTCCGTCAAATCCACAGAAAAGAGACGCTCTGTTATCAGAGGTGCAGTCTCTTTTAATGAAGAACGCGGTAGAGGTCGTAGAAAACCAGGAATCTCTGGGATTCTACAGCCATCTGTTTCTGGTTCCGAAACCAGACGGCTCGTTCCGTCCAGTCATAGATTTGAGCTGGATAAACAAGCTGATCGTCGCTCCGAAGTTTTATATGGAGACGATTCGATCGATCAGAGCGAGTATTCGGGTGAACGATTATGCAACGAGCATAGATCTCAAAGATGCGTACTTTCACGTCATGGTACATCCGACATTCCGAAAGTATCTACGCTTCGCAGTCCTAGGAGTGGTGTATCAGTTCCGGGCCATGTGCTTCGGATTGAATCTAGCACCCTAGGCTTTCACTCGGGTAATGAACTCGGTAATGATCTACTTCCGAGCTCATTCGTCTGCGGTAACGTCGGCCTACCTGGACGACATTCTTCAGAGGTACGGCAACGAGTTAACGCTTCAGAACGATGTTCAGAATCTTCTTCTATTGCTCCGACGTCTCGGTTTTATAGTAAACGAGGAGAAGTCGGATCTGGTGCCGTCCAAGTCATTCACTCATCTGGGAATGAGCTTCGAGACGCACAACAATCTCGTTCGTCTGCCGTTAACCAGAGCGAAATTAGTCAGTTGTTACGCTCGCTATTGTCTGCACGCAGACAAAGTCACGGCGAGAGAATTTATGAGACTGATAGGTCTGTGCGGAGCCGCCGCGGATCTCATTCCGATGGGGCGGCTACGCACACGTCCTCTTCAAATTTTCCTGACTCAGAATTGGAGTGTAAAAATTCATTCGCTCGATGTAGACGTTCTCTTGTCAGATCAAGTGAAACAAGAGATTCAGACTTGGGCAAACATTCAGTGGTTAACTCAAGGAGTTCCGCTGCAGTTGCCGGATCCGAGTTTTACCGTTATGACGGATGCCAGTCAAACAGGTTGGGGTGCATCATTAATCCCAACGGATTCGAGATGCCAGGGTCTTTGGGATCCGCAATTCCTGTGCAAGCACATAAACATCAAGGAAATGATGTCAGTTTGGCTTGCGTTACGTCACTGGATGGACATTATTCACGATGCTCATGTCCAAATCCTATCCGACAATACGACAGTAGTGGCGTATATACGGAATCAGGGAGGCACTCATTCAGTTCCGTTGTTCAATCTAATGGAAAGAATCCTTCTGTTTGCGTTAGAACATCACGTTCTTCTTTCGGTCCGTCACATACCGGGTCGTCTGAATGTGCTAGCAGACTCCCTTTCACGAAAGGGTCGCTTGTTGCCGTCGGAGTGGACTCTCAACAAACAAGTATTCAATCAGATTTGCTACCAATGGGAACGGCCAATGATAGACTTATTTGCGACACATCTCAACAATCAGTTGCAGACGTATGTGTCCCCGTGTCCGGATCCAAGAGCATTTGCAGTAGACGCTCTGTCGATCCCTTGGGACGGAATGATAGGATATGCGTATCCTCCAGCGCCGTTAATTCAACAAGTATTGCTAAAGATAAAACAATCTCAATGCAAGATTCTGTTGGTAGCATCTCTGTCGCCACAGAGACCGTGGATAAATCTACTCAGGTGTCTGTTGTGGGACCTACCGCGGAAGCTTCCTCCACGAGAGGATCTTCTTTCGCAGGGGAAATCGCGCCAACTCCATCACAACCCGCAAGGTCTCAACCTTCACGTTTTTCCGTTGTGCGGTCCTTCTTGCATGGCAAGCACTTTACAGGACGAGCAGTGGACGCGATTTCTAACTGTAGGAGGACCTCCTCTTCGCTAAACTATGCGGCTAAGTGGAAGGTTTTTCGTCGTTGGTGTAGGGATCATTCTGTAGATATATTTGATCCCTCTATACCAGACATTGCAAACTTTCTAGTATACTTGTTTGACGAAATCAAACTGCAGCCTGTTACTATAAAGGGTTATAGATCTATGTTATCTGATACCTATGCACATCATGATAGTTTACAAATTGGATCTAATGTCTCTTTATCGAAATTGGTTAGAAACTTTTCGATAAATAGACCCAGAACTCTTAGATTAATTCCTAAGTGGAATTTAGCTTGGGTTCTCCTTAAATTGAAGGAAAAGCCATTTGAACCTCTTGGGACAGTAGATTTCAAATTCTTATCTTATAAGACAGCTTTTCTCTTAGCTTTCTCTTCTGCCAGAAGAGTCAGTGAGCTTCATGCACTATCGGTGGATGATTCTCATTATCGTAGTGTTGGGAACACTATCACCTTCACTACTAATGTGGGTTTTTTAGCTAAGAATCAGGCTCCTAATAAATATCCGGAACCTATTGTTATTAAGGCTCTTCCGTCTTCAGACGGGCGTAGGCCTTTACTCTGTCCTGTTAGAGCACTACGTATCTATAAACAGAGATCTCAGTTCATCAGAAAGGGACGGAAACGTTTCTTTCTGTCTTTGATGCCTAATAGAAAGGACATTTCAGTCCATTCTATTGCTAGATGGATTCAGTTAACTATCCGTACTGCTTATGAAGATTTATCTTCTTCTCAGCAGTCTGTGCTTAAGATTTCTGCTCATGAAGTAAGAGCTCTTTCTACTTCCTGGGCTTATGCTAATAGTGTTGCTATTACAGATTTAATGAAGGCTGCTTATTGGTCTCAGCCATCCACATTTACGAATTTTTATCTCAGAAATATTGAGTCCATTTCTGGAGACCTGCATTGTTTAGGTCCGTTATCTGTTGCTCAGAATGTCGTCCACTAAACAGTTGCAACTATAGTTATGCAGGCTTTCTGTTCCGGCAGTGACTCCGTCCGGCTGCCCTCTTCGCTCTGGGCTATTTGACCCAGGGCAAGGGGAAGGGGGGGGGGGGGGGGGGGGGGGGGGCGGGTGTTCCCTTAGGTCACCTGCTTTATAGTGAAAAGCAAGGGAATGCCTCCTCCAAGTCAGTATTTCTGAGTCGCTTCCGGGATGGTTTTAAAGTGTAATATTAATGTTTAATTTCATTCATGTCTTATTTTTAAAGTGTAGCTCGGTGTGAAGCATTTGTATATGTCAAGTGTCAAACGGGCTTTAATATACAATACTCGGACACTTTTAAATGATTATAAAGAGTCTCAATTCTCTGGACTACTTTATTTATTGGCTTGCTTTAAAAATAATTAGTATAAGGGTTATACTGGATGTTAATAGAGAACATGAATGTTATTGTGCTCAATTATTAAGGGTAGTGTATCTTTCTAATTTAATATTAAATAAGAAAGATACATGTAAAGCCTAATACTCCTTTTCTCCTTAAGGGGTTACCTCTTTACTATATAGTTGAGCTTATTGGATTTTCCTCTATGTCCTAGGCCCTCCAGCCTGTTTACTATTCAGCTAAGTCTGGGTCATTGGTACAGTATAAAAATGTTAAAAAATTTATAGTAATTTATATATTTTTTATACTTACCAATGACCCAGACGGGGATGGCCCTCCCTGGAGTTGGGAACTCTTGCCTCCCCGCTGAGTACATAGCGCTGACCAGGCACTGCCAGTAAGAATGATAATTGGCGCCAATTTCGGGTCGACTGCGTCACTGCGCATGCGCAGTAGAGGCGTACTATGGAGGTCCTTTAGGACATGATTTCTTTTTGTTTTGGATGCAAATTTTGGGGATTGGGGGGCAAAATTTGTGTTTGGCCCTGGTTTTGTTGGAGTTAGCACCAGCTAAGTCTGGGTCATTGGTAAGTATAAAAAATATATAAATTACTATAAATTTTTTAACATTCAGTTAACAGGGTTATTCAGTTAAGAGATGTCCAGCTAAGTGGGCTCCACTGTACTGCTGCTTCCTCAATCATACAGTTTGTAAAATTAATTTGCCAACACCACAATGATAGACGTAGGACCCATTAGATCAAGGGGTTTCACTTCTTTGGCAACTGTGCCAAAATTTTAGGCGAAGACAGAGGCCAAAAATGTTCATTTTGAAGACAGCATGAAACTTCTAAAACCGACATTACATAAGAGAGCTTCAGAATTCAAATTTCTTCTCAACCTTCTCACAGTTGTTTACAATTGGCTGTAATGTAAGTGGAAGCCCTACTTTGGAACTATTCAAGCTAATAACTTTTCCAAACGAGTTGGAAAAGTGGAAGAAAAGCACGAAAAAAAAAGATCGAAAAGGGGTTGAGTGAGACCAGCGCTCGACATTACAGGTACTCTCTCTGCACACCTCTTGCATTTACCGAGCACATGCACAACAACAGTGACGTCAGTTCCTTTTTTTCCGCCATCGTGCATGGTCAGAATTTTTGTGACTCGTGCTGCTCAGCTTGTTTCATCGTGAACAGCTTGAATAACTTGCTACAATTATTGTTATATGTGCATTCTAGGATTGAATTCTTTACTCAAGCTCAAAATTGTTGTGTTTTTCTTTATGTTTATGCTCATTTTAACTTGTGTTATCTTTGCTTATCTTGTCTTTTCTGCTCGCGAAAATGCGACCTGCGTTGATCGGTTTTCCTCCTGTTGGAAGCTTGAATCTTTGGATTATTTTTGGGGATTTTTCCCACAAGAAATTATTCTGTCACCTTTTTGAACAATGCCGAAAACACTTCCTTGTCCTTCTTGCATGCAGGTGAAACATGTCGATAATGTTCACAGTACTTTTGTCACTTGCAACAATTGTTCTCAGGTCCATCCCTCTGATGTTCGTGGGGTTTGGTCGTCCGAGTTCTGGGCTTCCATTAACAAGGTGGTTCTAACAAGAGCTAGAACCCCTCATTCACGGGGCAAAGGTAGCCGTGCCTCATCGGATATTTCTAAGAGTGCACGTGGTGACTCTGTCACGCAGGATGTTGGGCAGCCTTTTTCGGTAGCATGGTCCTCTGCAACTGTTGGTGGTGCTGGTGCTGGGACGCCTGAAGTGGGGACTGCGGTCTCCCTTCCTTTGGCTCCGGTAGTCACCCTTGAGGCGATACAGTCACGGGGGCCCCGAGGCTGTATCTGTATCACAGGGCTCCCAGCCTTCCCTGGCTTCTCCGCGAAGCTGTACAGGTTTGCTGGCTGCCCCGTCTCATCTGGCTAGGTTTGCTCCTGGCTGGTTGGGATGCTCAGTCGCTTCGGCAGTGATTCCTCATTCCTCGGGTGAATCGTTTGTTATTCCTCCTTCTCCTGCTGGTGGGCCGACTAGCAGGATGGGGCTGTGACATTGGCAACCAGGGCCTTCTGTTCGGCAGAGGCCAGTGATGGCTCCTGTTAGCTGTCACTCTTGGGAACTTCCTCCGGTGATTTCCCACTGTGTCTCCAGTCTGGCTGTCAATCGATGTCTCAAAGGATGGGCAATTGGGGCCTTCTGTCTCGCAGAGGCTAATGGCAGGTTCCAGTCATCCTTGGGACAATCCTCCGGTGTCTTCTCATCGTGTCCCAGGTCCAGCTATCGATCGACGTACGTCGTCAGTCTCTCTAGAGGATTTGCAGGCAGGGCCTTCTGTTTTGCAGAGGTCGGTGAATGCTCCTGGGCTTCACTCTTGGGACTGTCCTCTGGTGTCTTCTCCCCGTCTCCCTACTCTGTCTGCTGATCGACGTTCGTCGTTGGTCCCTTCTGAGGATTTGGGTTCTAGAAGGGTTCATTGGGAAGACACTCCGTCAGGCGCGGCTGCTCCGACGGATTCTCAGGGTGAGCTGTGGCAGGCCGTTGTGGCTCTCACCCAGTTGCTTTCTAGCAACCCTCAAGTTGGCTTCCCTGTGCCTCCTGAGGCGCAACCTCCTTTGGTCAGTCGCAGAGATTCCTCGCCTGGCCCTTTGGATGCTGTTCAGCATTCACAGGAGGTTTCCGCTGGTCAGCCCGAGTTGGGCTATGTCACTTCTGCCACAGAGGATGACAATTTGCTTGAAAGCAACGGGCCCCCTCATCAGTCTGGGGGCAGGCTTTAGATTTTGTTTTTGGCTTATTGCCAGACATTCAGCCTTCAGACCAGCCATCAGTGACCGTCCGGCAGAGTCCTCTGTGGAGCGACGCAACCCTGTCGAGCCTTCTAGCTCTGGGATTTTGCGCCCTCTGCAATCGGCTCAGGTTGTTGAGTCCTTCCATAGCCTGGATGCCAAAATGCATTCCAAGGCCCTGAAGGGTTCTTTCTTTTCACGATCTGATGCATTTCTGCCTCCATCGTGGTTTCGTGTCTACGAATCCGTCTGTTCACCAGTTCTTCGTCATTCAAAGGACCAGCTTTTGTTACGTCAGCTGGACCAACCTGCTGCTGTGGGTGGTGGACGTTCCAGGCCCGCCAAGCGCCCAGCTGCATCGGCCACGCCTTCGGCTGCTCCCGCTCCTTCTGCTCAGAAGAAACGCCGATGCAGCCAAGCTCGCTGGCAGCCTCAGGGAGGAAAGTCTCAGGACCCTGTTGCTTCTCGAGGGGGGGGGGGTTTCTCCTCTCGGGGCCTCAGTGAGGCCGCAAATGAAGGTCCTCACCTCAATTCGCCTCCAGTCTAGGGAAGGCTGTCACTGTTTTTCGTCCATTGGACAGAGATCACGTTGAACCCTTGGGTCCTCACCGTCATCCAATGAGGTCTGCGACTGTCCTTATGTCAGCACCCCTGTTTATCTTGGGTGTCCCTCCCGACACAGGTCCCTTCCGATCCTCAGCATTGGGACCTTCTGGTGCAGAACGACAATCATATCTCCAAAGGGGCAACCAAGGTGGTCAGGAACACCCTTTCTCCAGGGTTCTACTCGAAACTTTTCTTGGTGCCGAAGAAAATGGCCAGTTTCGTCCTGTCATCGATCTGAGTATCCTGAACGAGTCCATCATAGCACCTCGTTTCACCATGGAGACTTTCAGCTCAGTTCGACGGTCGATTCATTAGGGCGATATTGCAGCCAGTACCGACCTAAAAGATGCCTATTTCCATGTACCCATTCACCTGGTGTCACGGAAATACCTGGACGACATCCTACAATAGCACCAGAATGCTGGAGTCTGATGTCCGACGGTTGCAAGGCCTGCTGGTATCGCTGGATTTCAGAGTCAATTGCAAGAAGTCGGATGTCCTTCCTTCTCAGCAATTTCGTCATTTGGGAATGGGTTTTTGACACTTTTCACAATGTTGTGTCGGTTCCCAATGCTCGGGTGGTGCTCCTTTCTGCCTTGACTCGGAACCTGCTCCGATCCTCCTCGTTCTCGGCCAGGACCTTCCGTCGGATGCTGGGCCTTTGCGGTTCGGTGACAGATCTAATTCCGCTGGGTCGCTTGTTTGTCCGACCTCTCCAACACTTCATGTTGGATCATTGGCGTCCGAATGTGGATCCTCTGGACCTGGAACTTCCTATTCCTCGGTCCTTGCTTTGTCACCTCCACCCTTGGGCCAATGTTCCCTGGTTGACTCAGGATGTCCTGTTGGATCTTCCTTCGGCCGATCGCATCCTTACTGCAGATTCCAGCGATCGGGGCTGGGGTGCTACGTTGGATCCTCTCGGTCTGTCTACTCACGGCGAGTGGGACAGTGAGCAGATGGCCCTTCATATCAACCAGAAGGAGCTCCTTGCTCTTCTGTTGAGTTTTCAGCAATGGATCTCTCACCTGTCGAATCACACAGTCCTGCTTCTTTCGGGCAATTCGATAGTGGTGGCCTACATCCAGAATCAAGGTGGCAGGCATTCGATTCCCATGTATTGCCTACTCGGAATCTTCTGCTGTTGGCGTGGGATGTAAACTCTCGGGTGGCCATTCGGCACATTCCAGGACGTCTCAACGTCCTAGCAGACTCCCTGTCCCAACGGGACAGTGTCCTTCCCACCAAATGGATGCTGTATCGGTCAGTGTTTCAGACGATTTGCGAACAGTGGGGTCATCCTCTTGTCGACCTTTTTGCCACTCGCTGGAATCATCAGGTAGAGACCTTTGTCTCTCCTTGTCCGGATCCACTAGCCTTTGCTGTAGACGCTCTGTCTCTGGACTGGACAGGTTGGATCGTCTATGCCTTCCCTCCTGCACCGATTCTTCCTCAGGTGTTAGCGAAGATTCGCGCTTGCAGTTGCAGGGTCATTCTGATCGCACCACAGAGGGTGTGGATCAATCAGCTGCGGCCTCTGTTGGCAGATTGGCCAATTCGTATACCTCTATGCTGCGGTCTTCTTTCCCAGGGTCGGCCCAGGAAGTATCACAACAACCTGGCGAGCCTGTCTCTTCATGCCTGTCTTTTATCAGGACCTGTCTCCGACGTAGAAGTTTTTCGAGACGAACAGTGGAGTGCATTTCTGCATCATGGCAACATTCCACTGGCATGACTTATGCTGCTAAGTGGAAAGTTTCTGCTGCTGGTGTACAGCTCAACATGTGGATTACCGAAATCTGTCAATTGCTCAAATTGCGGATTTTCTGCTATACCTTTGTGACTACTATTAAGGGCTATCAGTCTATGCTGTCAGATACTTTCTCTTAGGTGGGAAAGCGGTGCGTCGGTTGTAATCTCTTTCTCTCCAAACTGATTCGGCACTTTTCTCTGAAAAGGCCTCGAGTTTTGCATCTTACACCCAAATGGAACTTGGCATGGGTGTTACATTGTTTGGAGGGGGCGCCGTTCGAGCCTTTATCTCAGACCGATATGCGTTTTCTCACATACAAGACTGCTTTCCTTCTAGCGTTTGCTTCTGCCAGATGTGTCAGTGAGTTTCATGCGCTTTCTGTTGATACAGCTTTCTTCAGAAACGAGGCTAACAGTGTAACCTTCGTTACTGATTGCCCTTTTCTGGCCAAGAATCAACTTCCTGATTCGGTACCTCCTCCCATCTGCATTCAGGCTCTCCCTGCTGTCGATGGCCGGAGGCCTCTTCTTTGTCCTGTTCGTACGATCAAGATTTATATTAATCGCACGCAGTTCATTCGGAGGGGTCAGAAGAGATTTTTTCTGTCTCTCATTCCTGGGAGGCAGTCTTTCTCTTCCCATTCTATTTCCAGATGGATATGTCTCACAATCAAGCTGGCTTATCTCAGTTTGTCTGCTTTGGATCTTGTTTTGAACCAATTTAATGCTCATGAAGTTTGTGCCATTTCTACTTCCTGGGCATTCTTCAATTCTGTTTCTCTCAGGGACGTTATGAATGCGGCTTACTGGAGGAATGCTTCTACTTTCTCCTCATTTTATCTCCGCCACCTACAGCAGCAATCTGAGGACCTTTTTTCTTTAGGCCCTCCCTCTTGTTGCTGCTCAGGCTGTTGTGCACCCTTGTTAAATATATATTTTCAGGTTTGTGCATCGTTCGGCCTTGTTCTTTTCAGGTGCTTCATTCTTCTTTTACAGGTTTCGCTGTCATTCTCTGTCCTCCCTGCATTTCTTTCTGCTGCGCTTGTTGGTATTGGTTATGTGATTCACCTCCGTATTGTTTATTCAGCCAATTGTAAACAATTGTGAGTAGGTTGAGAAGAAATTAAAAATTTTTAGTAAATTTTGTTTCGTAACATACCAACCACAATTGTTTACCGGAGGCCCACCCTCCTAGCGGATATCTTTTGATATTGTTGCCTCCCCGCAATCACAAACTTTTCGTTGGCGGAAATTTGGAATTGACATCACTGTTGTTGCGCATGCGCTCGGTAAATGCAAGAGGTGTACAGAGAGAGTACCTGTAATGTCGAGCGCAGGACTCGCTCGACCCCTTTTCGATCTTTTTTTTTTTGTGCCTTTGCACTCTTCCACTTTTCCAACTCGTTTGGAAAAGTTATTAGCTTGAGTTAGTTTTGAAGTAGGGCTTGCACTTACGTTACAGCCAATTGTAAACAATTGTGGTAGGTATGTTAAGATACAAAATTTACTAAAAAATTTTAATTTTTCCCAGGAGAGAAAGTCGAAAAGTTGAGGTTTTCGACATTCATAATATCAGGTTCATCCCCTGCAGACTTGGACAGTAAAGCTGCAAGTTAATTTTTAGATCCAACAAACAGCTCTATAATTGGCAATATGAGTCAGTTGGGCAGTCTGTGAACAAGAAGTTTTTAAACTTAAATAACTTTTAAAATACTTGGTGGTATGACATCATATTTTATGCAACTGTATCTTATTGATGTCTACGCCATGTTTAATGCAGGTGTTATTATGTTTCGGAGCATATGGGTTGGAGTTATTGCCCTTGATAGACATGGAATTTGTTTCATTTTTAGCTCAACTTTGACGAAGTCAAATTTGAGCTATTGTCATGGCCCGTCATCCGTCGCCCATCTGTCCGTCCGTCCATCCGTCCGTCTGTCCATCTGTCCGTACGTCAACAATTGGCTATGGCTCGGGCTAGAGGTCGTATTTATGAACCGATCTGTACAAAACTTCTTGTGTACCTTTGTTATGATCCTGGGACGGGAACAAGTGTTTTTAGGTGTGGTCCGAAATTCAAGATGGCTGCCAGCATCCATTTTGTACCGATGATGCAAAAATCAGTTTTTTGTACAGAACTTCTGTATGAAAGTTCTGATTTGAATAAAGTTTTGTATAAATGTTTAGTACCATGGGATACATCACATATAATACAGGTTTTTTTCTCATGCGTAAATTATGCAAATTAGACTGACTTTGATTTATTTAGTGTTACTTTCAGAGCTGTAAGTGCCAAGCTGCTATGGCTCGGGCTAGAGGCCGTATTTATGAACCGATCTTTACAAAACTTCTTGGGTACCTTTGTTATGACTGTGGGACGAGAACGAGTGTTTTTGGGTGCAGTCCGAAATTCAAGATGGCTGCCAGCTGCCATTTTGTACCAACGATGCAGAAATCTGTTTTTTGTACAGAACTTCCATATGAAAGCTCTGATTTGAATAATTTTTTGTATGAATGTTTAGTACCATGGGATACATCACATATAATACGGGTTTTTTTTCTCGTGCGTAAATTATGCAAATTAGACTAACTTTGATGTTTTTTGGTGTTACTTTCAGCACTGTAAGTGCAAATGCCAATACGGCTCGGGCTAGAGGCCGTATTTATGAACCGATCTTTACAAAACTTCTTGGGTACCTTTGATATCACCGTGGGACGAGAACGAGTGTTTTGGGGTCCGGTCAGAAATTCAAGATGGCCGATGGCAGCCATTTTGTACGAAATTTGGTGCAATCAGATTTTTGCACAGAACTTCCTTATGAAAACGCTGATTTGAATAATTTTTTGTGTGAATGTTTAGTACCATGGGATACATCACATATAATACAGGTTTTTTTCTCGTGCAGAAATTATGCAAATTAGATGAACTTTGATTTTTTCAGTGCTACTTACACACAGTAAGTACACATGTCAATACGGCTCGGGCTAGAGTCTGTATTTATGAACCGATCTTCACGAAACGTCTTGGGTACCTTTGTTATCACCTTGGGACGAGAACGAGTGTTTCTGGTTGCGGTCCAAAATTCAAGATGGCTGCCAGTGGCCATTTTGTATCGAAATTAGGTCTAATCAGTTTTTTGTCACAACTTCTACACAGCTCATATTTGTGAACTGATCTTTACGAAACTTCTTGGGTACCTTTGTTTTCACCTTGGGACAGGAATGAGTGTGTTTTGGGGTGCCTTTGTTATCACTGTGCTATGAGAACAAATATTTTGGGGTTCAGTCAGACCCACTCTGGGACTCAAAGATTTTTTTCTAGTTTAGCATCTGACTGTCACCCACCTTTACAATACTTTACCTATACATTTGTTACAGGCAACGCTCAGTATTTATGTACAGACCGTTACAATACTTTATATGTACCTTTGTTATCAGGTCATTACCTAGGTGTTTGTCATTGCTGTGTCACATACTATACATGTACATGTCTTTGTCTTGACAAGTTGAGCTACAGTGTCATTGACACTTTCATTATATGCCCATTTGGGGGTGTGGTGGCTCAGTTGGTAGAGGTGCAGGCTGCAAGCCAAAAGGTCCTCAGTTGGAATCCCATCTGCGGCAACTGCGTTGTCCTTTGGCAAGACACTTCACCCTCATTGCCCTGGGGCATGGTGGCATTGTGTACTAAGGGGTACTGCACATCGATGGTGCACTTGTCTTCACCCAATGCTAACCCTGCTTGTGTGGAGTTAGTATGTTGGGAAGCCTGACAGTTGCTTGTTATTGCCCGGTGGTTCTCTCTCGGTACTCCAGCTTCCTCCACCTGTAAAACTGGCTGACACGAGATGACACTGCCTGTTGAAAATATCATTAAACCCCAATAAATAAATATACGCCCATTTGAAAAAAAATGGTTGTATTATGTAATCAGTCTGTTCATCCATCTGTCTGCACTAACAAATGACTACTTATGTGGCTACAAGTTAGTAAAACAGGATACTTATGTGGTTAAAGTCTGTTACATGCTAGCCACGTAACAGAATCTCTTATTGTGGGGTGGGGGGGGGGGGGGGGTTGGGGGGTTGGTTGGATAAATCTAGAATAGGGTTAGGGCATTCCAGGGTGGGGTTTAGGAATAGGGTGGGGGTCAGTGAAGGGGTGTTAGAGAGTAAGGTGGCTAGGGTTAGTTTAGGGTTAGGGGTGGTTAGGGTTAGGGTCAGTAAAGGGTAGGGTTAGGGTTAGCTGACCCCCCAAAAATTTTCCCCCAAAAAACTTTTTATTATGTTGGACATGTGTTTTAGGTTAGCCACCTAATTTGTCCATAAATAGCCACATATGTGGCCATTTGTTAGAACGTCCATACGACTGTCCATTCATCTGTTAACATTTTTGGTTTCCGACCGATAAATCCAGTTTGCATTATTTGATCTCAACCAAAGTTGGTATGTGTATTACCCAGCTTGTAGTACAAGCCAAGTTCGATTATGGGTTCCGTCCAATTATTTTTACTAGAGTTTTGGCCCATTTTATCATCTTAGAATTCGACTATTAACATGTTTGGTTTCCACCCAATAACTACAGTTTGGATTATTTGTTCTCAATCAAAGTTGGTATGTGTATTACCCAGCTAGTAATACAGGCCAAGTTCGATTATGATTTCCGTCCTATTATTTTTGCATGAGTTATGTCCCTTTTTCGACTTAGAATTTGACTGTGCATTAACATTTTTGCTTTCTGTCTGCACACCAATTGTGGTATATCAATTTTTCGACCCTCTACAGGATATTTTTTGTTTTTAAAAATTTGATGAGCAGTTTCCATCTTGGTTTCAAAAAGTGATGATAAATAGTGAATATAAGGCCAGTACGCAAGATTAATGGTTAGCATTTGGACATTTTGTATAGCTTTTTGCGATGCGAATCGAGTCATCAAATACCTTGCTCTGCACATTGTTGTCGAGATATCAAAATTTCAGGGTGCAAATTGTTCCCATAATGCAACTAGGAATTTAACCAAATCAATCTTCTATGACAGAGCTCATTGAGCTCTGTTAAACAATATTGAATTAGTTAAACTCCAAGTTGCAAGATGAGGAAAATTTTGTGCTTGAAATTTTGGTATTTTGTCCTCAGTGTTCAGGGGTTAAACCCATGGTATTTCAGGCCTGTCTGAGTGGTCTGTTGTGTTGAAAAAATCAAATTGCATAAAGCAGTTTATTATGGAATGAGGTTTGTCGACCACATATTATTTACAGTTTTGTTTCAGATAATTTTTTTAGCATGTTCTAATTGTTTCATGTTTTTGATACTGTTTGTGATAAAGTTGGGCACATTAAATTAACTATTGGGTCAACTCATCTGTACAGTTATTATGCCCCTGACTTGAAAAGTCGAAGGGATATCTAGTGGAGACCTCTGTCCATCTGACCATCCATTTGTCTGTCCATCCGTCCGTCCCAACATTTTCCCTTGTACCTCCGCCACTGCTACTCCGATTTGAATGATACTTTGTTTTGTGATATAGCGTGAGCACATTTTTTCCAGAGTTATGGCCCTTTTTCACTATTTGGACTTTCTTGTCATTCAATTATCTCATTTTAATAACCTTTTTTAAATAGTTTTTGTGAAACTGTCACATTTCTCGTTTATGTTATAGATCTCCAAACGTCTGTTGATATTTATTTATTTATTTATTGGGGTTTAATGGCTTTCAACACATGTCCAACAGTTTTACAGATGGAGCTAGCTGAGTACCCGGAGAGAACCACCGAGAAATGGCAAGCAACTGTCAGACTTCCCAATTTATTACATGCCCATGCAATCTCTCTTATGCAATACTGCGTATTGCACACCAACCTGTTCCAACCGGGACTTTTTTTATGCAATGCGACTGCATAAAGTGCATGGTGTTTACCACCGTTGATAGAAAAGAAAATTAGGTCAGTAGGCGCTTGGGTCATGTAATAAATACAAAACCACATGTATGTTTCAATGAGTCGTTTTGTATTCAATTCGTCAGATGTGCGTAGAAAGAAAACGTCTCGACCTTCGGTCTCGACATTTTCTTCCTACGCGCATCTGACTCGTTGAATACAAAACGACTCATTGAAACATACATGTAGTTTTGTCTATATACTAACTGCATACAAGCAGGGTTAGCATTGGTTGGAGACAAGTTCACCATCGACTTGCAGTATGCCTTAGTACACTGTGCCACAATCCTTCTCATGATCAATCAGGATAAAGGACACAACACAGTTACTCTTGGCGGGGATCAAACTCTGAACCTTTCAGTCTGAAGTTCAATGCCGTAACCATTGAGTCACCATGCTTCCTATCACAGGGACAGACCTGGGCTTGCGCCAGTGCGTATTTGGTTCTGAAACATCAGGACCTGGCTCTTAAATCTCAGAAATAGGCTTCTCAGTTGGCGCGTAACTTCTCAGATCATATTTTGATATTCTTTCGATGGAAAATCGAGAGAGACACTCTTACATGTATTGTATATATGATTATCATTTATCATTGTTGTAGAGTGCTTAAGTTAATACTTCAAGTCTTAATTACCAAGCATTAATCTTCACTGTGGTTTCTGATCAAATCTTGGCTGCCTAAATAGGCAGCCAAGACTTGATCAGAAACCACAGTGAAGATTAATGTGTGCTATAGTGTGCTAAATGAAAATGATGAGAGCTATTGCATACTTGCAGTGTGTGTTACAAACAGCAGTGTGACTCCGTAAATTGAAACCTGGCGCATGAATTGAAAAAATAGACTCCGAGGCTAGAGCGTATTTTAAATAGTCCTGATCGGTCCCTGCTATCATCTGTTGATGTTGCAGGAGTTTCTAATGTGTACATGAATGTTTAAGTCATTCATGAACAATATACACACTGATGTCGAAAAAAAATTGTTAAGCCATAAACTTGTCACATCATGCAACTAGAACTTTAACCAATTCAGTCTTATTTGGCAGAGCACTTAAATTCCTAATTGCATTATGTTCAAAATTTGCAACTTTAAATTTTGGTATTTTGACATCAGTCCCCCATGGAAACTCTGGAAAGTAGTGCTTGTTTACTGTGGTAAATCAATTCTGCTTTACTGGTACATGAAAAATAGGACCCAGAACATGGAGTGGAATTTGTACACAGTAGTTAGCACAGGTATCAATAATTGGCAAAACTTGACCTCATACCTACGTCACAATCATGATATAGTGATAGATGCTGAAAGTGACCTTAAACACCAATAAAGTAATTAATTAACATCCGTGCAGGGGATTAACATTTAGAAGAGTAACATTGGTTTTGTTTCCTGACTAGATTGGGTCAAAATATTTATTTCTGACTATTTACTCTTAAGTGCAATCTGAAGAAAGTTGTAGAGTAAATTTAGGTTTCATTTTTTCTACTGTTGATATTATGCATGTATGTTATAGAAGGAGAGTGGTGGCTCAGTGGTTACGTCCTTGAACTTCAAACCAAGAGGTTCACGGTTCAGTCCCCACCAGGGGTAACTGCATTGTGTTCTTGGGCAAAGCACTTAATCCTGAATGCCCATGTGGGGGCATAGTTGCACTGTGTACTAAGGCGCAATGCATGTGATGGTGCACCTGTCTTCAACCAATGCTAATCCTGCTTGTGTGGAGGTAGTATGCTGGGGAATCTGGCAGTCACTTGCTTTTGATCAGTGGTTCTCTATGTGTACTCTGGGTACTCCACTCGTAAAACTGCCTGACATGAGGTGACCCTGGATGTTGAAAGTGTCGATAAACTCCAATAAATGAATAAGTTAAAGAAAGTTGTGTCATCATTCATATAGGAATAAAAGAAAACTTTTGATCAAGGACTATAGGGTGAATCTTTATGTTCTGTTGAGTTTTGAGATCTGTGCAGATAAACTTTTTCTTCATTAATTTAGTAAGCAAAATTGTAAGACTTGAATTCAAAGAAAGTGGCTACAAAGGCATAAAAAATGAATGATAAATGTCTGGAATTTGATCTACTATTTTGCATTTTCTTATGGCGTGTTGGCCATATTTTATTTTGTGGATAACACTAGGATAAACCATTTTCATTTGCTTAAAAATTATTAATATTGTTGAAGACAAATCTTTGCTTTGTTGTATTTTGTATCCTTACATGCATATTTCTTATCTGTCATTGTTTAAAGCCTATACTGATTAATTACTTTGTTGCTATATTCTTACGAAATATTGAACTTTCCCCAGTTTTTCTCTTAATCTTTCTCCCTCTCGACAAACAGGGTCAACCTGTTCATAATGGCCATACGCAACACACGAAAAAATGTCCAACTGAGGTCTCTCTCAAACTTAGACTTTTCTATGTTATGTCGATTGGGGAACCAGTTTTATTGACCATTATTATCAACCAGGTCACCCCGTTTGTCACCGGAAGCCCAGTTAGAAGGTTCAAAGTCTGAAATGTGAGCCTGGTTGGAGTGTTTATTAACACACACACACATACCCTTACTTTTAATGTGTATTGATGGGCTATATTTGCCGCAAACTGACAAAGAGGTTCTGTGATTTCTATTGTACCTTGAAATTTACTATTGTAAATGAAATTTCATAAGTGATGGAAGTTCACAGATGGGAATCAGTTTCCAGTATTTCTCTGTGTGTTTCTGTGTGTTGTGGGTTAGTAAACATCAGCAATTGGGCACACACACAAGACTTTGAGCCTTCTACCCAGGCTCATTCTTGACAAATTGGACATGCCCTTTCTTGTAAACAGTGACGATTGGGCACACAGAAGACTTTGAGCCTTCTACACAAGCTCATTTTTGACAAACTGGGCGTTCCCTTTCTTAATGGCTATACACTTTGCAGGAAAACTTGACAAAACGTCCCAAGTGGGGGTCTATCCCAGAGTTGGATTTTTCTTTGATAAATCGATCAGGGCGACCAGTTGACAGAGTCACCTTGTTTGTCACCACGAGAAAGGTTAGAGGCTTCAAAGTGTGAATGTGATCCTAGTCATCAGTGTAGACCACCTTCCACCCCTCACCATATACTGTCAACCTTATTATGATCTCATCAGTAAAATACACAGCAAGTGCTAAGAACTCTCTTTATAATGCAGATAAATGTATATTAACATGCCATTGCTGTAAATATCTTATTTATTCATTGTAGTTATCATTAAATTTAATTTGTTGTTTACAAATCTCACTTATTTGTTATAGATGTTACTTATTTGTTACAAATTTCACTTATTTGTTTTTAGCTCACCTGACTCAAAGTCAGCATGAGCTATAGTGATCACTCACCATCCGTTGTCCATGAACATGGTGTTTGCACCTGCCCCTCCTAAACTGCTAAACCAATTTTAGCTAAATTTGGGGTGATTGCTTGTTCTGACATCACATTTTTTTTTTCAGATCAACTTGCCCAGCCCCTAGGGGAGGGGGGTGAGGGAAAATCATCCAAATGTTTTTTTAAGTTTGATCAAAGGAAGTTTATGGAGCAATATTTGTCTTACTAATGGGAGGGTGCAAGATTTTTGGCCCTGCCCAAAATTTATATTTTCTGAACTGATTGTATGATTTGAACCAAATTGGTATGTGGTATTATTGAGTCATAAGTATTGACACATGCAAAAAAAAAATGTATGTATCCCCATGGGAACCCCAGGAGTTAAAAATAGAAATATTTTCAAATGCCCCTGTTTCCCAAACAACACAGAACAAAGAGCTGTTATTTGATATGAAGCATCCTTAGGACCAGTGCAACTGAATGGTAAAAAAAATTGCCATTGGTTATGTCAAGGTGTTCTTTTGGGGGACATTATAAAAATGCTGAGTCAGCATTTTTGTAAAAAAAAATTAAAAACATTTTCTCCAGAATCAGTGATCAGAATCTTTTGATAGAATCAACTTTGTTCAAATCTAGTGCCTGGGTTAATATTTGGACTCCCTATGGGAGCCCAAATTTTAACTTAGTTCATTATGAGGGAATTTCTTCAAAAAATCTTCTTCTCCAGAACCATCTATTGGAATCTTTTGATATTTAATATATATCTCTAAAGGGGATGAGAGGCACAACTTAGTGCAATATGAGGAATAATCTTTAAAAATCTTCTTCTTCAGATCCATCAGAATCTTTTGATATTTGGTATACAGCATCCTTAGGGAAGTCAGATCTAAATTTGTTCAAATCAAGTCCCTGGGTGAATATTTGGGCTCCCTATTGGAGCCCGAATTTTAACTCAGTCGAATATGAGGAATAATCTTTAAAAATCTTCTTCTTGAGATACAATCAGAATCTTTCGATATTTGGTATACAGCATTCTTTGTGGGTTCAGATTTAATTCAAGTCCCTAGATTGATATTTGTGTTCCCTATGGGGAGGGGGGGGGGGGGGTCAAATTTTAACATAGTGCAAAATTGGAAAATTGGTAAAATTCTCAAAATCTCTTTCTCTGGAACCACCAGCCAGAATCTTTTGATATTTGGTATACAGCATCCTTCAAGTTTGACCAAGTCAAATCCCTAGGTTGATATTTGAACTCCCTAGTTTTCCATTGCTGAAAATCTGGGCATTATTTCTGATAACATCACAATACTAGAAAAAAATCCATCTGGCATTGACAGTAAAGTTATCAATAAATAATTAAATAATTTGATTTGGCTGTTGTGTAAGCTAGCCATAGGTGGTAATTAAATCCTTCTTTAAACAACTTTGGTCAGGTGAGTGCCTCATGGGCCCTCTTGTTTCATCATACAATCACCATCAATTAGCTCAATATGGAAATATCATTCACAATATGTCTAATAAATGTGTGATGTCAGAAGTAAATGTTGATTCCATAATAGTGTGAGTAGGTTGGTTTCGGAAGTAGAATTGAATAATCTGCGCTTATCATGCATTCTTTGCTCCCAAATACATTTTGAATGATTTGGAATGATTATATGCAGAAAAAAATTTACCCCTATAACCCTCCAACTACCCCCCCCCCCCCCTCACTCCCACCCCACCCCCGTGTCATTTAGGCATTTTTTTGCTCCAAAATGCATTTTGAAGGATTTGGAGAGACTCCATGCAGAAAAAACATTGGACTACTGCAACTCCACCCCCCCCCCCCCCCCCCCCCCCCCACACACACACGTGTCATTTAGGCTTATTTTTTCGTTGCCCCTAAAGGTATTTTGAAAGATTTAGAGCTTGGCCATGCAGGCCGTCTGTTGGATGAAAACAGTGATTATGTACAATTCGAAAAAGCCTAACGGGTGTATGATGAACTGCCAGGTGTAGCTCTTGTTAGTGTAATGCTCCAGTTTTCTGTTAAAATCTCTCTAGCACATCAAATGCCACCACATTCCTGGACGATGTGTAATACAGAAGACCATTCTGCAGTGGAAAAGGAGCAGAAGCCTTGTATTATTTTTTCGGAGAAACGAGTTTTTCGATAAATTTGTCATAAAACATTATTACAAATCGTAAAACACTCTTTTCTCTTTTCTTAGATATTTGATACTGCCCTGGAACACCAACTGGTAATAAAATGGAATACTTCCAGCATCCCTGTTCCAAAATATATCGGCCCCACTAAGCAACGAAATGGATTGATGTTTTCTAGTGTGGCCAAGCAAGACCTAATTCCATAAATATTGTGCATAAAAATATAAGGGGTGGTGGTTCTACATAGAGCGCCACCTGGTGAGAATGCTGAGGTCACCCGATGCCAGGTGACCTGGATTGTGTGAGGTATCAGACAAATACTATCCTCAAAAATCCGTAGGATGTATCTGGGTGTGTGTGTGTGTGTGTGTGGGGGGGGGGGGGGGGGGGGGGGGGATTCACCTTATCTAGCCCATGCAGTACTAGTGTTAAATTTACTGACAGATTTAGGAACTTCAGAGAAGCTAACTTTCCCATAAATCAGGAAAATAAATAAACAAATCTTACCTCATAGAATTTTATACTAATGAAAAGGACAGTGTCTGTATTATATGTCACGTTGTGCACACTGGTGACAGGCCTGGAATTAACACGCAAAGCACCGTTTAGGTTACGTGGGGTTGCGTCAATTGTAATACACGCGAACATAATACAGATTACGATAAAACAACTCCTCATGAATTATGTCTCCCCTTCCCAGAAGGGAGACATATTGTTTTAGTGCATATTCTTCTTCTTCTTCTTCTTCTTCTTCTCCTTCTTCTTCTTCTTATACTTCTTCTCATACAAACTTTGTCCGGGCCATAACTTTTTTGTCTTTTGACCTACACCTTAGATACATGGCATGTGGAGGTATCACCATGAGCCGGTGTGCAGTGTACCATAGTGACCTTCATGTGACCTTGATCTTTGACCTGAAGGTCAGATTTATGTGTTTTTTAAGGGAAACATCACACAAGCTTTGTCCGGGCCATAACTTTTTTGTCTTTTGACCTACACCTGAGATACTTGGCATGTGGATGTATCACCATGAACCGGTGTGCAGTGTACCATAGTAACCTTCATGTGACCTTGACCTTTGACCTGAAGGTCAGATTTATGTGCTTTTTTAAGGGAAAATGTCTGGACCAGAACTTTTTTGTATTTCGGGTCAGGCTTTAGATATTGGCATGTGGATGTATCACCATGGGCCGGTGTGTAGCGTACCATTGTGACCTTCATGTGACCTTGTCCTTTGATCTGAAGGTCAGATTTGTGCTTTTTTCAAGGAAACTTTGTCCAGACCAAAAATTGTTTGTCTTTTGAGCCAGGCCTTAGATATTTGGCATGTGGATGTATCACCATGAGCCGGTGTGTCGCATACCATTGTGACCTTCATGTGACCTTGACCTCAAGGTCAAATTTATGTACTTCAAATAGAGAGTAATTGTCCAGACCAGAATTTTTGTTTTTTGACCTAGGACTTGGTTATTTGACATGTGGATGTGTCACCAGGAGACCGCATGTCGTCTACCTCGATGACCTACATGTGACCTTGACCTCTGACCTTAAGGTCAAATTTATGTACTTCAAATAGGGAATAATTATCCAGACCAGAACTTTTTTGTTTTTTGACCTAGGACTTAGATATTTGACATGTAGATGTATCGCAATTAGACCGCATGTCACATGTAATCATAACCTTCATGTGACCTTGACCTCAATGTCAAATTTATGTACTTTAAATAGGGAGTAATTGTCCAGACCAGATTTTTTTTTTTTTTTGGACATGTGGATGTGTCACCATAAAACTGCATGTCCACTACCTTGATGAACTGCATGTGACCTTGACCTCTGACCTCAAGGTCAAATTTATGTACTTCAAATAGGGAATATTTGTCCAGATCAGAACTTTTTATGTTTTTTGACCTAGGACTTAGATGATTGACATGTGGATGTATCACAGTGAGACCACATGTCATCATGACCTTCATGTGACCTTGACCTCAAGGTCAAATTTATGTACTTTAAATAGGGAGTAATTGTCCAGACCAGAATTTTTTTTTTTTTGACATGTGGATGTGTCACCATGAAACCGCATGTCTGCTACCTTGATGAACTGCATGTGACCTTGACCTCTGACCTCAAAAGGAAGGGGAGACATATGTTTCAGTGTGCTAAAACACTTTCCAGTAATTAATGCGCCAGTCACACATTAACGGAAACGTCAAAAGTGTGAGTAACGTATGAGTAACGTAAAGACAATTTTTATCCGGTGGGAAATTTGAAATTGTCTGGTAAAGAATTGATTTTTGAACGGCCAAGAACAGGATATGCACAGTATATGCAGTGTATGGAACGGATAAACCAGACGACAAACGTATAAGGATCGAAAATTGCCAACAGAGAGCAACGAATGAGGAACGAACAACACCGGATGACAAACGAATAACCAACAGCTGACCCCCGCAAAAAAGAAGATGTAGTGGATAGAACGATTTAGCACCGTATAAGGAGCGAACATCCACCGCACATGCAATGTGATGGCCAGCTTCATTCCTGGGTCAATAGGCTCTCTGTACCAGGTCAGTTACTTGGTGATTCTTGTTCTAACTCTCCGCAGGATTTCATCAAACATCTCTGGAGGCATTCTCAAGAAGGTGGTAAAGGCATTCTTGTCCTCCCTTTGGAGTTCCTGCATCAACTGGTCATACAGTCCAAACTGACGCCGCCTCTGAGGGCCTAGCCATGCCCTTGACCACCATCTCCTTCTTCTCATGCCACTCCTCCTCCTGTTGTGAATATAATCGTGGATGCTCAATTGTGCATTCTGGATATTCAGCTGAGCATGCAGTAGTGTCAGCTGGCATTGAGTCCGGGCACGGCAATCCATCACTTGAAGAACAGAGGTCCTCACTCTAGGGCAGCTGAAGATGTACTGAGTTGATGACCAGAGGACTTCCTAATTATATGTGCTTGACAGACTGCAACGCCACCGATTCTTTTCCTGTGTGAAGCCGTTACTTGTCCGCTAGTTTTCGCCAGATTTGCAGTACATTTTCTGTGCATTATTGGACCTTTTGCGTTTTGTTTGGTTTCTCCGGTTCTCGTCCCTTATTGTCCGTCAGTCATCAGGTAATTGTACGGTAGGCATCCCGTGGCTGTCCTGTTTGTATTCGTGTATTGTCTGTTTCATCTTTTGCGTATTCGGTAGTTGTTCAGAATCAACCATAGCCACCGGAAAACCACTGGACAGCCAAAGGATACTTCAGGATAAGTTACGAACATGTACAGTATTTGCAGAGTATGTGTAGAGGACAAAACGAATGAAAAAAGAAGAAAGACCGTACGCAAGTTTCCGTTGATGCTCGCCGAAAATTTTGAACATGCTCAAAAATATTTCGGAGCCTCTCCGGTCTCAAACTGACAAGAAACGTATTCCGACGAACATGGAACGAACATGGAAAGAATAGAAAACGAACTTCAACGAACATCAACGGAGAACAAAAATTCTTTTCCGTTTCTCGTACGTTTGCTTTCCGTTAATGTGAGACTGGTGCATAACTTCCTTAATCCCGCATGTTCAGCAAATCAGATACGACAATCTTTCGAAACAAACTCGACTCATAGGTTAAGCCTAACATCCATATTTGACCAGAAGTGCACGTCCATTGCATCTTAACAGAATTTCCGTTACAATTAATAGTAACAACAACCGCGCGATCTGCGAGATCGCGCGTTATTTGTTGCTATTTATTTGGGCGGAAATTCTGTTGAGGCGCAAACAACATTGATATTGACATTTTTTATTCGCAGTATACAAGAAACATTTACAGTACAGTACAGTGAACTACAAATACGGTATATAATGAATATCTCAGAAATAAAGGCGAACATACTGCAGGGGATGTCATAGCCCGATTGGCTGTCTACCTGTCATCCCCTCTTGGAACAAGAACTCAGGTGCATAGAGTCTGTGAGAACGTGAGAAAGCTACATATTGTACATATTTCCGATCAGCTGAAAATCGAATCCAAAAGAGAAGAAAAGAATCAATTGGTACTCGTTCTAAATTATCAGTTTATGTTTTAAATTAGTTTGGGTCTATCCGAAGCAACTGTCCCACACGTGGGGCTTGATTGTTCACAGTCAGAATTGTTAGACCTGCATGCCCACTCCGCCCCATCATTAATGAACGTCAATTTCAACATAATGACTCATTGGTGAGCCGCTAATATACCGCAGTAATAGCAATAAGACGGATATTGCATATAAAATATCATTGTGAAATGGGTATTGATAGGTGTTCGAAGGGGCGGGCTTGAGCAGCAGGATTCAACTAGACGGGGTTCCCAGATTATGTGCAGGCGCGACCACCATTGCACACGGTTATCAAATTACGTCATGAATACAGTTGGAACCGGGATGTAGAATTGATTAAAAGAATTACGAAGTACGGTCGGGACAATACGGATTATTACAATAAACATCAGTGGAATATGAAGACAGGAAGTTTGACGTCAGTGTTTTTTTTAAAGAGCTTAACGATTACTAACATCACGAATGGAGCTGTCTAATGAATTCCAAATCCTCTGATATGTATATAACGGGAGGTTATCCATTGATTTGGTTCGGGTTTTTCCAACATATAGGAGACCGGATTGTCTAGTTGCCATGCCTGAGGGATTATCTGCTATGCTGAATGTATTATTAAAGGATGCCGGTAGTCTACCATTGCGCCACTCAAAGATAAACAAGGAGGCTTGAAGTTTAAACATGTCCTCGACCTTGAGTATCTTGTCCTTTTTATGTGTACCCATATTATGTATGGTACACATAATGCCGGCATCCGGGGTGGCCATCCGTCGTTCGTCCATCCTTCGTCTGCCCGTCCGTCTGTCCGGCGTCCGTATCCATTTCTTTGGCATTCGATAACTTGAAAAATATTGCTTGGATTGTCAAGTTACTTCATATTTGTGTTCAGGCTACTGATGTGTCGAGCTGTATAGTTTTTGGTGCAAATCTGATAATTTGGTCTTGAGATATTAACTCTTTATCCTTCGAATCGAGAATTCTTCCAATCCATTTGGCATGAGATAAGTCAAAAAATATCAATCCAATTGTCATGTTACTTTATATATATCTTCAGGTTACTGATGTTCCGAGCTGTATAGTTTTTTATGTAAATCTGTTATTTTGATCCTGAGATATTAACCCTTTATCCTTCAAATTGAAAATTCCTCCAATCCCTTTGGCATTCGATAACTTGAAAAATATTGCTTGGATTGCCAAGTTACTTTATATTTGTGTTCAGGTTACTGATGTGCCGAGCCGTATAGTTTTTGGTGTAAATCTGTTATTTTGATCCTGAGATATTAACCCTTTATCCTTCAAATTGAAAATTCCTCCAATCCCTTTGGCATTTGATAACTTGAAAAATATTGCTTGGATTGTCAAGTTACTTTATATTTGTGTTCAGGTTACTGATGTGCCGAGCTGTATAGTTTTTGGTGTAAATCTGATAATTTGATCCTGAGATATTAATCCTTTATCCTTCAAATTGAAAATTCCTCCAATCCCTTTGGCATTCGATAACTTGAAAAATATTGCTTGGATTTTTAGTTACTTTATATTTGTGTTCAGGTTACTGATGTTCCGAGCTGTATAGTTTTTGGTGTAAATCTGTTATTTTGATCCTGAGATATTAACCATTTATCCTTCAAATTGAAAATTCCTCTAATCCCTTTGGCATTTGATAACTTGAAAAATATTGCTTGGGTTGTTAAGTTACTTTATATTTGTGTTCAGGTTACTGATGTGCCGAGCTGTATAGTTTTTGGTGTAAATCTGATAATTTGATCCTGAGATATTAACCCTTTATCCTTCAAATTGAAAATTCATCCAATCCCTTTGGCATGAGATAACTCAAAAAATATCAATCCGATTGTCATTTTACTTCATATATGTGTTCAGGTTGCTGATGGTCCGATCTGTATAGTTTTTGGTGTAAATCTGATAATTTGATCCTGTGATATTAACCCTTTATCCTTCAAATAGAACTCCTACAATCCATTTCTTCGGCATGCGATAACTCAAAAAATGTTAATCCGATTATCAGGTTACTTTATATATGTATTCAGGTTACTGATGTGCTGTTCTGTATATTTTTTATGTAAATCTAATAATTTGTTTCGGAGATATTAACCCTTTATCCATCAAATTAGACACTCCTCCAATCTATTTCTATATGTACCCATACCATGTATGGTGTACATAATGTCGGCATCCGGGGTGGCCCTCCGTCATACAGCTTTCTACTAGTTGCGCGTATGGGTACACATCTGACGATTTAATCGGCCTATTTTTAAATAGGGGATCGGTATGAGTATTATATCGTTTATTGTTGATTATTCGCAGGGAAGGCTTTTGCATGACCATTAATTTTCTTATTGATCTTGCTTGTGCAGTAAAACAGAAAGTGGAAGAGCATTACAACACTTTTTTCTCTATGTAACGACCAAATTATATAGCGCAACGGGTTACGATGTAAGCTCTTTATTCAGGCTCGGCGGAAGCTCCATAAAAGTGGTGGGGCACAAATTTACGATGCTACCAGTGCGAGAAAGGCTACAATCGTATATCGGTAAATGTACCGTGACCCACTTTTGTCTCTTGTTTAGATGAATATGCAGCTGTGTGGCCACTGTCCTGTCCGTTTCTTCCACTTCAACCATCTTCCAGCCCGAAGGCCAACCTTCGGGTTGGAAGATAATTGAAGTAGAAAAAACGCACCGAAGCGACCGAAAATGGGATTCTTCGGCTAAATATTGTTGAGATTTGCAAAATAATGTTACAGGAATGCCTGTATATTGACACGCTTGCATGCGCCCATTTTAACTAATTATGTAACTGCTAAACATAGGTCTATCTGTAGAAAAAGGTGGAGGGCACGTGCCCTCTGTGCCCCCCCCCCCCCCCTCTTCCTGGCTCCGCTGACTCTGTCTTTATTTCAAGGCCTGCGTTGATATAATGAACAGAAAAAACGTTACAGAACATAAAATGATGGTGAAAGCAGCTTTTTCTTATTTTTAAATGGGTTTCAACAGAGAATAAATCAAACTGATTAGGGAAAAAAGTATAAAGCCAGCTTCTGTATTTTTATACTACTCTACAGGAAAATGACTGAAGTTTGTGAAATGATGCTCAGACTGATGACACAACTTCGCTAACATTTTGAAATTTCAATTTTTATATGAAAGTCACATAACCTTAGGGTGAAATTTACTGACAACTTCAGAAAATTAAGGGGAGGTAACGTCCCTGTAAATCTCTTCCAATGACAAAAATTGTTAGCCATGAATGCCAACAACTTAAATAAATTGCCCCACCACTCGAACTCAGGTTGAGCAAGTGTACAAACCCGTTGGTTCTGGAATGACCTTGAAAAAAAAAACACTTTCGGAAATCCCAAAAGTGGAGCAGTGCACATTTATTGTTGTAAAGAAGTTCTGCCTTACTGGTAAAGTACGACCCACTGATCAGCACTTGGGCTGGAAGTCCTCTAAAGTGGGCAGGTATAAAAGACAAAATTTGACTTTATACGTGTGTTGCGGTCACAATAGAGTCATAGTTTCAAAAAGTGACCTTAAACACCAACAACGGCGGACTGGGCCAAAAAATGTTTCCGGGAAATGCACCGAAGGTGGCGGGCCCGGAGAAAATTTTGATTTTTCAAACTGATTGAACGCTGCTTCCTTGCCTCTGGGAGATCAGTGGCAGACTGGCAGTTCAGATAGAGGGCATTTGTGATGGCATTTGTGTATTATCTGCGTTGCTCATTCGGCAAAGATGGTTGCGACGTGGGGGGGGGGGGGGGATTCATATATAGGGCCGACCACAGTTCGGACCAATGGGAGACCATTTTGATTTTTCGAACTGAAAGAATGCCGTTTCCTTGCGTCTAAGCGATCGATGGCAAACTAGACTGCTGGTATATCGAAATGCCGTCCTTTTGGACTGCCAATGGCAGCCCATGGAGAGGGCATTCCGATATACAGCCAGCCGTTTCAAATCAGATTCATTTCGACTTTTGGTCAATTTCACGAAATTTCATGTGCGAACAGGTGTGAGGCTGCATCAATGTTTGGGGTAACAGAAACTCCCTATAGAGGGCCCACTGGGAAATTTCTCGGTGGACCATACGGTCAGTCCGCCCCTGAACACCAGTAAATAAATAGATATGAATGAAAGGAAACAATGGATCAATTTGGCGTCTGCTGTCTGCTCTCCTGCATTTAATACACGATTAAAATTCTCTGGACTAATCGAAACGATCTCTTGATGGGAGATGATATATCACTCGCAAATCTTTTACAGTCAGTGCCTTGTATATGGCCTAGGAACCACCATGAACGATTTGTTCCAAATTTAGAGCTTTTTCTGATTTTACATTTTCAGAACTTCTTTACAGCACTTGTGCTGAATTAATTGTCAGATCAATTGGAATCAAAGAACTTACACCGTCTCAGATTTTCAAACATTTATCCAACACGATAGGGGATGTGAATCCCATCTATTTGTTTATTTACTGGGGTAATCCCACCTGCGGCAACCGCGTTGTGTCCTTGGGCAAGACACTTCACCCCGAGTGCCTACATGGGGGCACGATGACGCTGTGTACTGAGGCGTACTGCACGTCGATGGTGCGCATGTCTTCAACCAATCTAACCCTGCCTGTGCTGCGGTGCAGAGTTACGATGTTG
Source organism: Pictodentalium vernedei (assembly GCA_031216915.1). Taxonomy (NCBI): domain Eukaryota; kingdom Metazoa; phylum Mollusca; class Scaphopoda; order Dentaliida; family Dentaliidae; genus Pictodentalium; species Pictodentalium vernedei. The sequence goes on along the minus strand of CM062296.1, from coordinate 644,746,978 downwards.
GAGAGCTGACAGCTGCTCGTTGTTGCTCGGTGGTTCTCTCCGGGTACTCCGGCTTCCTCCACCCGTAAAACTGTCACGGTCACGATTAGCCATTGTGCATAAGTGTGTGACCTTAAACACCAATAAATAATAATACTGGGGTTATCGACACTTTCGACAGCCAGGGTCACCTCGCGTCGGAAGTTTTACGGGTGGTGGAAGTAGGAGTACCAGGAGAGAATCACCGAGCAACGGAGAGCAACTGTCAGACTCCCCAACGTACTAATTCCACACAAGCAGGATTAGCATTGGTTGAAGACAAGTGCTCCATCGACGGTGGCAGTACATACCGCCACCGTGCTCCCGCGTGGGCAATTGAGATTAAGAGCCTTGCCAAGGCCACAACGCGGTTGCCGCAGGTGGGGTTCGAACCGAGGACCCCTCGGCTTGCAGCCAGCACCTCTATCTACTGAGCCACCGCGCTCCCGGGAATCCCAGCCTTATGGTGGGTTAGGACCAGTGGCGGAGCCAGACTAAATGATATGGGGAGAGACAATAAGACAGAACATGACGAGGGTGGAGTATTGGGGACTGGAATCAGAGATCCGAGTTGCAGTTTTTCCTGTGTTTAGCGCGAAATACGGGACAAACTCCACCAATGGGACGTTGATTCCACCACCCCCACCCCCGTACTCCACCAGAGCTGTGTTCTATATTTATACCACGATTCAGCTTGAATTAAGGTAGTGAAGCTGATATTTTTAAAGAAAAATATCACCTTCGACGGTCTGATAATTGTTTTGTGTCGAAGCCATTGACGTCATAACGTAACCCATACGCGTAACATGCAATCATATGCGTTCTTTCATGACGTTCTATGCGTAATCCAGATTCCACACTTGTGTACAGAACACATTTTACAATGTCTATATTGTATTGCGTAGCGTTGAATACGTCCAGCAACTGTGGTATAAAATATTGTACTCCTGCCAATAGCGGCCACAAAAATTTGTCCCCCACTTCATTTTTTCTCGTGCTGTTTTAAGAAGTCGTAGGTAAAGGTATACGATCCCCCCACACCCTGAAACATTTTGAACCTTGCTGTCACTTGGAGCACTCTGAACACTTTTTACGTTCAAGTACCCAGAAAGTGAAAGCAGAACTTTTACACAATGACCCAATAAATATCGGGGGAGTGTAACAAAAACCAGTGCCAGTAGTTTAAGGACGTGACAACCGTTACTTATTCACAGTTCCTTATTCGACATTCGTTATCAACTGAAAATCGGTTTGAATAAGGAATGTCGAATAAGGAACTGGGAATAAGTAACGGTTGTCACGTCTCCCAGGGATTTCATTTATTTATTTATTTATTGGTATTTAAGGTCATATACTTATGCACAATGGCTAATCATGAACGTGACAGTTTTACGCGTGGAGGAAGCCGGAGTACCCGGAGAGAACCACCGAGCAACGACGAGCAGCTGCCAGATCACAGGGATTTCAGGAATGAGTTCCACATCCTGTTGAGTTTTTCAGGAAAAGTGCGCGATGGGGAAAGACCGTTCCACCCAAATATTCCCGTGACCCCGCCGCTGATCGGGAACGGAAGGTTTTTCGACAGAAATTAGCAATGCAAATCATCTCGAGTGCCCATACTGGCCTTCCCCCCTCCCGCCCTCCACCTCCCCCCCCCCCCCCCCCCGTGTTTTGCCTTGTTATTTTCTGTTTGAAACTTCATGTTCTCGTCGCACCACCTGAAAAACTATCTCCACGGCCTTCCATTTTGCACATTTAGGGTGAGCGTACAACCCCATCTGGGCACCCTTTACCCTCTTCAAAAATAATTAATTAAAATTCGAAGTTCCATCAAAGTTCCAATTTTATTTACAAACGAATTATTTTAATGCAAACATACATACATACATGAATATAATTAACATCATAATCAAGCACTTCCCCCAATAATGGGAGTTAATTAATATATTAAATTTTTATTTAATAATGTGAAAACAACAACAAACTCAAGTACGCGATATGCAAAAATAGTTTTCGTACATGCATCCACTGTATTTTCACTGATAACTTTAACAGTATCCATTCCGACACGAGATTACCCTAGCCGTGTCGTTGAACCCCAGAAATAATGAGAGAAAAAAACATTACAGTGTTCACGAGGTCCACCAGAAAAAGGGTCTGTGTTATTCGACTATATAACTAAATTCTGCTTATAGAGAATTAACTGCATGCAAGGACCGGAAACCATGACTACAGTTCAAGTCGATCAAGGTAGACACAGACATGTGACCGTTGGTAAACTATTATATCACACACCTATTAATGTGAAATACGGGATTTCCACTGTTCTGTCTGTATGATAAAAATTAAGTTGTATCGCACATGTGGTGATACAAAAACGTTCGATTTCGTCTCCAGCGTAAACAGAGAAGGAACCCGTCTAAATAATAAGTCAGATCATAATTGGTCGATTGCACCGGAGTCGAGATCGCTTGGAAATTTCAAGTTCCTCATTTAGATTGTTTACCCCGGGATATTTAAACAATCAGATTCGCGACAAAAATCTACAAAATAGAAATAACATTCTGACTGCTTGTTCCTTGACAAATACTTTCCACAACTGGTCATATAATGATGGAGTGTGCTAAACTTATTAACTATTTAACCCTTTACCTATGGTAACGGAAAAACCGGCCAGCGCTATTCTCAAAAATCACCAATTAATTTTCATTATTTTTTTCATTTTTTGTCTCAAAAACATAGGTCATGACCCCTCGTTGGAACAAGCTCGTCGAGCTCGTTCCAACGAGGGTTCATAACCTATGTTTTTGAGACAAAAAATGAAAAAAATTAGTTATTCAAGAATTATTTTTGCAAGTGTCGTCTGCTTTTAAGGTTAGGTAAAGGGTTAAAAAGTTTTTGTTGTGAAATTCCCTGCAGTTTAGTGCGATTATCATGACCGTGACACTGATCGGCGTCAATTGGTCCAATTGAATGCCGTAAAAATTAAAAAGCAAATTGGGGTTGGTAGGCTGCTACCTAACAGTGATGTCTCGTTGGCAACGAAGGAAACCCAACAATTATCCAGTTGAAAAGTACTTTTAGTTCAGTTTTCGTGTAGACAGATTGTTACATGGGAGGTGTGTGATAAATACAGAACCGCACATTCGTTTGAATGGGTTAAGAATTATCGAACTACATTGATTGGGCCCAGGATATCACTCGAGCCTTCGGCTGTCGTGATATCCTTGTCCAAAACAATTTCGTTCGATAATTCTTAATCCATTCAAACGTATGTGCGGTTCTGCATATGTACATCTTAGTTATAAAGGGTGGGTTAGAAAAATAGAAATTCCAATTTCACCTGTTAATTGCGCAGAGGTTATAGCAGCGCTCATATTTCGGTGACAATCCAATTCACGCAAACATTCGCGCTACAAAACCACTGAGAATCCACACAGATTCTCACTGCACCTCTGCTAGGATTCGCGTCAAAAGAATTGAGTCAATTTAACCCTTTGCCTAACATAGCGGCAGAAAATTAACCAATACAGAGCTAACATGACCTGAAATATCCTGACACTTTGTCAATAAAATTGTACAAATATGGCTGTCATTGGAATCGGCTCAATGAAATCCGTATTTGTAAGGTTTTATTGGTAAATATTGTTTATTTTTTTACTAAATTATTAAATTCTGTTTATGTTTTAGAAATTAAAAATCTGTGTTGGGTAAAGAGTTAACATGTGTTATCAGTATAGAACAGGGGTTCAACCATGGTGGCCCATGGGTTCCTGGGACACTCATACCAGGTATGGATTCTCCTAACTATTTTCGCGAGAATTCAAATAGATTCTCCCAAATTTAGAAGAACTATAGGCCCTGTTATGGAGTAAAGTTCCATTAATTGAATAAATAATCTTGTAATATGTGGAGAAATCACCGCTACAATCACGAAGCGCTCTTGTTTATAGAGCTATTTGGCAACAGTACATTCAGAAAAGGCATTTAGTCTATTATAACTTGTTTGACAGAGCTCCACGAGCTCTGCCACACAAGATATTATAGAATAAATGCTCAGTTTAATTCTAGAATACAGTGAAATGATCAAATCCATGTTAATCGAATAATTCCCTCTGGAAAAGTGAATATTCACTTAACAAGGTTATACCAATACAGCGAAGGTGGTCGAAAAGCTCTTAATGTCACAATTTCTTTTCCTAGGACGAATTTGATGAACTATGACAGCCAGAAAGTTGAATCGATAATAAATTACACAATCCCATCTTTTAGCCCGAACTAGCATTTTCCCAAGTTTGCCCCTGTTGTGATGTCGTAATTTCAAAATTTTAATCCGCAAATGTTTCCCATAATGCGACTTGGAATTCACCCAATTCAATTTGGTTTGATAGAGTTCATTGTGCTCTGTCAAACAACTGAATTGGTTAAATTCTTAGCTGCAAAATAAGAAAAGTAGCTGCTTAAAATTTTGAGATTTCGGTAACAGAAAGACGGACGCTGTTTGATGCACAATTGAATATTGACAGTTTTCTTGAGGACACAGTGAAAACTACTTGTCCTATTAGGCCTAAAAAGGTAAAAATATGTTTCGCAGGCCATCTTTTGGCTGCAGCATGCTCCTTTTATAACCAATGTAAACTTTAAAAAAAATAAATGGTTCATGTCTGATATTTAACCTAGGTTAATAAAATTGATAAATTTGTCCCTTTGTTCGGTTTGAAGTGCAGTGCTGTAACCACCGTTCTCCCAGTCGAAACAATAAATTTCCCTTCATTAATTAAAGATGCAACACAAAGCCACATGACTACATGAAGTCCAATGCCGTAACCACTGAGCTACTGCTAGAAACAATAAATTCTCCTCCATAAATTAAAGATGGAATACAAAGCCGCATGAGACTGTGGCACGCGTGTTTGTTGTGCACCTCTAATGTCTGTCAGAATGTTATAGCTTCACACCCCCCCCCCCCCACCCCTCACACAAACACACACATCCTATGTTAATAAATTATATTTCTAAAATATTGTCTAAAATTCTAATCGATCGACTATAGTTAGAAAGGGATGTTGTGAGAGATTGGTAATTAATCTTAGCATGAACTAATCAAAGTGCAAGTAAAAAAAAATGCGGCATAACAACTTTACGACATACGGCGGCGTAGAAGCGACATGTGATGTTTAGTTACTAAATTGAATATTCAGTTTACTAAATTGAATATTCAGTTTACTAAATTGAATATTCAATTTATTACAAGACTATTTATTCAATTTATTACGAGACTGTTTATTCAATTTATTACAAGACTGTTTTTTCAATTTAGTAAATTGAATATTTAATTTATTACAAGACTGTTTATTCAATTTATTAGGAGACTGTTTATTCAATTTATTACAAGACTGTTTTTTCAGTTTACTAAATTGAATATTCAATTTATTACAAGACTGTTTTTTCAATTTATTACGAGACTGTTTATTCAATTTATCACGAGACTGTTTTTTTCAATTTACTAAATTGAATATTCAATTTAGTAAACTGAATATTCAATTTATTACAAGACTGTTTTTTCAATTTATTACGAGACTGATTATTCATTTTATTACAAGACTGTTTTTTCAATTTAGTAAATTGAATATTCAATTTAGTAAATTGAATATTCAATTTAGTAAATTGAATATTCAATTTAGTAAATTGAATATTCAATTTAGTAAATTGAATATTCAATTTAGTAACTAAACATCACGTGTCGCTTCTACGCCGCCGTTCAGATGAGACAGAATTGGTAAAATTAAATTCTTTGTCTTTCGGGGCAGACTGAAGAAGTTATGAAAAAAAATACAATGGATTATTACCATCCGAGTCTTTGAAGTTAATTACTTTGGTGTACATTTTTAGTAATATTTACTTCTAACTATTTCAATTCCTCAACCAATCATCAGTTGGATTAAAGCTTGTTGCGTTGCAATTACGTCAACGAATCATGCATGCCTCGACGGAATGAGCAACAAGACTCTTTTCCATAGTGATAACATGATTAGATAAGCTTTTGTGATAAGAGAAATAATAAGTGTTATACGATATTTGTTTATTTATCTATTGGAGTTTAATGACACTTTCGACAGCTAGGGTTACCTTGTGTCGAACTGTGTTACTGGTGGAGGAAGCCGGAGTACCCGGAGAGAACCACCGAGCAACGTTGAGCAACTGTTGGACTCCACAACGTACTTACTCCACACAAGCAGGGTTAACATTGATTGAAGACAAGTGCTCTATTGACGTGCAGTACGCCTTAGTACACAGCGCCACCGTGCCCCCACGTGGGCAAATCGGGATGAAGTGTCTTGCCCAAGGACACAATGCAGCTACCCCTGAGGCGGATCGAACCACAAACCTTTCGGTTTGACGTTCAATAACGTAACCACTGACCCACCGCGCTCCCTATTACACAATATAAACTATAACAAGTGTAACACGGTCCAAGCAAGGAGAATGGGGTGATTTTGTCATGATTTTCGGTTTGCAATTCGAAAACATTCAGAAATCAGTAATTCATCAACGCTGTGGAATAAAGACAATAATTGAACGCACTGAAACACGTTGTCCAAGATGGAAATACAATCACTGAAATTTTGACTCAAAGAATCGTTTATTTATGTTTCAGCCTGGACAATGGGCTCTCTGTAATCAATGGTTGGCTTTGTTTTACAGTCGGGTGGGGGGGGGGGGATTAGACTTCATAATGTGTAAAAATTGACAGCTGAAAATAATGTTGAATAAATCTATATTGCGCTGCGTGTGGGTTGCAAAGGCATAAATGACTTTATGACGACGGCTTTTGTATTCAAATTTTGTTTTGAAATGAACATATTAACTGTCTTACTTCGTTCATTTTGTAAAATAATTTACTCATGGCTACAAAATGTTTAGTAAAAAGTCTTATTGCCCAAAACCAAAATAAACACTACTATACGCGCATACACAATGTGGTTTTAACCTTTCAATACGGTATGCATATTTTTTTTGCGTAAAGCAGAAGTAGGCAGTCTGTGAGCAGACAACGCAATAAAAACTGACCGTACGGGGGAATTAGTGGTAATTTAATCCAACAGCCCGAGAGGGATGTAGAATTAAATTATTACTTAACTACCCATAAATGGAATTAGTGGTAATTTAATCCAACAGCCCGAGAGGGATGTAGAATTAAATTATTACTTAACTACCCATAAATGCACCACTGACTCGCCAATTTCGCTTGATGCAGTAGGGTATAAAGGTATAAAGCAATATAATTCAGGGCGTTATGGGTGAAAGAGTTGTTGCGGAAGCGCTTTCTTCCTCACCCATCACCCAAAACTTTTCGATGAAACTACAACAACCCGTTTACTTGATGAAAAGGATCTTTTTTAACTGGTTGAGTGCTAGAAGGCACTATCGTGGCTCTACTGAAATGTGTTGGAAGACACTTTAGTGGTTTTACACTGAATGCATCAGCTTGTTGGTCTTGCAGCAAAAGAAGAAAACTATTGGTATAAAATTGTTTGTTTCAATTTATTAGAGAGTGCAAATGGGCACTCTCCAATACATTGTAACAAAACATTTTTTTATGATCGATGTCGTGCTATGCTAAGGCTCCCCCTGCTGTTAGCACTGTATCGTTAAAAAAATCTCCTTTGAAAAAAGTCAGCACTTTACCAGCTAAGAGTTGCGATTCCACACGAAATTTGTGAAGGTCGTACCCTAAATTTGATATGAGACTCGATAAACCTCGGCTCGAATCACATTCGGTGAACTCAGTTCGTAAATTTCGAATGGAATCGCTCCTCATCAGAGATTCCCTATTTGGTACGTTTTTAAACGAAGTCTCTACACTGCAAAAAATATAGGTTCTCTTTAGAACCCAAACTGGTTCTAATCTTGTCCCTGAGATGGAACTAGTTCTGTTTAAACAGTATTTATTTCAAATCAAATAAATTTATAAAGATTAACATTAAATATTAACAGAATTAAACATAAATTGAGGGGGTTTCAGCCGTAAGTTTAGAGCTCATACGATGTTGTCTCAAATCATTATTAAGCAAAGGAGATATGAACAGTTAGCATATCGAACCAGTTTTGGTTCTATACAGAACCAAAACTGGTTCGATATGACAACTGTTCATATTTCCTTTGTTTCAAAATGTTTGGCGACTGCGTTGAATAAGCTCCAAGTTTACTGCTGAATCTACTTCAGTTCATGTAATATTCTGTTAAAATTGAACGCTAGACTTGGTAAATTTATTTGATTTGAAATAACTACTGTTTAAACAGAAATGGTTCCATCTCAGGGACAAGATTAGAACCAGTTTTGGTTCTAAAGAGAACCTATATTTTTTGCAGTGTAGAATGAAAGATAAATACAATTAAGCACAAAAACCGAGATGTGGAAGTACTATCTTATGTTAGAATTATATAAGATTTTGTAACCATTTTCAGAATCTCACAAATAAACATAGAGGGCATGAAATACAGTAAAAAAATTTAAAAGTGCGATAAAAAGTAAATAACATTCAGTTTTCTTTCGACTCATCTCCGTTTATGCTTTAATAAAGGTTCGGTTCGCGGACAATGATCAGAAGGTTGCGCGATAAGCACGTGCTCCACCCCACCCCACTAATGTAGCCCGATCTTAAACAATAGCGCAAAATAGTGATACACATTAATCGAAATGATCGTTCAGCGATTTTTGATTGTTCGAATATGTTTTTAGATTCCAGATGGTCTAACTGTTGTGTAGTGAATCTTGTTGGCCTTAGGGCCTACTGGGATCGATACACAACAGCAAAGCTATTGAACGATACGTTGGGCCAGTATACACGGTGCGTACCACGACTTAAAAAACAATGATACAATCATAAATGGTGCATACTGTTTTGCCAATGTTTGGTCCCACCTACGTTTTGCCACCAACCAAAAAGTGCTTCCTATCTTTGAAAATCACGGGTACGTTCCCTGTTCAAGTAGTTTTTTAATCTCCCGCCTTCAGATCAATATTGAACTGAAAACGGTAGATGAAATACTACTTGAAACGCTCCTTTTGTATTTACGTTTCAACGCGTAAGGGTAAGTTGTATCTTGAGGTTTTTATTGAAACGACAACTGTAAATTCCTTGGCCAGTTTCGACAGTTTGTCTTGCACTCTTACCAGTTGGCTAACTTTGCAGTGATAACTCCCCAGAATCGGTGGGGAATGTGTCGGAAATTAACCCAGTTAATTTACAAATTAAGCAGGTGAAAAGAAATTATTTTTCAAACAATTTCAACAAAACCATATCATGTGACCCCCCATTGAAACGAGCTCGTCGAGCTCGTTCCAATGAAGGGTGACATGATGTGGTTTTGTTGAATTTTTTTGAAAAATTTGAAAAAAATGATATTTAAAATAATAAATTTTGATATCATCTGCGTTCGTTAAAGAGTTAATAATAATTATTATAAGATGCACAGATCTGTTTAACGCAGTTATTTTAGCTCTTTTCGGTTTCTGATACATTGTTACCGGCCTCAGTGAATGATGATGGCGTTTTCTGTTATACATTCACTGAACATCACATGGCTGATAAGTGAGTTTTTTTACATTTGGCGTAAAAATATATACATTTTGCCCTGCTGTATATATATAAGCTACACGCAGATAGTACTACAATATGTTACATGTATCCGGTAAATAATTGTGATGAGCAAAATAAGTTTTTCGTTTCGACGGTTGTTTTGTTACAATTCATTGGAGCGTGTCTATAGGGACACTCCATTGAATTGTCACAAATATATCTGTAGAAACGAAGTGTCAGTACAGATAAAAATTATGAAACCGACAGCGTTGAACGATTTTTTTTCAAAAGAGCAGCAACAGAGTGTTCTAACGGTAATGTGATAATGAATATCATATTTTTGGAATTCGAAAAATATTCAGTAACTGGTATATGCAATAAATTCAAGACGAAGCAAAGTTACGATAGAGCTAAACTCTATCGCGCTTGTTTGTTGTGGCGCAGGGACATCACGCGTGGCTTCGTCTCTCGTAACACCCATTCCTCAAATAAGAACAGTGCAAAACATTTTGGCGGATGTCACACCAGTGATTAGATCCGTATTTGAAATTTACCATACGATATTATTTTTTTTTACCAAATTAAATATTTTCACAGCAGTGCGTACAAAAATAGCTGATAGAAAATCTACCCGACAATACAGTTTTGAGCGCTTGGTATTTGTACAGGCCCGTCGAAGTTTTTCAAAGGGTCTTTCGTCGCTAATTTTCATGAGAATGATATCTGGAACGTAGCAGTGAGTTGAGGAGTACGCGAGGGTGCCGCTCTCACCGGTCCGTAAAAAATTCAATACAATGAGAAAAAAATAGTGAATTCTGAAGACATCTATCTTAGCGTAAGATAATATCCGACAGGCGATATTAAGATAATTGTGATAATGCAGAAAATTCGGCATTACCACAACTAAATATCGCCCGTCGAATACCATCGGGGGAGCACGGATTATTCTATGGCATTCGACGCTATCAGTTTACGGAGGAGTCGCCTAGTTATCGAGGCGAAGATAATCTCGTTAACGAGAATCCAATTCTTGGATGCTGATTACATGATTATCTTCGCTATACCTGCAAACAGAAAGTGACTGTCCTTCATGTAATATTTTGCGACACTAGCATGAAAAAGGGACGTTCGTTTAAACGGTAAGAACACCCTGGGATCCGGTTTGATATATCTCATTTGATTGACACACACGCATACTCGAGAATCTCCATTGAAGACCATACAGTGGACCTATATCACGTTGCTACCGGAAAGGGAATAATGTCCCTTCAGTCTTTCACCAGCATGGGCCATCTCTGCTCCTCGATTTGCGAGAAATATTTTCCAACGAACATCAGCAACACAAGTTTCTTTCATTTTGTGATGATATTTGAGTTTGGACTGTAGCCACATGAGCAATGGATAGAGTTACAGTGTGGCAAAGCTGAATGGAAATACGGTGGTGGTGCAAGGTAGCTTTGTGTCACTTGTGGAGAGAATGTTCTAAAAACCGACCCCTGTGTGGGCAACTGATTCACCATTTGTAACATATTAGTTTGTCCTGGAGGTGAATTCCTTGAACTGTTCCTATAAATATCATCTAAAAGTTTCTTCATTTCTTCCACAGATTTTGTTAACATTTGTATACAGTTTCTTGCCATGCTAATTGTAGCTATTTTAGAAAGTTTTCTTACCGATGGACCTCTGGCATACGGCATCACTTCTCTCAGTGAATCCATCGCCTCATTTAGGTCGTGCATCCTCTTCCGTTCTCGAAGATTAATCTTTGTTCTCAATTCTGTAATTTCTTCGTGACTGAGACCCTTTATCGTGTAGGAATGTTGTCTCCTAACACCAGTTCTTTTCCTCTTCCTATCCTCTCCAACAATATCAATATATTTTTCATCATGGTCTGAATCAGAGAAAGTATCATTTGAGTTATTGCTAGATGTATCCATTTTAAGCAGCTCGGAATACTAGAGTTTTGTTTCGACTGCAAGACAATCATTAAACTGACAGAAACAGCATACAAACAATCCTTTTTAAATGAAACCACCAACAGAGAAGGCTGGGAAATAGTGAAAGGGCTGTAAATGGACTCGTTTGTTCTATTCTCGCCCAAGGTGACAAGAGTTGTTGTATTGTTATCTCCCGCTGAGACAAAACGCCCAGCCGAGACTAATAGCCAATGGTCAATATTGGACGATGTACAACAACAGAGCTTGAGATGGTGATTAACTTGTCAATATTAATGTAACTAAAAAGCGTATGCTAATTGTATCTTGTCTTGGTAGGAGCCAACTTCTTTAAAAGAATCTAGAGAAAAGAAATTCTTAATCAGGTGATACTTGAATTGAATATCTTGGTTCCTATGTATATGCAATGTTAGCAAAAAGCTTTCTATCCGCTGGCTGTTGTTTAATTCTATGGCTTTAATCAATGGCGTCGGAAGTACTTCAGGGCAGGGGGTCAGACCCCGGGAAAAGGGCATTTACTCACCTGACCATGCATGTCGCGAAGGCCGAGGCCCGAGATGGGGAAGTTTGAGAGGAGGTGTCCCCCCCCCCCCCATCGGGAGGGTGCGCCTCCTCCCGAACTCCCCCACTGAATTTTGAGAGCTCCCAGAACGAATGTGGGGTGTATTTTTGCTTTACTTTGAGAATAAATCATTGAAAAAAAATTGTGACGAACCTCGGAAGAGCATTGTCTGCCCCCCTCGCCCCCGTGGTCGGAAGGTAGGGAGGGCAGCTGCCCTGTGCTACCAGCGTCCTTGGCTTGAACCCTTTGACCCCTGCTGGTACCTTCCAAGTCAGTTCAATAACTTCAGTTGGAAGAGTCCTTATTATTTGTGGTACAACCAATCAATCAAAATATTGATTGGTTGTACCACACACATTTACTAAGCAAGCATCCACTTTATGACTACATGTCGTATAATAATTCCCGGCCGGAAAAAAGGGCTTTTGTGTTCAAAGGGTAAAATGATCACCAAGATTGTGCAACCGGTCTTATTTCACTCAGAATTTGAACTTTAATTATGCATTTTAACAACACTAGGGTTATTTATTTATTTATTTATTTATTTATTTATTTATTTATTTATTTATTTATTTATTTATTGGGATTAACGACACTTTCGATTTATTTATTTATTTATTTATTTATTTATTTATTTATTTATTTATTTATTTATTTATTTATTTATTTATTCTTGTGCCCTCTTATCACCATCACAGGACTAGGTCAAGCTAGACAGTGTCGAAAAAAACCTTAATAAAGGAGACGATTTATTTATTGATTGGGGATTAACGACACTTCCGACAGCCATGGTCACCTCGTGTCGGACAGTTTTACGGGTGGAGAATGCCGGAGAACCCCACCGAGCAACGGCGAGCAACTGGCAGATTCCCCAACTTGACAACTTCACAGAAGCATGGTTAGCGTTGGTTGAAGACAAGTGGACCATCGACGTGAAGAGCACTATAGTACACAGCGCCACCGTGCAATCGGGATTAAGTGCCTTGCCAAAGGATACAACGCATTCACCCCTAAATGGACCTTTCGATTTGAAGTCCAATTCTGTAACCACTGAGACACCGAGCTCCATACGAGGTTGTTATGATCTGCTAACTCTTTTATTTATTTTTTGCCTTCAAAACTTAGCTTATGACCACTAACCCCTTGAACCCTGGTGGTATCTTCCATATTAGTTCAATGGCAGCAACTGGAAGAGTCAATGTTCATTATTTAGGGGTAGACCAATTAATATTTTCAACGTGCAGCCTTAAGGCTGCATGTTGAAAATATTGATTGGTCTACCACACACATGCACTTAGCAAACATCCTATTTAAGGAAATTATGACGTATCATGGTCCTGGGCGGAAAAAAGCGGCCGATCGGGTTCAAAGGATTAAACGACCTTGTTCCGTTCAGGGGTCGTTAGCTATGATTTTGAAACACACATTGAAAATGTTTAGTTTTTTATGAACAAATGCAATTGCCCCTAACCCCCCCCCCCCCCCCCCACACACACACACACCAACACATATCTGGTGCCGCTATTCAAATCAATTGTATAAAAATAAATGCAGTTGTTTTCTTTTTGGCCACAAATTTATTTATTTAATTAGTTATTTTTATTTATTTATTTCTAAAATTATTAAGAAAGAGAAGCACTATTTTCCAATTTTTCTCTTTGTTGGGAGCGCGGTGGCGTTGCGGTTACCGGTTCTCGTCAGATCACCGAAGTTTAGCAACGTCGAGCCCGGTTAGTCCTCGGATGGGTGACCGTCTGAGCGATCGATTCGGACTCCCACGTTGTGTCCTTGGGCAAGGCACTTAACCCCGATTGTCCACATGGGGGAACGATGACGCCGTGTACTAAGACGTACTGCACATCGATGGTGCGCATGTCTTCAACCAATCTAACCCTGCATGTGCCGCAGTGCGGATTTACGATGTTGGGGAGCTGGCAGCTGCTCGTCGTTGCTCGGTGGTTCTCTCCGGGTACTCCGGCTTCCTCCACCCATAAAACTGTCACGGTCATGATTAGCCATTGTGCACAAGTATGTGACCTTAAACACCAATAAATATACATATATATATATATATATAGACTCTGACGCCGATGGGGATCGAACCACTGCCTTGATGAGAGTACACTTCTGCGGCACCAATCGCCTAGCGAAACTGGACCAGCGCCATAGACCACTCGACTACCGACAGGCCCCCAAAAAAGGCATGCTAGCAGATCGAGCGTCCATGGAACTGGCACAGTCCACACGAAATTACTCGGTATCCCCCAGAATTAGTTTTTTACAATGAATTATACCATGTAATGCAGATGAAATCAGTGAAAATCAATCTCTTTTCCAAATTTCCTGCTTACGGTACAGAATACAGAATTCGGCACTTCTGTTATGCATTTTTTAGGATGAAAGACTCTGACGCCGATGGGGATCGAACCACTGCCTTGATGAGAGTACACTTCTGCGGCACCAATCGCCTAGCGATACTGGACCAGCTAGGCGATTGGTGCCGCAGAAGTGTACTCTCATCAAGGCAGTGGTTCGATCCCCATCGGCGTCAGAGTCTTTCATCCTAAAAAATGCATAACAGAAGTGCCGAATTCTGTATTCTGTACCGTAAGCAGGAAATTTGGAAAAGAGATTGATTTTCACTGATTTCATCTGCATTACATGGTATAATTCATTGTAAAAAACTAATTCTGGGGGATACCGAGTAATTTCGTGTGGACTGTGCCAGTTCCATGGACGCTCGATCTGCTAGCATGCCTTTCTTGGGGCTTGTCGGTAGTCGAGTGGTCTATGGCGCTGGTCCAGTTTCGCTAGGCGATTGGTGCCGCAGAAGTGTACTCTCATCAAGGCAGTGGTTCGATCCCCATCGGCGTCAGAGTCTTTCATCCTAAAAATGCATGACAGAAGTGCCGAATTCTGTATTGTGTACCGTAATCAGGAAATTTGGAAAAGAGATTGATTCTCACTGATTTCATCTGCATTACATGGTATAATTCATTATATATATATATATAATAGATTTTCGTGAATGTTGTGAAAACAACGTTATGGTGGAAATCCGTAATTCCCCCCAAAAGATATAAAGCAGTCATGAATATTTATTGTGGCCGAATTAACAGACAAAATTAATGCGTAACCGAGCGGTGGCTGGAGCAAGGTTCTAGGCAGAGTCCTCACTTACACAAACAATATTGTCAACTATTTGTCGGAATATTTATGCCTTATTATCGTTTTATATTTGAAGAGCATTTAGTCCTCATCGTAACAGAAGTTTAGAAAAGGGAACGTTCTCTTAATTTAAACTACAGCACCCAAGTAGTGTGTATGCATGTATTTTGTTATAACCCGTTTGTTTTACTTTTTGGTTCTTTATGCGTGAGAAAGAAGAAGAGGTTTCATTCACTGAAAAAATGATATTCAGAAGATTTTGGCAGAATTGCCAACTCATTTGTCAGCTCCAAAACTCTCCTCGTCTCCAAACAAAACAAAGATTTTTTAAAAAACGTTGTCGGTTTTGCCATAACGATGGGTTTCCTTGTTTTTATTACACGCCTGTTCTATGAAATCCCCACACATATATATAGCAACACCAAACCATGCGGAAAATGAAAATCGTTGACGGACTATTTTTAAATAGAAGCGAAATTTCACTGGAATTTTCTACAAATCGTGCAACGCAATTACAATTTGAATCGCTAGCGATAGCCGAAAATCGTCCCCTGAGTTCTAATGTGTTCTATGTGCCAGTAGGCATTTTGAACACACTGGAACTCAGGGGACGAAACGGTAACACGGATTCCCCTTGCAAATTTGGTTGGCGATAAAATGTGTTGTTTCTTGTGATAGTTATAAATGAATTGCAGTGTGTCCTTCTAATAATTGTTTTTATAGACGTGATGGCGTGTAATAAATACAGAACGACACACGCGTGTGAATGGGTTAATCGATTTAGCACTTGTGCCATATCCATTAACCCATTCACATGCGTGTGTCGTGCTGTGTATTTATTGGGGTTTAATGTCACTTTCAACAGTCAGGTATCGATTTTCGGTTTAAGGAATCAGGAGAGAACCACCACAGGGTTGAGTATTTAAACAGAGTCCAAGGTGAAATAATAAATCAATGAATATAATTATGACGCGACGATTCGACGCGTCAAAATTATAATCATCGACTTTGTGGTTCAGTTTGCAAATTGGTGTCAGTGCAATCAGTGTGTTTGTTTTACAGAAAGGCTCAAATCTGCGGCGTCACACTGTTGGAATTGAAGAAAGCTGAGAATAAAAATTGTCACTTTATCGCATCGTGCGCAACGATCGCATCACAATCTCAGACGGCATGCCGTGGCTTTGCAACCTTCGTTGGTAAAGCTGAAGAATAGGGGACTTTTCCATTTACGTTAAAACAAAGCATTTTTCTCACCTTTTTTCTACATTTTCCTATTATTAGTCATGTTTTCGATAAAATGACCGAAAGATATTCACTTTTTCTGGCAATTATAACCGCCCAACAAACGTTTTTTACCTGTGCGATTTGTGACATTCGTACTCATCTTTCCTCCTTGTTTTTTTGTGTTTTTCGGCGTCTGCTCTGTGAATTGGTTGTTTTGGTACGCTTGTTTGTTCTGTTCCCGACATGGTCTAGGGTCAGTGTAGTGAGGGCTAGGGTTAGCTTACCGGTAAGCTAACCCTAACCCTCACTACACTGACCTTAGACCTACAACCGCCAGCCAAAGAGAAAACAAAAGTTATGTAAACGCGCATTTCAAAATGGCGAGAATGCAGAAGAATCTCTGGCACCGTAACATTAAAAGGGTTTAAATTATCTCTAATCTTAGTCAAAAGTGAATATCTTTCGGTCATTTTATCGAAAACATGACTGGTAATAGGAATATGTAGAAAAAGAGTGAGAGAAATGCGTTGTTTTTACATAAAATGAAAAGTCCCATATTCTTCAGCTTTACCCCTTCGTTGGACAATCAGATGTTGGGAGAATTCTGATGTAAAAAATTATTGACTGCAAATTCATAAATTTGTTCTCAGTAAACGGTTCCTGTCCTGTGCCTTTGAGTTTAAGAACCTAGAAATAAAACCTCTTACCGAATTCTACAGGCGTTCGACAAGAGGCTTTATCTCTATGGCCCTTAATTTCTTCTTCCTGTACCTCATTGTGGGTATGTTCGTCATGAGTTGTTATTCCCTGCATCCACCAACTTAATGTACAAATTGAGCAGTTGAAAACAAATTATTTTTCAAATAATTTCAACAAAACAATACCACGTGACACCTCATTGGAACGCGCTCGTTGAGCACGTTCCAACGAGGACCACCTGATAGGGTTTTATTGATTTTTAATTTTTTTTTTTAATTTTAAAAAACAAATAATTAAAATAACTAGTTTTGATATCGTGCGCGTTATTTATTTATTTATTTATTTATTTATTTATTTATTTATTTATTTATTTATTTATTTATTTAGCTTTAACGACACTTTCGACAGCAAGAGTCACCTCGTTTCGGGATCGTGCGCGTTGGGTTATTAATGCAGTGTGAGAACAGAAACACAATATCACTGTGCATACAAATGGAAAAGACAAACGTATGGTATCTCATCTCAAAATATTTACTTCAATTTGATCTCTTTACGCGTGTCATATGTAGTGACAACCAAGCCTGGTGCCGTCATGAGACTAAAAATTGGCGTTTCTCAAACAAAAACGAAACAGATTGTCATTAAAAACTTCACACCGTTGTGGAAGAAAATGGCAGATGGCTTGAATTGACGTTTGGGAAGATAATTGCGTTTGACTCTGTGTCTCATCAAATACTGAGGAAGAAAAATCCGATTTCGTTTTCTCTTATTGACGAGCAATGTGTTATGCAATGACAAATCACACCTGAAGTAATGGAATCAGGAAGAGGCGGATCATTTTTACAGTACATTCAATTAGGCTTCTAAATAACTCTCATCAATTCTAAGCAAAACTTAGTAATTGAATAATCAGATATTATTTACCCGACTCAAGCACCATACCATGAAAACATACAACAGAGACACGGGTAATCAAAACTTTCGAATGTGATAATCCATTGATCAGCTTGAACAAAACCGACAAAATGAAATGGGGTTAGAAAACAGAAAAATGTAGCTTGAAATTCTAAAGTGAAAAATACAGTTCAATAGAGGATTATATATCTGGAGATAGATATATAATGATCAAAAGGGCCGCTGACTGGTGCAGAGAGACAGTCAAGGTACGGGGGAATCATGGAATTCCGGGCCCCAATCAAAGACAGATTCACGAGTGTAGAAATGAGTTTGACATGGGAAGAGTAGACCTAACCCTGATAACCGGAGACCATCGACAACACCGAAGGCAGGACCAACGGTGATACGATACTCGGTCCCTCTTATCCATGGGGCCTCCCCGAAAAATAATTTTTAAATTTTTACTCCAAAAGAGATTTAGTTATTCGTCTTTATCAGCGTCAAATTACCACAAAAATTCACAATATTCACTATTAATCTAACATTAATAGAATAAATAATACGATACTCGCAAAAAGTATAAAGAATAAAAAAAACAAGAGGCCCCAAGGGGCCTGAGGGCGCTCACCTGACGTGGCAGCCTAAATATCAACCCAGAGAATTGGTTTCAACAAGTTGCACCTGCTCCTCCAAAAAAAGCTTATACCAAATATCCAAAGATTCTGACCAGTGGATCTAAAAAAAAAAGATTTTTAAAGAATATTCCTCATATTGAACTAAGTTATAATTCGGGCTCCCACAGGGAGCCCATATATGAACCCAGGGACTTGGCTTTAACAAACTTGAATCTCACCCCCCTAAGGATGCTGCACACCAAATATCAAAACATTCCGACTGCTGGATCTGAAGAAGAAGATTTTTAAAGAAAATTCCTCATTTTGAACTAAGTTACAATTCGAGCTCCAACAGTGAGTCCAAATATGGACCTAGGACATGGCCGAACAAACTTAAATCTCACCCCCTAAGGATGCTGCATACCAAATATCAAAACATTCCGACTGCTGGATCTGAAGAAGATTTTTAAAGAAAATTCCCTCATTTTGAACTAAGTTATCATTCGGGCTCCCATAGTGAGTCCAAATATGGACCTAGGGACATGGCTTGAACAAACTTGAATTCCCCCCCCCCCCCCCCCCCCTGCCTAAGGATGATGCATACCAAATATCAAAACATTCCGTCTGCTGGATCTGAAGAAGATTTTAAAAGAAAATTCCTCATTTTGAACTAAGTTATAATTTGGGCTACCACAGTGAGCCCAAATATGAACCCAGGGACTTGGCTTGAACAAACTTGAATCCCCCCCCCCCCCCCGCCCCAAGCATGGCGCATACCCAATATCAAAAATTCTGCCTGCTGGATCTGGAGAAGAAGATTGTCAAAGAAATTTGCTTGAAATGCACTAAGGTCAAATTTGGGCTCCTATACTGAGCCCAAATATAAACCCAGGGGGCCGATTTGAACAAACTTGAATCAGATCCGCCCCACAATGTTGTAGACCAAATATCAAAAGGTTCTGCCTGCTGGGTCTGGAGAAGAAGATTTTTGAAGAAATTCGCCTGAAATGCACTAAGTTCGAATTCGGGCTTCTATAGTGAGCCCAAATATGAATCCAGGGGGGGCCGATTTGAACAAACTGGAATCAGATCCACCCCACAATGTTGCATACCAAATATGAAAAGATTCTGCCTGCTGGATCTGGAGAAGAAGATTTTTGAAGAAATTTGCCTGAAATGCACCAAGTTCAAATTTGGGCTCCTATACTGAGCCCAAATATAAACCCGGGAGGCCGATTTGAACAAAACTTGAATCAGATCCACCCCACAATGTTGCATACCAAATATCAAAAGATTCTGCCTGCTGGATCTGGAGAAGAAGATTTTTTAATAAATTTGTCTAAAATGCACTAAGTTCGAATTCGAGCTTCTATAGTGAGCCCAAATATGAATCTAGGGAGCCGATTTGAACAAACTTGAATCAGATCCACCACACAATGTTGCATACCAAATATCAAAAGATTCTGCCTGCTGGGTCTGGAGAAGAAGATTTTTGAAGAAATTTGCCTGAAATGCACTAAGTTCGAATTCAGGCTTCTATAGTGGGCCTAAATATGAATCCAGGGGGCCGATTTGAACAAACTTGAATCAGATCCACCCCACAATGTTCCATACCAAATATCAAAAGATTCTGCCTGCTGGATCTGGAGAAGAAGATTTTTGAAGAAATTTGCCCGAAATGCACTAAGTTCGAATTCGAGCTTCCATAGTGAGCCCAAATATGAATCTAGGGAGCCGATTTGAACAAACTTAAATCAGATCCACCCCACAATGTTGCATACCAAATATCAAAAGATTCTGCCTGCTGGATCTGGAGAAGAAGATTTTTAAAGAAATTTTCTTGAAATGCACTAAGTTCGAATTCGGGCTTCTATAGTCAGCCCAAATATGAATCCAGGGGGCCGATTTGAACAAACTTGAATCAGATCCACCCCATAATGTAGCATACCAAATATGAAAAGATTCTGCCAGCTGGATCTGGAGAAGAAGATTTTTTAAGAAATTTGCCTGAAATGCACTAAGTTCGGAATCGGGCTCCTATACGGAGCCCAAATATGAACCCAGGGGGCCGATTTGAACAAACTTGAATCAGATCACCCTACAATGTTGCATAGCAAATATCAAAAGATTCTGCCTGCTGGATCTGGAGAAGAAGATTTTTTTTAAATCTTTTTCACATTGCCAATAGTGTTAAAAAATGCTGACTCAGCACTTTTTCAAAGTCCTGAAAAAAGTACCTTGTGATCAAACCGATAGGGATTTATTTTAACCATTCTATTCTACTGGATAAAAGTAAGCTTTATACAAAATAAGAATTCTCTGTGCCATGTAGTTTTGGAGATATGGCAGTTTTAAGGTTTTTCCTATTTTTAGCTCCAGGGGTTCCCACGGGGCAATGAGAATTTTTTTTTTCACATGAATCACCTACTTATGACCCATTATCATCTCATATCAAATCTGGTTCAAATCGACCTCACAGTTCAGAAAATAGAAATTTTAGGCGTGGCCAAAATTTTTGCCCCTCCCATAACGAAGGCAAATAATGCCCGACAAACTTCTCTTGGACAAGATTGATTCTGAACCTCAAAAGGACTCTGTATACCACATATCAAGTCTCTGCTACTGGTGGTTCATTGGAGGAAGATTTTCAAAAAAAGTGGCCATTTTTTCCCCATACCTCTGCTCAATATGAGCCGAAACCTAATTTGCATAAAAATCAAAATGCCCCTATATAACCACTACTTACATGAAATTTAATTAAAATGTTGCCAGTGGTTTAGGAGAAAGAGGTTCAAACACCACCTTCACGCAGGACGACGGACGACGGACGAAGAGTGATAAGAAAAGCTAACCCTGACTTTCAATCAGGTGAGCTAAAAAACGCTTAAACAATTTAAGATTTTCATTTTTTGCCCCCAAACATAATTTTTGACCCCTCAATGGAACGAACACAATGGACTCATTTCAGCGAGGTTTTTGACGCAAAAAATTAAAACATAATAAAATTGTTTGATTTTAGAGGGGGCTGTGATTTTCTGAATCCACACGTTTGCTACACCCTTTTAGAGATTTGGGTTTGTTTTATGGGTTCTCTCATTTAACCCTTTACCTAACATGATGAGCAGACGACACTTGCAAAAAATTTTTTTTTGAATAACTCATTTTTTGGTCTCAAAACATAAGATATGACCCCTCATTGGAACGAGCTCGTTCCAACGAGGGGTTCATACCTATGTTTTTTAGACAAAAAATGAAAATTAATTGGCAATTTATGCGAATAGCGCTGGCGGATTTTGGCCGTTACGTTGGGTAAAGGGTTAATAAGTCAAAGTGGCATATCCAACTTTAATATGTTGATATGGCACATCCCACTTTGGCGGTTGTGGTTCTGGAGAACGAGTGATGCTGCTTCATGTGCTTGGTAGCAATAAACTCGAAATAACAGTGTGGTGAAAAAGTCTGGCCATCATTGTTTCAGGAATTTTATTCATTCTCCTCGAACTGTAGCATCTATCAATTGTTATAAATGGTTATATTTTTTTACTCATATATAATAAGGCCACACAAAATAGATTTTTGGTTTCTCAGGCTATTTGTTTGTAAAAGTTCATGTGGGCGGACGGTTTTTTATTTTATTTTTTATTTTTGTAATTATTTCTTTACCATTTAAAGTTCATATTCTTGGTTTGTTTTATGTTTTAGGCCTTATAAACTACAGAATAGTATGGGCGGTTGTGCATTTCGTCCCTTGAATGCAAGAAGTATTGCAAAGCCTTGTTGCATTCAAGGGGCAAATTTATTAATTTTATTAACTTGGGTAAAATATCAGACATAAAGCATTAAATTATTATTTTTTAGGTTTGCATTGGTCATAAAAAGAGAGCATGCGGCCGCCAAAAGGACCATACGGGAGGACCTGAGAAACGGGGTTTTAGCTATTTTAGGCCTTACTAAACAAATATATTCCTGCAGATTTTGAAAAAATATTGACAGAACAGTTTGATACTCGGGAATATGTTGAGTATTTGAAAATCTTAACAGCTCACTCATTGGTCCATACCCCATTCTTTAACCCCTTACATCTGACCAGGCTGAACAAAAAGAAAAACTTTGGCCTGTTCGTCTCCTGAGTTCCAATATGTTCTATGTGCCAGTAGGCACATAGAACACATTGAACTCAGGAGACATGTTGCTAAAATTGAAAACATTTTATTTAGACATATGCCGGAAATACAAAAAGAATGAAATCGTACAGCTGTCCCAGCGACATGACCCGTTCTGACACAAGAACATCTTTATTGTCGTTGCTATTTATTTATTTATTTATTTATTTATTTATTTATTTATTTATTTATTTATTATTTATTTATTTATTAGAGTTTAACGACATTTTCGATAACCAGAGTCATTTCGTGTTAGACAGTTTTACGGTTGGAGGAAGCCGGAGTACCCGGAGAGATCCACCGAGCAACGGCGAGCAACTGCCAGACTTACCAACGATCGCATAAGCAGGGTTATCATTGGTTGAAGACAACTGCGCCATGGACGTGCAGTACACCTTAGTACACAGCGCCACCGTGCCGCCTCCCCCACACGGTGTCGTTGCACAGATTTATCTAACACTGCTCAGCTATCATACTTTGAATGTCTTTCCAACTAACTCAAAAGAATATATTTTTGTTTGTGTATAATCTCTCATCCAGGTCTTATGAATGTAAACTTGCTGAACATTATCCACGTAACGACACAGTGGCTCAATGGTCAGTGCATTGGACCCGCTATTGAAAGGTCGCGAGTTCAGTCAAGTCCTGTGTCAGTCGCGTTGTATCTTCGAGAAAGACACTTACCGGTACCCACTCGACCTCTCAAGTGGGACTGTATCGGCACAGTGTTTCTTCAACTATTGCATCCTGGAGTCGAGCCCAGTTTATATCCGGTTTGTACGCTGAAAAGTCAGGCAATTGCTGATTGTCGCTTGGTTTCCTCCGAGCTTCATCCACCCGCCTAAATATCGACCCAGAAAACGGAATATTTCGTTGATTGGGGTGGGGGAGGAGGGGGACATAAAGCCGGTAAAAAAACTTTCCCTTTCCCTCGGCCACATTAAGGAAGCAGTGAAAGTCTGAATATATAGTGTAGACTGAAAAATACCTCCCACCGTACTGATCGCTACAAAGTTCGGCAGAACGAAATGACCAAAGAAGGTCTTTTATTTGATTTCATTCATTTTTCTTCCCCCCAACAAATCGTATTCCCACTCACATTCGCCAAAATGGTATTCCACTCCAACCATCGTATTCCACTCTCTGCGATGATGGACTTTCTTTTTTCTTGACATATTTTGAAAGTAACCGCTGAGTGAATTATAAAGGGTTGTTCTGGAAAAACAAGTAACGAGAAAATAAAATAAATATAAAAGTTCACTGCTCGGAATCGAGTACGATTTTATCCTCTCGTGGGTCGCGCGGATTATTTCACTCAGCTAACGCCTCATCAAATAATCCTTCGCGCGCCCCATTCGAGGATAGAAATCGTCCAGTGAACTGTTGTCTATTTATTTGACATAATATCGCAGCATAAAATAGCATTTGGGAGAGTGGGAAGGGGGGGGGGGGGGGGGGGTCACGCAGACATATATATACATGTGGTTTTTCATTCATCTGACAAATATCCTAGATTTGTCAAAAATATTTTTGAATAACAGTATATCTTCACAAGATTTTTACTCTTTTTCTTTTCAACGTTACCCATTGCCTAGCAGTGAAACAATTTGAACGAGTTCGCTGAGCTCGTTCCAACAAAGTAAGCATGAACTCAAATTTTGGGAAAAGAAAAATGATTTCGGATTTTGTATTTTGCTGTCTTTGCGAAATAAATCTAACATAATTGGTAAGTATTAACTGTTCCTGGCGAATTTTTAGAATCAAACCAAATCCACTTTACTCGATCGGGCCCATGCCATTATTTCATTGAAACATCTTTCAGTTGAACATCCAGCAAAAGTGTCCGAGTGAACGTATTGTGATGGGTGCAAGATAAAGCTTGAAAGTTTAACCCAAAGTCTCCACGATTTTATTAAAACTTTCGAGATTTTCAAAAATAAATGAACATTGACCTCATTTAGGGAATTCGTGACTTTGATAACAGAGAGACTATAACCAATTAATATTTTCATCGGTGCAACCTTGGGGCAGAATGTTTACAATATTGATGAGTCTACCCCACAATTTTCACTGAACAGCTACTTACTTTAATGAAATTGCGATTTCCTTATCTGGATACAAAAAGTAGAGCGCGTCTGCTGAATATGTGAAAACTAGTGACGCCAAAAATGTGCGAGTACGAGTGGGGGTTGGGGCGGTCGCCATTTTGGATCTGTACCTATGATCTTTCAGAGTGACCAAAACGCACTACAGTTAAGTTTGCATTTAATAAAAAGTCGCATTAAGTGGAAAGAAAACGTGCAGAAAGGTGTTATCATCAGAGTCCGAGATATGATTCTGATATAACAATAAGGGTGCTTGCTCCTAGACATTTTTGGAGCAAAAAGTAATTCAACCCTTTGAAACCCTTGCAAAACATTTGCTTAATATGTTCAATTCATTATCCATTATGGTGTGGTGACTTGAGATCAGATCACCACAAAACTCTTCACGAGTTGAAAAATGATATTTCATTACATTCTAGATCGATTCTGTACAGAATCGATCTAAAAATGTTATGAAATATATATTTTTTGAATTCTCGCCTTAGGTGTGTTGTTTTCAGAAACAATAACATTTTTATGCCTGGGATACATTATAAAAAGCGTTTTAAAAAAAACAACAAAAAAAAACAAAAAAACACGGCACACGTGTTCGCTCCAAAATTATCTGAAATCTTATTAAAAATCAAAACGTTTTTACGCATAAATGTGTGTCTCATCCGAAGCTATATGCTTTAAATGTTATTTTCTATTCTCCGCTCGAAAAAACTAATCTGCACTTATTCACAAGATTCTCATTTTCATTTAGTAGTAGATTTTAACGGTAGCCTAGACCATAGTTGCTTTGAAACTTATTGCAAACTGATCTTAAATATAATTTAACGGAGGGATCCTCGTAGATTTTAACGATAGCCTATATGACAGTTGCTTTGAAACTTATTGCAATCTGGTTTTATATATATTTTAACGGAGGGATTTTCAAGGACTCACTTTGAAAATCGTCGGCTGAGTGCTAGAATGTTATATGTCCCATAGGGGACATAGAAGAACATTCTAGCACTCAGGCGACGAAACGTCCGCGTGTAGAATTGAAATTGACATTAAAGAAAATGAGATTCAATTTAACCCACGACTTCTCGCCGAGTTGAAATCGTCATATACCGAAATCTGAAATCTGTTTTGTCTCATTTTAGTCGGATGTACTGGGATATTTTAAATCGTGCAATAGTGCAGGCCAACGATGCTTTTTTCTAGAAGGGACTCTAACTTCCGAGAGGCATTTGCGACTCCGGATCGTTCAGTAGTTTGGGTCACACGCCATGACATCACTTAATCTCAGTTCCTGGATCTGCTCCGGTACACTTTATATTTTCACACTGAATGAAAAACGGCCGGAACCGTACCGCAACTAAATTCTATTTCCGTTACTAAACCTATTTTGTGACTGTGAAAAAGGAGCAAGAAATCTTCAGAAGTGTTGTCAATCTCGTAGATTCGCAGTTTTATCTCGAACGAAGACATCCGTGTATTATTAGTTTTTCCATAAAAATATAAATAAAAGAGTTAGATATCACGTTAAGAAATTTCAGGCGAAAATCTACACTCTTGGTTCTAAAATGTAGCCGAATTTAGAGAATAGAATAGGGCCTTAATTTTTATTATCTTTCCCGGATTACGGATGGTATTTGGCCCCAACTAAGCGCGAATCTAGAGGAAATACTTGATGAAACCACCGAAATCATCGAACAAAGATGTTGATGATATATAGAATATACCCATAGTAGCTTGGTGTACTAAATGTTCACCACGAGTGGTGAAGTGGTGTTAACCGCGAGCCTTTGGCGCGCGGTTAACACCAGTTCACCACGAGTGGTGAACCTTTGGTACATCAAGCTACTTTGAGTATATTTTATTTATACCATGACAGTCAGATTAATAAGAGTTTAAATGTTACATAAATCAATATTTACACGTGCGAATCTGTTTTTGTTTACATGAGCACCGGTGGGCTGTACTTCCGCTGGCAATTTTATCGCCGAAATGAAATAGAAAACGAAACGTGTAAATTACGGGGTCTTTTTCATTTTAATAACATAATAACACACCCTTTCGAGTTATGGATGCTTTATTGACATGAGACAACATATGTTTGTTAATTTTTGGTATCTTATGAGGTAAACTTATTTAAAAACGTAATAAATAATTGTCGGTTCCATTCACTCTTCACGAGGCGAGGAGTGATAAATTTGGACAAGTTTGCATTCAAGGTGAGGTCACCAAAGGACAACTTGGATGTAGTTCCACTGTAGGTGTAAATTTTAACTATTGGAATCCCATTGCTGGCGTGTTCACCACGGTTGATGTGTAAAACTAAAATTTATGTCATAGGCTTTTTATATATAGTAGAATAGGTTATCATGGTACAAAAACCATTAAAAGGCATGGGGAATAAACACTAAGCTAACTAATGCAGATTGTGAGGAAGTGTTCACAATTACCTATCACTTTTGTTTCACTGGTCTATTTTTGGTCTCGCCACATAAGATAAAGCAAACCTAAGCGGAATTAGAGAAAGAAAACAGAACACGCTGGTTGCGACACACAATTGGAATCGGCTCTGCCGCTTCCAAGAAGACGTCACAACCACTATGTTGTAAAACAGAAAATAGTATGATATACAAAATACCAAAAGACACTGCAGTTTTGGAAAAAAATAACAGCTCTTTCGACTAAGTTCTAAAATTACACATTTACATTTGATTATGCAGAAGAAAACTGAAAACATTAAGACTCCGGAAAACTAGTACCTCTGACCCAGGACAAGGCCGCAAAGTATGCTTGGGGAACGGAATAGTATATTATTTTTTCTGAACGTATAACGTGACACAAATGACACTGTCCAAATCCGCCTCTGTCAATATTGTAAACTGTACAATCTATTCTCCGCACAACTTTGTGAGATGTTGGCAGACTAAATTTCATTTCATTGCAGCTCGACGAGAAAAGTGGAACGACAATTTTGTACATTTAGTCACTTCCACTTAAGTGCCGGCAGACTGTACATGTAATTAAAAACTACATCCTCCCAGCTTTCTTCTCATCACCAAGACATTCGTCTTTCATTACTAATCGTCTTTGTCTTTCGGGTGTCATCTTCTCCCCAACTCCACTGTACTAAGAAAGAAGCTAATATTAAGAAGTGCATCTGCTCCAACTTTCCGTTCATAACCTTTGATAACCTAACCATTTTTTTCTGATAGCGCGTCGTTCTCGAACATCCCACTATAAGACAAAACATTAAGAAATGCACCTGGTCCACCTTTCGTCCTATGCCTGTAGTGTCATTCTTCGTCTTTTAACACGTCAGTGATAAAGAATAGAGGATTTTACAAGATCTTACATCAACGGTGCATCAGGCATGGTGGATTCGATGGTGCAGTTTTTTCGGGCTTCTTCACTGCTGATACGACAAAAACAGATCGCTTCGACGATTGCGAAGATCTAAAAATGACTGCGATAGGCGCTGGTAAAAAAGCCGTGACCGAAGCTGGGAACAAGATAGCTTCCGAAGCCGGCAAGTGAACTGAACCCTCTTCTTCGGCCATGCCCTTCACTGAAAAAAATGTATACTAGCTCCAGTTTTCGATCATGAACTCATCGCGGTAGTTTGGTAGTTTTTGAGAACATTCGCCCTCTATGTGTCTGAGAAAGTTCGTATTCCCCTCTTAACTTGAGCCTATACTACTTGACTATAATTGGCAACAGTTTTTAGCTTTAATGAGCGATTAGTTAGTAAAACAATTCAACAAAAACTATAAAAATCCGACAATAGCCTTGGTTTACACCCACTTCACACCATATCGTGCCACTTTCCGTTGTTGTCGACATTATATGACTCCACTCCTGTAGAACCTGATAAAATAAACCCTTCACATTGTATTTTCAAAATTATATCTTTAATTTTAAATGGTTGTAATAATAAATGATTAGCTTTCTGAAATAACCTGACAATTAAGTCACAGTTTACCGGTAGGTGAATTGCAATGTCATTTAACCCCCTGTACCTTGGTTGTATTTTCTATGTCAGTTCAATGGCAGTAATTGGATGAGTCCATATTCATGATTTGGGAGTAAACCAAGTAATAGTTTCCACGTGCATCCTTGGGGCTTCACGTTCAAAATATTAATTGGTCTACCCACACATTCAGTTAGCAGCCATCCTTCTTTAAGAAATTGTGACGTCTCATGCCCCTGTGCAGGGAAAGCGTCCTCTCCTCCTATCAAAGGTTTAAAGTGCTAATGAGTCAAGTCTCTCATTTATCTAAACAGACAGAAAATACAATTCTATAAGATACAAAAACGTTATAGCACAGGCCCCACGGGTTGGCGGTCTGCGTGTCCACAACTCTAATCCTCGTGAGCTTAATTGCGTGCCCAATATGGTCTCCGCAACAAAACTGTTCAGTGCATTACGTAGTGACGGTCACACCCGCTTCATTAGCAGCTTGAATCACTGCTTCAAGTATATATTAAAACGGAAATTTCAATAATGTTTATCTCGCGAAAATGACCACTCTGGCTTGACTTCCGAATTAATTCTATTATGAGTGGACCTACCTTTACACCGAATTCTTTTGTTGGGAAAACATATCACACGGTTACACAGTGGGACATTGACATGCCCGCAAAGATAATGCGGATGTTATATTTTCAAGTGGAGGATTACCAAGACGGTATATCATTTGAGGTAATGTTTCAGATATCTGATTGGGATCGAGGTGACAGTATTTTCATTGACATGTCAAAAATGATGATTACTTTTTCTCTTTTTTTTTTGTTACAGACTTGTAGATAGAAAACCAGAGGCGTATTGGTACGGCAACCGTATGTTGGAGAGACAACATTACGCAAAAGAACCTTCCTTTTTATCTTGAAGGGGATCTTCGAAAATGCACTGCTTACATCTGACAGTCTGGCATGCAGTGATGACAGTTTTAAAGTCTACTTATGCGCAGTGGGGGTTTTAGATGGCAGTATGTATTAACCCTTTACCCAACGTAACGGCCAAAACCGGCCAGCGCTATTCTCAAAAATCGCCAATTAATTTTCACTATTTTTTTCATTTTTTGTCTCAAAAACATAGGTTATGACCCCTCGTTGGAACGAGCTCGTCGAGCTCGTTCCAACGAGGGGTCATAACCTATGTTTTTGAGACAAAAAATGAAAAAAATTAGTTATCCAAGAATTTTTTTTGCAAGTGTCGTCTGCTTTTCACCCTTTACCCAACGTAACGGCCAAAACCGGCCAGCGCTATTCTCAAAAATCGCCAATTAATTTTCATTATTTTTTTCATTTTTTGTCTCAAAAACATAGGTTATGACCCCTCGTTGGAACGAGCTCGTCGAGCTCGTTCCAACGAGGGGTCATAACCTATGTTTTTGAGACAAAAAATGAAAAAAATTAGTTGGCAGATAGGGAATTGAAATTTCTTCGCTTGAATTGTTTTTTTTTCAAATAAAACAAAAATGCAATGCATCGTAACTGAAAGGCAATTTGCAAAACTGAACCCAGTTTTCTTTTAGTCGCGAATCGATATTTGTTTACTGGTGTTTAGCGGCATTTTCAGGGTCATATCATGCCGGATACTTTTACGGTTAGAGGAAGCCGAAGTACCTGGAGGGGACCACCGAGCAGCGCCGAGTAACTGTCAATCTCTCCAACTTACCATCCCGGTACAAGCAGGGTTTGCATTGGTTGAAGGCAAGTGTATGCACGGTAGACGTGCACAGCGCGACCATGCTTCCACTTGGGCAATGGAGAAAGTGCTTCTCACAAATGGATAAATGTATCTCGATAAAAAAGTACATGAAACAGTATATATCGCTTTACATATTTTACGATAAAAAAAAATCCATGCAGCAGATTGGAATTTAGCAAGCAGATCTTCATATTCATGTTTTCTGAATGTGAACTTGAATTTCAAAACAAATGGCTGACAAGTGTTGACCAACTTTAAGCGTTTACCCAACTCGAAGAGCAGACACCACTTCCAATTCTCCAATAAACGTTTTAATTTTGCCTCCAAAACATTGCCGATCGAACACCTTCCAATGAGAGATCAGAAACCCACTTACTAGATATAATGTCAAGCTGTATGCGACATTTAGCTTTGTACTTTTGAACGACTATATATGTAGTTTATTTTGAAAATAGGCCAATCACTTACATAATACACAATTTAGGATTTACAGTACACACGTGGGTGATTCGATATTCGGCTGCCTTGGAAGTGGACGTCTACCTATAAACTTGTTAAACAGCTAGTAGCAATTTGTGCATTCCTAAAGAAAATTTTCAGTTTCTTAGACGTCCGGGTATACTGCGAACTGCAAAATGAATTACCCAACGTAATGGTCAAAACCGACCAGCGCTATTCACAAAATAGCCAATTAATTTTCATTATTTTTTTCATTATTTTGTCTCAAAAACATAGGTTATGACCCCTCTTTGGAACGAGCTCGTCAAGCTCGTTCCAATGAGGGGTCATAACCTATGTTTTTGAGACAAAAAATGAAAAAAAATTAGTTATTCAAGAATTTTCTTTGCAAGTGCAGTCTGCTTTTCATGTTCGGCAAAGGGTTAAATCATAAGTATCCATACTCATCTGCTCGAATCGAAAATCACATCGCGTACAGCAAAATCAGTCAGAGGCGGCGGATCCGGAGGGGAACACACGGGGTACATTGCCTCATTAACCTTTTTTCCATAGACGTGCTTCTTAAGACAAAGAGTTTAAAAAAGCAAAACATTAAAATGTGCTAATATGAATGCATTCCTGTAACATATCAACTCCAAATGTAAATAAATTTAGTTGCATTATGCCACTGCATTCCGCCTTCAGTCGGTTTGGCCTATTTCTTCTACATGAACGGACCAAACCATAACAAAAACAACCAACGAGTGGCATATGCATATTTGTTAATACAAGGGGAATGAAAACAGAAACAATTTGACGAAAACCTGTCGTGTGGAATTTCCTTTAATTCCAAGTTTGGTATGCTCTCTAGTTGCACTTGAATTCTATATCTTAAATAAGATAAGCCGAGACCTTAAAAAAGTATTTTATAATTTAAATATTTGATAATCTCACTTTGCAAGTGCATTTTCCAGGCAGTTATTGTCATTTTTGTGCAATCCAGCCTTTACATAAAACTATACGGATACTTCTGTTTTTTTCTAGTGCATACGACCTGAGAATGGAATTTTGATATACTGTTTCGTGAAAGAAATGTAAGTAAAATGCCTGCAGTACAACTATAGGATATAATTTTTCTTATCCAATTCAAACACTTTGTGGCGGATTCAGGTATTTATCAAAGAGCTTGGGACGATCTATATCAGTAAGTAAAGCTAACAGAGGGGACAAGGACAACACTACCGGAATAAGTCGCAATTCAAGTATGAAATTCGATTTCATGACACAATTTTAAATATAATTTTAAACCCAAGAGCGAAAAACAATAATTTCTGCTGGCAAATACAACTTGAATAAAAAAAGCCTTTTATGCTTGTATCTTCATCCTTACACAAATAATAACAATAATAATAACAATAACACCCCGACTAGTCGATGATTCATCGCGATTCTCAGACAAGAAGGCATTCGTTACACCTGTGCTGCCCTGGCGGCTTCCGCTTCACTGCCCCCTCGCTCCTTTTAATACCCAGAAACGAACTGTTTAATGATATCCAGTACTTTCTCGAATTCACTAAGATAGGGGGCGTGGTAGCTCAGAGGTTACAGTATTGGACTTCAAACCGAAAGGACCACGGTTCGATCCCCACCAGGGGTAACTGCGTTGTGTCCCTCGGCAAAACACTTAATCCAGACTGCCCGCGTTGGGAATGGGGGCGCTGTGCACCAAGTCGTACTGCACGTCGATGGTTCACTTGTCTTCAACCAATGCTAACCCTGCTTGCACGGAGTTTGTATGTTGGAGAGTCTGACAGTTGTTTGCCGTTGCTCTGTGGGTCTTTCCGGCTCCCTCCATCCGCAAAACTGTCCGACACGGGGTGACCATGGCTGTCAAAAGTGTCGTTAAACCCCAATAAATAAAAAAATAAATTTCACTAAGATTCATACTGACATTCTCTCTCGTATCACCCTTATATCTTTTATTCTACCATGTCATTTCCTCATTTTGTTCCTTGTGAATCTTGTTCTGTTAGAGTGATATTTTAAATAATCTAAGAGAAAGTGTTCCATGGTCCCCATTACTTTCAAATACACATTTGACACTGCTTATCACCGTCTGTCCCAAGCTTTTCCCTCTTAGCTCCAGTGATCCCAATCTCAATTTGAACAGGAGTATCCCCTCAAATCTATATGTACTTTTAATTTCTCTGTATTTTACAAACCACCTTAAGTCCTTTTTACTCTGGTCCCTCGTCTCCAATTTTGATTTCAATACTCTATGACTCTCTCTGGCTACTTTCACTCTAGGTCGCCCCTTCTTCTAGATCTGAATTCTGTATTGGGAAATTTTATATTAACACTATAAATATGGGAACTTGTCCATCATATAAGTGTCAGCGGAAATAGCAAATATACCTTCTAACTTTACAACCTAGATG
Source organism: Pictodentalium vernedei (assembly GCA_031216915.1). Classification (NCBI taxonomy): domain Eukaryota; kingdom Metazoa; phylum Mollusca; class Scaphopoda; order Dentaliida; family Dentaliidae; genus Pictodentalium; species Pictodentalium vernedei. The sequence continues at coordinate 644,713,418 of CM062296.1, read as the reverse complement.
GCCCCGCGAAAACATAACCTTGACGCGAGGAATTAGTCCTCTTCTCCAAACCCACTCCAACAACCGCCACCGCTTGTGTAGGCCACAATAAATTTGTTATTTTTGGAAGGCAGGGTATTTATACTTGGGAATTGCATAGTGATCTTTTTGGTTGGGGTGGGTGGGTCCCACCACTTTTATGCCGCAGGCTATCATATCGGCGTCTTGAGCTGGGCAAGGAGAAGAGGTGTTGTCCTCCTCCCAATGGTGGAGGTGGAATGTATCCCTTTCATAAACTTTCTCACGGATACAACTAGGCTTCCACCGAGAACATTTTGAAAACATATGTCGCTGATGGTGCTATTTGAAGACTTTTTGTGGCTGAAAAGAAAGTCTCTCGTTACCTTGTGTGGTATGGCATCTGCATTTTCATTAGCTTGCACTCCATGCAGAGCATAAAATTCGTGATTTTTATGAAAGTCCGTGTGGATTTGGAAGTACAATTCTTTCTCGTCCCCTCCATTTCCGCGGCTACTACCCCGATCTGCTGTGTCCTCTGCTTGCCGAAATTCTCTTTTCATTGCGAACGTAGGCGTAGATATTTTTTTTCTGGTCGAGAGGAGGCAGATCACAACATTTCAGACAACATTAACGATGCACAGCATCGCCATGAGCCACAAGTGACACACCACAACGCATTGCATAGCTAATATCCTGATCTAAATCTGCCCGGCTATTGGCACAACTAACATTTTAAAAAGTAACCTAACATGGGCAACTTTTTTTTTTTAAATAGATGTTTAAACGGCGCAAAACTCCAAATGGCAAATATTTCCGCCCACGTCAAACTGACGCATATATCTGCCAAGAGGACAACTTACTAGAGAAAATTGTCGACAAGCCTGAAAAGCATTGCCACTTCCCACCCACCTCTGTATTTACGCTCTTGATTATAAGGGTAGCCTAAACTTGCATTTTGTGCTGAAAATCTGTTCTCTTTAACACTTAACCCACTTAGTAACTATAGAATATCTTTCATCATATCTAGTCATGGCTGCCGTGAAGCAGCCATGACTAGACTTAATGAAAAATTCATAAAAAATTGGTACTCAATCAGTCATTGGCCAAAAGGTAATGCAAATGGCGTGGAAAATATTGCTAAATATCTTCAAAGCTTAATTATTTTAATGGCAAGAGATTTCCCTCTTGGGTGGGAAAATCCTCCAGCAGTGTGTAAAGAAATTAAATTCACTTACTTTGACGGATAGAATTAAACAATGTCCATTTTTAATATACAGAGACGATACTTTAAAAAACCAATAGACCCCTCCCCCCCCCCCCCCCCCAAAAAAAAAAAAAAAAAAAAAAAACATACCCCCACCACCTTCAAGAAAAAATAAAACCCAAAACGCCCAAACTCAAAAAATCTCGAAAGGCTAAAAAGACCAAACCCCCCCCCCCCCCAAAAAAAAAAACAAAAAACTCCAAACAGATGGATTCCTTGAATAGTTTGCTTGGTTCCCCTTGTGTTTCTTAATAAAGAGTTCCCTTTTTCCCCATCGACATTCACTGAAACCCTGTTTGTTGACAATGAATAGAAAAACTCAACAGATTTCACATTGTTACAGCTTCTCACACAACATATTATTTTCAGTACTATATTCATTAACATGATTGTTTGAATCGACACAAACCATAATTTCACAGACGAACAAGGGCCATTTCTTAGTGTTACAAACATTTTAATTTTCACACGTTATTTTTCTCCACATAATACGGTAGCGTGACGTATCGTTAGATTTCTATGGAGAGCTCGTTAGCCTCACAAAAAGTACTCGCACCTTAGGCGGTATATCAAAGACGGTCTCGACAGGTAATCTCTCTTACATGAATGTCGGATCAGCGGTAGTTCGTAGTCCAATATTAAATGAAGCTATAGCTTATCAAGTTGGTATTCTAGTTAATTTTATGCGCGATTAAACAGTTTTAAAGGAGACAATGACAATTTTCTCGAATTCTCACTGAGTGCCATGCCCATCTCCTTAAGCGATTCTGGCTACACATGCGAAATTCACTTTTCGAAGACGCGAGCACAGTTAATATTAAGCTAATTTCATTTTTGAGTCTCAAAAATGATCAGCAATATCTTCCTGTGAATCGAACCTTTTCAGAAACATATGAGCTTGGCCATCCTGTTCTCAACTCACCTCTCTTCTTTATGCTAGACCAAACAACTGAAAGGCACCATAGTTATCTGCATGCACGTTTAGCTGTTCTATGGCTCTCTGTTGGAGCGCGGTGTTCAGTGGTAGGCCGTTGGACTTCTATGCTAGAGGTCGAGAGTTCGATCCCCGGCCGGGACGACCCGCGTTGTGTCTTTGGGCAAGGCACTTTATTCCGGTTGGGGGGGGGGGGGGGGGCACGATGACGCCGTGTACTAAGGCGTACTGCACGTCGATGGTGCACATGTCTTCAACCGCTGTAACCATGCTTGAGCGGAGCTTGAACAGAGTTAGAATGTTGAGGAGCTAACAGTTGCTCGTCGATGCTCGGTGGTTCTCTCCGGGTACTCCGGCTTCCTCCACCCGTAAAACTGTCGCGGTCACGATTAGCCTTTGTGTATAAATATATGACCTTAAACACAACACAACAAATAAATAATAAATAAATGAACTGGCTCTCTGTTGGTATATAGACATCCTCTAACTACAAACATGCCCAAGCAAAAAGGAGGGAAAAAAGAAAACACCCCGCAAGTCACCAGTCGCATAGAACCAGCCCCATACGACGAGTCCTTCGTGAGACTATGGTCCTTACAAATACCCTGTCACCATGTGTGTCGTAATTAAATTTTTATTTTGTTAAAATAATCAATGCTCGTCAAATAGGAAGAAGGGTAAGCTATGCCAGAAAAATAGCTGAATTGTCCCTCCCCCATTTAATGACATTTATGAGGGGGCGCCGTTGTTCGGTGGTAAGAGCATTGGACTTTAAAACGAAATGTCGACGCTTCGATCCTGAACAGCGGTAACTGTGGCGTGTCTTTGGACAAGGCACTTAATTTCGATTGCGCATGTAAGGAGCACGGCTGTGCTATGTCTTTAGACGTACTGAGCGTCGATGGTGCGCTTGTCTTCAGCCATTGCTAACTCTGCTCATTTGCAGAGAGTAAGTTGAAGAGTCTGACAGTTGCTCGCCGTTGCTCGGTGGTTCTCTCCGAGTACTCAATCTTCCTTCATCCGTAAAACTGTCCGACACGATGTGACCCTGGCTGTTGAAAGTGTTGTTTATCTTCGATAAAAGAAAACAAGAAATGAAAATTAATTTACAATGGCGCAATTTTCCCCATACCTAACACTAAAATCACCTCACAAGTACATCTGCGGTAGAACGTCCGTCCGTCCGTAACAACTTCAAACCTCTGTATCTCGGTCAGTGTATGTCGGAGTTGAATGATCTTTGTTATGCTGATGGACTATCATGGGGAAAGGATATTCACAAGTAACGGGTTTTGTCCAAGCAATTTTTCTGGAGTTATGGGCCGTTTCGGCTTGTTTTCGACTTCGAAAATTTCAGGTTTTATGGTTTCTGGATGAAGACTTTGGAATTGTTTTTATCTTTGGTATGCTGATGAGCCACCAACCCTCAACAACCTTGTCGTCTTTTTAGTAAACCACTTCTCGGCAGGAGATACCGGTGGCGTTGCACCTTGTTGTGCATCATTATACCATTGCAGATATAGCTAGCGTCCTTTCTAGACTCTATGGCGCTTGGGAAATTTTAAAAAGGGACGTTCTCGCTGCTTTCCATGTTGTGTCGCGTGTAGAATTAAGTGATGCATGTATATGATGAATAATGAAAAACTATTTTTGGATGGACAAAATGTAATGCAAACATATGGGGGCGCGGTGGCTCAGTTGGTAGAGGTGCAGGCTGCAAGCCGAGAGGTCCTCGGTTCGAATCCCACCTGCGGCAACCGCGTTGTGTCCTTGGGCAAGACACTTCACTCCCAGTGCCCACGTGGGGGAACGGTGACGTTGTGTATTAAGGCGTACTGCACGTTAATGGTGCACCTGTCTTCAACCAATGCTAACCCTGCTTGTGTGGAGTTGGTATGTTGGGGAGCTGACAGTTGCTCGCCGTTGCTCGGTGGTTCTCTCCCGGTGCTCCGGCTTCCTCCACCCGTAAAACTGTCACGATCATGGTTAGCCATTGTGCAGAAACATGTGACCTTAAAACACCAATAAATAAATAATGCAAACTTATCAATTTATTTAAATCTTAAACATATACTCACAAAAATCCTCTCACGTCGGGATCTGTTCTCATTAAGGGACAACGTATAGAGAGATAACGTGCATCAAGTTAGAGATTTTACACACAACTGTGAGCGACCGATTATTGGCGATCAGGTCATCAAAATGCGCACAAACAGTGCAATTTCGGTACCCAAACAACTCTCGGGCCACCACTTTAATTATGTAAGGTATTCGACGCTGTTATGGCCAGGAACCAGTGTAGTCCTTAAATAAATGTAGTCCATCGCATATATTTGGATTAAATGGTCTGGAATACTTCAGTTGGTCGGAAAAGCGAACCATAGGTTCGCTTTTCCGACCAACCGAAATATTTCAGACGATTGAGTCTCAATCGAGACTTGATTTGATCTTTAATTACTTTATCATTATGAAAGAAGATGAATGAATGAAAGGTTTTAGGGCGCCGAAGGCGCGCAGTGATGATGTGGGATTTACAAATCCCTTGCGAGCTTGAAAGAAGGCTCATCACAGCTGTGGTTTTATAATTACACCGGGTAGGTCCTTCGAATGTATTAATATCGTGTTTCAACTTGAATTAAATACTCTTTGATTGGAATATCTATAACATGATCACGAAAGAATATGTGCATTTTGTATGAGTAAAGGGGCGTCACATTAAAGGAATGATAGTGTGCGCACATATTCCACGAAAAGTGGATAAACAAATATCCAATAACAGCGTCGAATTCCGGACAGCATTAAACTCGTGGCACGAGAGCTTGGGACACGGGGGCGCGGTGGCTCAGTTGGTAGAGGTGCAGGCAGCAAGACGAGAGGTCCTCGTCTCGAATCCCACCTGCGGCATCCGCGTTGTGTCCTTGGGCAAGACACTTCACCCCCATAACCCACGTGGAGACACGGTGACGTTGTGTACTAAGGCGTATTGCACGTCGATGGTGCACCTGTCTTCAACCAATGCTAACCCTGTCTGTGTGGACTTAGTATGTTGGGGAGCTGACAGTTGCTCGCAGTTGCTCGGCGGTTCTCTCCGGGTACTCCGGCTTCCTCCACCCGTAAAAGTGTCGAGGTCATGATTAGCCATTGTGTAGAAATATGTGACCTTAAAGAAAACACCAATAAATAAATAAATAGCTTGGGACACAACTAGCAAATTTACTGTGGTCTATGAACAGCGCAAATTTGCTTGTTGGGTACTTAAAGGGAATGTAAACAGGAACAATACTTGAAATTCACCAAATAGCACACAGAGCAAAAATGGTTATTAATTCCAGCTTGTGGTGTATTTTTGTTCATTTGCAATGTGCGCAATACAAATACAATACATAATGTATCCTGAGAGCTACAGCTTTGTTTTTAACAATTTAAATATTAAATAAATTCACTTTAAAAAAATATTATTTTTGTGCACTTATTCTCATAGTAGTGAGGTCCAGCGTCGACAAAACCAACATTAAGTCTTTGTGTGGTGTATATGAGCTGAAATCTGAAAATTCGATATACTATACATCAAAGAAATAAGGTTTGAAAGTTTTGAAAATATGTTAATGAAACTGATGTAAACAAAATAAATCTTCCATGCTCGTGAGGCGAACAGTTTTCGCCTAAAAAGTATGGTAGGTCGCTTCAGTCAATACTGTTTTCTATGGCAGGGTTTAACTCAGTACAAATACCATTACGTTGAAACCTATCCAATCCAATGAACACTCAGATATGACCCACGAATGTGATCTGAATAACCATTATTTTTCAAGCAGCGTGGTTTAAGTGTACACATAAATACCATTTAAATACACCAGTTACACAAAAAGAAAAATGTTATAAAATATATTTATATTTCTAGCTCATCTAAGTCAAACATTATGTACTCTGAATGGAACTTTTTTCTAATATCATCACAACTGTATGAGTTGCATAATATACAGGTAAGAAGAGTGTTGTCTGAAAACATTCACTGGGGTTTCTCAAACAATAGATAACTGACCATCCATGAAATTGCTGTGTGTCTGCAAGGTATCCCCCCATTAGTCAGACACCCCAGATGTCAGACAGTTTATAATCACAGATTATTGGGTTGTTTGAATAGCTAATCCCTTACTTATCACCTTCAGAATAAAGTGGGATATTCCAATAAGTCAGACAGAAAAGAAACAATTAGCTTTTAGTGATTTATTTCTTCACCAGTGTGTTTTAGAAATGAACAGATAATAAATAGAATATAAATGACAATAAAATAAAAAATATGAAGTACAGTAAGAAGAGTTCTAGGCATAAGAAATTAAAATTATGAAATAAATGACAATAACATGAATAATCGCACAAATAAATAATATCTTTTGTAATAAATAAACAGAAAATCGTATTTTATGAAACTAAGAAAATAAATAGGAAATAAATGACAATAAAATAAAAAATATGAAATACAACAAAAAAAGATTTCTAGACATAAATAATCATACAAAATATTTTTTTGTGTTAAATAAACAGAAAAAACAATAAAATGAAAAATATGAAGTACAATAAAGAAAATATTTAGAGTCATTTTATTGTACATAAATAAAATAATCATATTTCATGATAACTTAACATAAATAAACAAAAAAACATGTTTTATAAAAAAAAATGTAACAAAATGAAAAATGTGAGGTACACATAATAAACAAAGGTACAATATTACAATGACAAAAAAAAATGTACCAAAGGAATATTAATTTACAAACAAATCACCCCATTCTTAACAGTGTTCCAGCTGCATCAGGGAACTCCATTGGAGACTTTGTTCCCTGTCCTAGTTGTTCCTAAAGGCGGTCCAGGCTGTTGTCAATTCCCCTGTAAACCTGTTTCCGGGAGGTGAAGCAGCACCAAAGTCCATTTGAGCAATTTTGATTTTCTCTGCCTTTTCAGTGTTCTTTATTATATTTATGAATCTGAAGAGGTTAGGATGTTGATGAAGTAGTGATGAATTTAGGCGATTATCCAACTTCAGATTCTTCTCTGTAAGGTTGGGCATGACCTAAATCTTGAATTTTGCGCCATAAAGCCTGAAGTTATCAGTGTTATTACACAATATATTTTTGATTTTTATGTTTTGATTATTTCTCAGAAAATATTTAAAAGGTATTTTGATTATATGTCAACAAAAACAGAAAAAAGTACCAAACAAAATGTTGAAACTAAATTTTATTCAAATTGTATATATCTGGGTTGTTCCATTTATAACAATAGGTAATCATCTATTTTAACTTCAGCTAATCCCTAATTAACTGTCTGACAGCTGGGGTGTATGACAAATGGGTGTCTGACTAATGGGGGTAAACCGTCTGCAATGGTTTTCTCGGGGAATCTGGGCTAAATGAACTTTGGGTTACATATTTGATTGGAACTGCCTACCAATACTTATTGAGAAAATCCTTCATCCCAACTTGCACCAAGATGGCAGTCTTCTGTTTATATCAGCTTCATTAACATACTTACCAAACTTTCACCCTTATTTCTTTTATATCTCAACGTATAAAAAATGGATCCCAGCTCAAATATACCACAAAAAAAAGAAAAATCCGGATATCAGCTCAGATATACCACAAAAAGAGAGAACTGTTGACATTGGCCGTTTAACAGTGAAAATAAGTGTCCGGAAAAATATCCTTTAAAAGTGAGTTTATTAAAAATTTAAATTGAAAAACAATTTGTTGGAGTCATCAGAATATAATTAAAGCTTTTTTCTGTTCATGCATTTTCAGGTAAACGCATAACACAATGAACCGAAAAAACGCATTTAGTCCCGCCCTAAACCACACCCCTAATATCTGTCTTGAAAATTACGTTGCACTGTGTGAATAGAAAGAACCTCTGCAAGCTCATATTGTTTCAACATGAAAATTAATTAATATTTATCTCATATTAAAAAGGCTTTCAAAATAAAATTTAATAAACAATGAAATCCTTATCATGCTTTTTATTCCATGTTCAATTTGTTTATATGCAATAGGTGATCATCTGCGTTCATCGTTTTACCCAAATCAAACGTAAACAATGGCCAGTCATAATAATCCACAAATGAAACTCGCGGGAAAAACTTTCCAAATTCCAGATAGCCTAAATGAACCCTTTCTGAGACAAAGTTTAACCAACTTCATGTCATCTGGGTTTATATCGAACTCCACATTTACAAACTGTGTTTTCACTTTCTCGGGAAATGGTCAAGATCAGAATTAAATTTAACTCAGTGTTGCTTTGAATGACAGCACGCTCCCGTCAAGTAGAAAATGAGATTGAAGCTTTGTGTGGGCGTGGCCTATGACGTACCATTTAACTTACGCAATTCATTGGTCAATAAAAATTGTAATGACACAAGAACATGTTTCGGTGAAATGTATCGTTATTTAAGTTTAGAAAAATATGCCTTTTTATTCAGTTATCACTAGGAAGCATAATGCGACCTGGTTTTTATTTCAACTTCGCAAAGTAGAGAGTGTTTAAATTTATTGCCCCTCAAGTTTAATTATAAGGAATGATCGTTTGTTTCTGTCTATTTCTTGAGTTATGAACCCCCTCCCAAAAAAACAACAAAAAACAAAGGCCAAACATTTGTTTGGCTTTTGTTTTTTGGGGGGTCATAACTCAAGAAATAGACAGAAACAAACTATCATTTCTTATATCTCACATATGATACAGAATGCAGCCGCACCAAGAGTGCATCATAACTTATGAAAATATATATTAAAAAAAATGTACACGACGATTTTCGCTAAATTGTTCCTGTTTACATTCCCTTCAAGTTTCTGCTAGCAGGTAGGTAAGAGTGTGAAATAAAATCAACAGGTGTGTATTGCACGTGCGAACAAACACTAAAATTGGAAGGGCATATATTCTATTTGCATATCAAGGACAGCAAAACGATTTGGGTGAAAACGGCTTAACATTTACCCAGGCCCCTTCCCCAAAGCATTCCTTGAATGTACCAAAATGAGATGAGATGACGAGATAGATACAAAATAGAACGTGAAGTAATATGTGATTTATGGAAATAATGCACAAACATTACTTTTTTGACGGTCGTGACTTCTATTAACATCGTTTGTTCTGTCTGATGTCAAAGCTACACATTGTTAAAAATTACTCTTAAAATTACGGTAAAAGTACTGGCAGCCAATTGCCGTTATTTCTACCGTATATTTTACTTTAATGGCTGTTATTGTTTGACGTTCCATAATATGTAAACTGATAGAGGATTGTTCATATACATTGGAACGGTATGTTTTAAATGAAGGCATTCAACTACTCAGTTCCAGCTTTTGCCAAAATTTCGTCGTCCATGACGAAGGAAGCGTTTTCAAAGACGCGGTTTTTAACCCTTTGAACCCCAAAGGCCGCTTTTCCGGCCCAGTAACATGATACTTCATAATTTCATCAAGTAGGTTTGACATTTGAGTGAAGGTGTGATGTAGACCAGACGATATTTCCAACGTGCAGCCCCAAAGCTGCACGTTGAAAATATTAATTTGTCTACCCCCAAATAAAGAATACGGACTCTTCCCGTTGCTGCCATTGAACAGATATGGAAAATACCACTAGGGTTCAACGGGTTTAAGGTGGACTAATTTATTTATTTCTTAGGGGGTTAACGACACTCCGATAGCCAGGGTCACCTCGTGTAGGACAGTTTTACGAGTTGAGGAAGCCGGAGTACCCGGACAGAACAACTGAACAGCGACGAGTATCTGTGAAACCCCCCAAAGTACAAACTCCACACAAGCAGGGTTAGCATTGGTTGAAGGCAAGTGCACCATCGACGTGCAGTACACCTTCGTACACAGCACCACTGTGCACCCCCCCCCCCTCCTCAAGTGGGCAATCTTGATTAAGTGCCTTGATAAAGGACACAACCCAGTTACACCTGGTGAGGATCGAATCGTTGACCTTTTGGTTTGAAGTCCAATACCGTAACCACTGAGCCACTATGCTTCATAAGGTGGACTGAGAACAATTTTAATCTGCAGCCGTATGGCTACAGGTTAAAGATATTAATTCTCTACATTGATGACAAATCAATGAAGACAGAAGGGCTACCCTCAACCAAGACCACCTAAGTTGGTTAAAACTTCTTCAGTTTGCATATTTAATGCTTCTGGAAGCTGTGAGAAGAAATGGTAGTCCACAAGGACATGATGGAGACGAGGATTTTATGGGCAAATTGGTGCACTCTGATTTTGTGTTTTTACACACTCACGGATAGATGTAATCATTAATGAAATCAACACATTGAACTGAAATAAAATTTGTTTTCTTACCGAATGTCGAATTTCAATACAGAGAGCCGAAATATGAATCCATGGACTTGATTTGAACATAGTTGAATCTGCCCACACCAGGTTGGTGTATACCAAATTGAAATGTTTCTACCAGATAGGATCTGAAGAAGATTATTGTCATCATATTGCACTGAGTTAAAATTTGTTTTCATTTTAGGAGCCCAAATAATTACCCAGGGATAAATTTGAATTTGGCCCTATGAGGAAGGTGTATACCAATACCAACAGGTTCTAACACGTGGATCCAAAGAAAATGTTAAAGAATATTCCTTATATACTACTCAAAGTTGGTTAAGCACCAAGTATATCCAACTACCTGTTTTACGTTTTAGTTGAACTATTGTAACGAAAAGTGTATTTATTTTTTATTTAATTGTATCTTTAATGATTTAAGTACAGAAATTAAGATCTTATTTGTGTCTGACATTATTTTTTTTTACCTCGGATTGCCTATCTGTGTCTTCTAGGCAGTACCTTGACTCATCTGTTAAAAGGACAGGTCGCCAATCTTCTCTGGTCCATCCAACGTGGTCCACGACCCATTCATATCGTGCCTGGCAGTGGTTCTGGAACAGCGGAATGCAAATACATGGTCTTCTCAGTCGGAGACTACCTTCGTACAACCTTGCCCGGATAGTCTGCGTCGAAACATTTACCCCGGATACATTCTGAAGGTCACCGCGAAGCTGGGTTGCTGTGGCAAAGCGGTTCCTACGGGCCTTAATGATCAAAACCAAGTCTTCAACTGCAGATGTTGCCCTGTCTCTGCCACCACCATGCCGTCTTACTGGTGTGCCATACTGCTGAAATCTTGCCCAGGCTCTGATGATCGCCGTATGGTGCACACCAAGGGCTTCACTGACCTGTCGATGGGTAGCCCCTTGCTCCACCATACCTACAGCCCGCCACATTTCTGCATCAGACAAATGTCTTCTTACATTTGCACATACTTTGAAACCGAAAAGGGTGTTGGAGCCGTTGTGGAATTAATTACTCTCGTCGCTGAGCAACGGATGTATTTCTGCTTGAAGTAAAGTGTGACAGTCTACGTACAGATTACACAGGAGCGAGGCCATCGCATATTTCGAAAAAATGGGGGACGTACACAGTAACGCCACGCGCAACAGCCTCCTTTATTCAAACTGCCAATTGACAACTATTTTCATCCGTTTAATCTGCACCAATAACGACCAAAACCACAGGCTAAAACAAAAGTGGACAATCATGTAAATTTACAGACAAAACTTTTAGTTGGGGAGGGATGGAGCTGTCGTTCACCTCACACCTGTATCTGCAACCTACCCCGCACAAGAATAGCATGTCTTCTGGATGATCAGTGATAACGAGGTACGGAAGACCTATGGGATTAAATTATAACCGATCCACTATTGGAGACTTTTTCAATCATTTCATAATTAAAGCTGACAATATCTCATAATTAAGATTTATTATCTCTTCATTGTGAATTATTGGTTCTCTTAATTAAAACCCAGAGTATCTTTTAATTAAGACATATCAGTGAATTAATACTTATCATCTCTTAATTAAGACATACATGTGATCTTTGAATTGCGACTCGAAGTCTCTCTTAATTCAGACTAACAGTGTATCTTAACTAAGACTTATTATCTTTCTCTTAAGACATATATACACATGGGACTTAATTAAGCAGCCCAAGTTTTTTTTCGCAGTGGTGTTAGTAGAAACTGTCATTATTTTCATGCTCTTTCAGATGGCCAAAAGTGATTGTTTGCGGAAGGAATGGTCTATTGATATGTGAAAGACAACACAATGATGAAAATATGCAGTAGTAGTATGTCTCGTATGTTTCACCTCCAGTTGGCAGGATCTCATTGCAGGGTCTCATGTGACGTCATAGTCACGTGACCCAGTGGCGCCATGTTGTGTTGTCATGGTAACCCGCGTGAGCGGCCATGTTGTGACGTCATCTCCATAGTGATACGTGGTGTGAGTGCGCATGCGCAGCGCGTGTTGTTAGGGGGATACGTGTTTCCGTCGTCCATTTTGTATACTGGAGGCCGCCATCTTTGTTTCTATAGTAGCACGTGGTTGCCATGTTACCCCATTTTTCTGCAATAAGACGGGGTATGTTCGGAGGGTATGTTCCTTTGTAGAAAAGTAAATCTAATTACCACAAACAACCCGACAATCTCTCCAAATCACCAAAATCCACCCAAAATCACCGAAATTGACTTTATTTGATACGGATTTCTCATTTTATCGGCTTAGCACATAGTGCTATAGTACCGAGGGTCCCCTGGGGGTGTGTTCCTTTGTAGAGGAGTATTTTGTCTGGTTCGGATTTTCCAGAATCCTCGTTTAATTACTACAAAAACCCCGACAAGTTGTACTATTTCGAATTCTTTCAGAATCCGATTTATGATCGCGAAACTTTCGGTTTATAATAGTAGCACGTAGTGCTATAGTACCGAGAGGTACAGGGGTATGTTCTATTGAATAGGAGTACAGGGCCTGATTTTCACAGAATCCTATTTTAATGCCTATTGCATACGTTTCTCTATCACTCACTAACAGTCTATCCAGTCCAAACTATCTCTGGTTCTCTCGTCCAAGTCTTACAATTACCCGTGCTTGATTTCCCATAATCTGTAGGCAGAGTTACCTTCCTTCTATATAATAAAAGCCTATATCAATGGCCATATCCCCAGGCACTCCAATTTCGGCACCCCTTTTTGCAAAAACACCTGTGGCTATGGAATCCCTTTTTTGTCATATGAGGCCATGAGGGCTATGTAAAAGCCCTCAATGAGTCCTCATTCATTTATTATCCCTCATAGCCTCATTGAATTTTGAGGTTATGAGGACCATTGAAAATCCCTCATTGAGGTATAATTTACTACGACTCTTAGCCTCACTTCAGTATTTGAGGATACCTATGGCCTGGTATTGTATTATTCGAGGATACCTATCGAGGATACATTTTGGAGAATCCTTTTTTTGTCGTATGAGGCCATGACTCATGAGGGATATGTAAACGCCCTCAATGAGTCCTCATTTATTATCCCTCATAGCCTCGTTGAATTCTGAGGTTATGAGGACCATTAAAAATCCCTCAATGAGGTATAATTTACTACGGCTCTTAGCCTCATTTCAGTATTTGAGGATACTTATGGCCTGGTATTGTATTATTCGAGGATACCTATCGAGGATACCTTTTGGAGAATCCCTTTTTTGTCGTATGAGGCCATGAGGGCTATGTAAAAGCCCCCAATCAGTCCTCATTTATTATCCCTCATAGCCTCATTCTACAAAGGAACACACCCCCAGGGGACCCCTCGGTACTATAGCACTACGTGCTAAGCCGATAAAATGAGAAATCCGTATCAAATAAAGTCAATTTCGATGATTTGGGGAGGATTTTGGTGTTTTGGAGGGATTGTTGGGTTGTTTGTGGTAATTAGATTACTCTTCTACAAAGGAACATACCATCCGAACATACCCCGTCTTATTGCAGAAAAATGGGGTAACATAGCAACCACGTGCTACCATAGAAACAAAGATGGCGGCGTCCAGTATACAAAATGGACGACGGAAACACGTATCACCCTAACAACACGCGCGGCGCATGCGCACTCACACCACGAATCACTATGGAGATAACGCCACAACATGACCGCTCACGCAGGTTACCATGACAACAGAATATGGCGCCACTGAGTCACGTGACAATGACGTCACATGAGATCCTGCAATGAGATTCTGCCAACGGGAGGTGAAACATACGAGACATACTACTTGCAGTATTTCAATACTGCTAATTACTCATATCTGTCACTAATGTTTTTGATGGAAAAATGTTCAAGCATGGTGATGGGACGGGCCACGATGAAACAATGCCGGCAAATACTGACAAACAAACTAACTTGTGGTCTCCTGAACACAACAGTAGTGTCTTACGTCAGTAGCTAGTGTATCCACCACGTGCCCGGATGGCTGCCTGAACCCTCATCCTAATGCTACCAGTGAGCCTTCTGATACGGTCCAGAGGCAACTGATGCCTCTCACTAATCATACAAAGCAGTTTCCAAATCGGCCAAATTCTGTACAGGCGGATCCCTTTCTTGCACACGGCGTTCACGAAAGTCCCAGATGTGTTCTACGGGATTCAAATCAGGGCTCATTGTAGGCCAAAGTAGTGTTGTAATAGCGTTGTTCTGAAGGAATACTCTCACAGCATGGGAACGATATGGCCTTGCATTGTCGTCCATGAATATAGGACAAGTAGCCAACGGGTAGTTGTCAAAATGAGACACGACAACCGGATTGAGAATGTCTCGGATGTACTGATGACCATTGAGATTCCCACATACAGTCACCATATGAAGTTTACAATCATGAGAGAGGCATCCCCAGATCGTTACTGATCCTCCACCATAAGGAACAGTAGATATGATGTTCCTGGGCACGCAAGCAGTAGTTCTTTGGCTCCACACTCTCATGCTACCATCTGTGACGTGAAGCAGGAACCCACTCTCGTCTGACTAATGCACTCTCATCCACGTCCTGAGATTTCATTGTTGTCAGGCCATACACCACTCCAAGCGTCGTCTTTGATGCTGATCGGACAGCGATGGACGCTTGATGACTCATCTGGACATCATACCCAGTGCTTTGATACGGTTTCGGACAGTTCTGTTGCACAAACGCCTATTGGGGAGATAAAGGCGTTTCAAAACCCCACTTGAATCAAAGGGTTCACGCCTAACAAGGCGTGCCAGACTTCGATCTTCCCGAGGAGAGGTCTTTTGGGGTTGTCCAGGCCTTGGTCGGTCCTTAACATCGTTGGTTTGTTGATGTTTTCGGACAAGTCTGTTGATGATAGAATGACTATAGCTAAGTTGCCTTCCAATAGCTTTGAATGGCATGCCTGTTGCATGCATGCCAACGATTTATCATCTTAGTGCCTATAGCAGTCTCCTCCTTACTATGTCAACATTTATTGATAAAAGAAGTAACAAATTTTCTTGTTTCATACCCATATATTGTATGTGGATGATAGTGTTTTTGTGACATTCGTGGGAAGCATGCTTCACGTGGACGAGGGGATGTGTTTGGTGTACACCATCAACCAGAAACATCATGTTTCACGAGATGAAATGTACTGCAAGACATAGCAATCAGTAAAACATAATAATCAGTAACAGCAACTTCACTGTCATGAAACATTTCAGGGTGTGCTTAGTTGAGTTCCAGGTGTATAGTATCGCAACATCAAGACTTACGGTATTGCTAAATTAAGACTTAATTAAGATTTACTATCTCTTAATTAAGACTTACTTATCTCTTAAGACTTGACTATCTCTGAATTAAGACTTACTTACAAATATCTTTATTTAGATTTATGTATCATTGTATTGGGTCTTACGGTGTCTCTTTATAAAGACATTATTGCCGAATTAAGTCTTACATATCTCTCAGTTGAGACTTACATTTATACCATAATTACCTATTCTACTGTATATAAAAAGCCTATGACATAAATTTTAGCTTTACCTCCCAACCGCGGTGAACACGCCAGCAATGGGCTTTCAATAGTTAAAATTTACACCTACTGTGGAACTACCAAGTTGACCTTTGCTGACCTCGCCATGAATGCAAACTTGTCTAAATTTATCACTTGTCGCCTCGTGAAGAGTGAAATGAAACCGGCAATTATTTATTACGTTTTTAAATAAGTTTACCTCATAAGATACCAAAACTTAACAAAGATACATTGTCTCATTCATGTTAATAAAGCATCCATAACTCAAAATAGTATGTTACTAAAAACAGCCCCGTAACTTGCGCGTTTCGTTTTCTATTTCGTTTCGGCGATAAAATTGCCAGAGGAAGTACCATCCACCGGTGCTCATGTAAACAAAAACAGAATCGCACGTGTGAATATTGATTTATTCAACATTTAAACTCTTATTAAACTGAGGATCATGGTGTAAATAAAATATACCCAAAGTAGCTTGGTGTACCAAATGTTCATCACTCGTGGTGAAGTGGAGTCAACCGCGCGCCAAAGGCTCGCGGTTAACACCACTTCACCACGAGTGCTGAACATTTGGTACACCAAGCTACTTTGGGTATATTCTATATATCTCTGAATAAAGACTCATTGTCTTTTAATTTAGATTTAGTGGTGATGACGATAACAGTCCAATCGACGTCGGGGTGGCATCGGACCAAGGTCACGTGGCTACCAAAGCCACTGCAATTATTAGATTATACATTGGCATCTTTTTTCCGGTGGACTGAAATCGATATCGCAATTTGCATGACGTGGTACTTCATGTGCACGACATAGTATCTCGAGCACACGACTTGATATCTCGTGCTCACAACTTATTTTTTATACATACCCTAAATGGCTTCCGCGTGTAACTGACAAACAAGGGCGATGAAATATTATTCGAAACAATGTGTACCTTACAAAATATGTATAGAGATGTGTATTTTACTGTAGTTTGCTCATTCTTGTTACCTGTAATAAGAGCTGGATGGTTTGAAATTTAGATTTTAGGTTATTATCTTGATTCAGATTTTATAGAAAATCTCTGTTTTCATTTCTATTTTTTATTTGCCCTGTAACGAACATAACTATGAAATACGTTCAAAAATGCTTCTTGAATAATTACAAATTTTCATTTTTTGGCTCTAAAATATAGCTTGTAACTCCTAATTGAAATAAGCCCAACAAACCCATTCAAATGTATAAGGCTTGATTTGGAGGCAAACATTAAAATTAATAATAGAATAAATAGCTATGGCTGATAATTTTCATTACTGGAAGAGATTCACCGTTGAAGGGGTGGGGGGTGGGGGGGGGGACTATAATAGCAGTTTGTGTTAGTGTGTGTGAGTGTGTGTGCGTGTGGGGGGGGGGGGGAGTGTAGAGATCCTCTTAATTTTCTAAAGTTGTCAGTACATTTAACACTAAAAGTATTGGAATTTCACATAAAAATTGAAATTTCGAAATGTTAATGAAGTTGTCTAGTCCATGTGCGCATCATTTCACAAACTTCAGCCATTTCCTGTAGAGTTGTATAAACATGCACAGCTGGCTTTTTCAGCTTTTTCCAATCAGCTTGAATGTTTACTATTATTCTCTGTTAAAACCCATTTAAATATAAGAACACCTCGCTTTCACCATCTTTTGATGTACTGCAATTTTTTCTGTTCATTATGTCAGCAGGGTGCGGATCGTGACAAAAAATACAGACACTATCTTTTCCATTAATATAAAAATCTCGGAGGTATTAAAGATATGGTGTTTTTCTCCTGTGAAGAATAAAATCTGGCAAATTAATGTAAAAACACATTCGCTTAACATAGCTTTCAAAACAATTACATGTTTCTTAACTGGACCTTCCTTGCCAGTTTAATAATTTCATGGGAGATAACTTTATCGAAAGTCGATTTTTATGATGTGATAAGTCAGGGATGGTTGGTGATATATGAGCATCATTTTAGGTAAAGGGTTAAACAACAGCATAAATTCAAAATAATGACCAAACTAATGTATTGCTGGGCCATAATTAATTAACCCATCACTTAACACGACACAATATTATTTTCTAAAAATTAAAAAATATTTATTATATGCTCGCCTGTGAATTATCGCAAATTATCTAAAAGATATTTCTCGATATCCACCGACTTGATTGATATCGAGGAATATCCCTCGGTAGCTTCCTAAATGACGTCACGCTACGCCGCATCACGTCGCCTTGAAGGAACGATCAGCTGATCTTTGTTGTTTTGAAACCTACACATTTAGGGCCGAATTGGACTGAATATTGTGCAATAAATGTCTCGTAGCATATAATAAAAAAGAAAATCTACTCTATTTTATCTGTATCTGGAATTATCTCAGGAGTGTGGACCTGAAAAATAATATTTTCAGGTCCACACGATGAATTTTTTCAGTAGCTTTCTAAATGACGTTACGCTTCGGTGCGTGACGTCGCCTTGAACGTCGCTTTGGAGGAACGAGCAGATTTTTGTCATTGTCTTGAAACCGTTTGCAGTCGAATTGGGCTGAATATTGCGCAGTAAAATCTCACGTGGCATATAATAAAAAGAAAATTCGTGTGCACCTGAAAGTACCATTGTTCGCTCGCGCAAACGCTCGAAACAGCGCAGATATCCTCTATATATTTTTTAAGTTCAACTCTTACCTTATCATCTACGACCCTGCAAAGCCACACAATTCGACTAGAAATAGACGCAATGACTCGATTCGTGCAGTATCGAAAATTTTCGAATTGTCGAGATGTTGTTAAAAAATCCCTTCAATTCCTCCTCTTGAACCCATCTCCTATCATCGGGTCTCCTGTAGATGAAACCAAATGATAGAAGAGTTTCAGGAGGTTCCGTTTCTTTTAACTGACATGCCCAAACAGATAAGTCGCCGTTGGATACGACTGCGTCGGGATCCTTTATTTATTTATTTATTTATTTATTTATTTATTTATTTATTTATTTATTTGACGTACCAACCCCACACAAGCAGTGTTAGCATTGGTTGAAGGCAAGTGCGCCATGGACGTGCAGTCTGCCTTAGTACACAGTTCCACCATACCCTCCGAGGGCAATCGGGATTAAATGCCTTGCCCAAGGACTCAAAGCAGTTGCCCCTGGCATGGATCGAATCGTGGACCTTGCGGCTTGAAGTCCAATGCCGTATCCACTGCGCAACCGAGGTCTCTTAACTATTAATTAAAATGTAATAAGTCTAATTCAGAGATATGTAAGTGTCTAAAATAAGAGATAATAAGTCTTAATTCGGAGATTCTTTTAGTGTTAATTAAGAAAAGCGATGACTGTTAATCAGGAGAAACAACAAATCTTAATTAAGACAAGAGACAAGAAGCTTTCATTAAGAGATATTGTAAGTCCTCATTAAGAGATAAGGGTGAACAAAATTTCTCAAGTTTGGAAGAAATACGCCCCTGTACAGAGCAGGATATTTAATTTTGCGTACTCTTTCTTCCAATCCAAACTAATCTCGTCCATTCGCCTACAAAAGTGTTACATGTGCTGAGCCAACCTAGAAACCATTGTCTGAGGTAATGGCGCCTGGAGTGTTCGATGGCAAGGGGGCAGGGGTATCAAAAAGGGTACTCGGTTCTGGGTATGAGTTTGACCGGAAGTTTTCAATACATCCTAAATTGTAATGTGACATTAGTATTGCCGTTATATATATCGTCCCTTGAGGAGAAGATGTTGCCATCTGCAACCCTAAAGCATTGCAGATTGCACCCTGTTCCACTTAAGGGTCGATATAATGCTTTAGAAACCCCGTTGATTGATGAGCTTCTTCGTTTGGTGATTTTCGTCTAAATTCCGTCATTATACCTCCCCCCCCCCCCCCCCCCCCCACACACACACACTGACCCATTGGCATTGGTACACATAAAATAAGTTAGAAACGAATACTCGAGAGTTTTTCAGTTCTCCGAAAGTAAAGTCTTTCCCACTGGTGCACTTCTGGCGTAAAAGGCACGCGCTGCCCCCTTGTCTCAGGACAGGGGCAGCTGCCCCCCCCCCCCCCCACCATCCCCGTGCCCCGCTTCCGGTGTCCTTTGGTCTGAGGAGGTTAACGACATCTGTTTTTTACCAGTGAGAAATGGTCAATTAACCTTGCGTGACCTAACGGTTTTCCAAACCCCGATATTAAAAAATCGCCCACGGCCACAATCTGATATGAGATACAGACGCTTTTTTCACGCTGTTTTTCAATTCATTCTTTTAACCTTCTTGGTAAAATAAAGACCATTTGCCTCTTTAAAAATATTTAAAAACTAATTTCATTAATGAAGTTATAAACGTGTGTTTTTGATTGTGTGAATCGCAGAGCTTCTGCCACATGTCACAATATCAACTACTGTTAGAGCACAACATTTTACTGTCAGTGCTACGTGTATCATGGATGTGTCGTTAAAAGGTCCCGTATACAAGCATGTAGCAAAATTATGTTGAAACAGTGGTGGTGTGATAGAAGGGGTGCCTACAACCAGAATTATAACTGGCCAGCTCCCACGGTGGCCAACGAATTTAGGACTTTTAGGGAACCTCAAATTTTTGACTGGTACCCTAGAATTTCCATCTTTAGACGATTTGAGCGAAAAGTTTTCAACTATTGAAGTTTTGGGGACGGAATATTCAGCGACGAGACTCCCCTCCTGCCTTTGTCGCCACATCCTGGCTTCAACTTAACCCTTTACCCAGAACCGGCCAGCGCTATTCACAAAAAATCACTAATTAACTTTCATTATTTTTTTCATTTTTGTTGTCTAAAAAACAGCTTTTGACCCCTCGTTGGAACGAGCCCATTGAGCACGTTCCAATGAGGGGTCGTAAGCTATGTTTTTGACGGTAAAAAATGAAAAAAATGAGTTATTCAAGAATTTCGTTCGCAGGTGTTATCTGCCTTTCGTGGGAGGTAAAGGGTTAATCATACAAAATTGTTACACGTTGTTTTACGTTTAGTTGCGATCGAAAGGTGAGCAGCTCAAAAAATACTAGTGTTACTTTGTCGATTCGTTTGTCCGTTCATTAGTTTGTCTAATCGCGATTAAGAAGCAGCCATGACTAGATTTTGGTGAAATATTTATTTAAATTCAACTCAAAAATCATTGGTCAAAGAGTCCATTCAATTTACAGGGAGGAAAATTGGTCAAATGTGCCCAAATTATACATATTTCAGTGGCAAGAGATTTTCAGTCCTGGGCAGGATTATCCGGCAGCAGCATGTTGGAAGTTAATTTATTTGATTTCAGTTTAAACCTAGGTCTTAGTGCGTCTAATATTTATATTTTTCCCAGCAATTTTTGAATTTCATACACCACACTGTGTCGAGAGAAAAGCTTTAAGCATGCATCGCTTCCTAATGTTTACCAGCCTTCATACTCAGTGGAGAACATGCCATCGTCAATGTCATTCAGGAATACAGTATTAAAAATGTTAAGTCAGATAAGGTTTTGGTATGGCGAAAAGTCGTGCTAAGTTTCAACATATTGGATGGCCCGAGAACCATCCTGATTAGCTCTTTCTGGTCAGCAACGGAGGGCACCACAGCTGGATCAAATTTAAAATTTCTTTTAAGTGAAATTATAATAGCTGCTTAATTGTTGTATTGTTAAGGATTGAATCAAATGTCGGTGTTAGCTTGTGTACAACACAACTTACATGTTTCCACCTTCAAATGGCCGAACTTGTACAACGAACTGATGGTATTTTGTCCAATATTAACCCTTTACCCAACGTAACGGAAAAAACCAGCCAGCTCTATTCACAAAAATCACCATTCAATTTTCATTATTTTTTAAAAATTTTGTCTCAAACCCATAGCTTAAGACCCCTCATTGGAACGAGCGCGTTCCCATGAGGGGTCATAAGCTACATGTTTTTGACGTAAAAAAAAGTTCAAGTGTTTGCAAGTGTCTTATTCCTATCGTGTTGGGTAAAGGGTTAATATGCATACTACTTCATATGAAATTTTGGCATCGAGACGCCATTGATCCATGGTTAACTCGTACAGGATTTGTTTAACATAAGGACTCGAGGTCTCGCAGTTGTTTCCAGGGAAATGTGTTCTGCAGACAGACGCCAGTTGATTGGAAGCAACAGGGGGTTTTTATTGTTTTTTTTTTTATTTAAAAAAAAAACCCAAAAGAATGTTTCTTTTCTTCTTCCAAACCAAAGTTTATCACCCGATTCACTGAAACTAGCTCAATAGTCTTGTGCCGATAAAATGATGTGAACCGAATATAAATAAAAATCCCAATTTGAATGTCAATATATGTAAAAAAATTTTTTTTTTTTGGCAACCCGTTTTGGCGAAAGGTTTCTCGATCTCCAGAAATATTATACCACAATGTAATTTGCACCGATTTGCACAAAACACAAGTCGATCTCTTCTCATACTGTATACGCGCAAGTGTTTTTTTTTAATCACAGACCTGGGCCCAATACTATAAAACGTTTACAATTGTATTTTCGAGAGTGTATTTTCTGTTTATGGAAATAACTGACTGAATCATTAATGTTTAAAAGGGCGTGGCTATTTACCTGTAAGTAAAATGTCACATCCTTTGAAACGCTAATGATTTATTTTAGTGATTTGTAGTGACAGATAGAAAATACAATTCTGAAAAATACAATTGTAAAAGCTTTGTTGTATTGGTTCTGGGATTGTATATGTATTGTTTCAAGACAAATAGATCTACAAAGCAGCCGATTCTGTTACACTAAAATGACTGACTATTTTTTCTTTGGCCATATATCTGGTTTGTGGGTTATAATACGCAAGAATATTTTGGTCTTCGTCATTCCATTCGTATTAATATCAAAGAAATTTGTTCAGTTCTCGTACAAAAGAGAAACCGAACAAATTTACGAATTACGTTTAAGGAATCCAACTTTATCCACTCACGGGATTTCCCTGTAGGCTTACTATCCACTGAAAACAATTCGCATAAGATCACCAACTACTTAACATTCCCT
The DNA here is from genome assembly GCA_031216915.1 of Pictodentalium vernedei. Classification (NCBI taxonomy): domain Eukaryota; kingdom Metazoa; phylum Mollusca; class Scaphopoda; order Dentaliida; family Dentaliidae; genus Pictodentalium; species Pictodentalium vernedei. The sequence continues at coordinate 644,690,314 of CM062296.1, read as the reverse complement.
AAAAATGCCACGGAGGTTCTAAGGAATTTAAACTGAATGAGGATAGTAGACCACATTCCTCCTGTGAGAGAAGATGTCCACGTTGATCTGTTTTCAAGTATAAACTCGAAACCAAATGACATCGTCAGCATCACCATCAAACTCTATAACCGTTTTCTAAAAACCACAGAACAAAACAAACAACAGCACAAAAGCAAACTTCATTCCCCCTTGGAATTTATTTATCAAGTTTTGCAGAATAAAGTTTTATTTATTTATTTAATAACTGTCTTTGACATAAAATTTTGTGATGTAAAGCATTGTTGGAAAGAGTTTTCCAATCACATTCCAGCAGTGTTTTCCATTAACCCTTTACCCAACGTAATGGCCAAAACCGGCCAGCGTTAATCTCAAAAATCGCCAATTAATTTTCATTATAATTTCATTTTTTGTCTCAAAAACATAGGTTATGATCCTCTTTGGGACGAGCTCGTCGAGCTCGTTCCAATGAGGGATCATAACCTATGTTTTTGAGACAAAAATGAAAAAAATAAGTTATTCAAGAATTTTGTTTGCAAGTGTCGTCTTCTTTTCATGTTAGGTAAAGGGTTAAGCATATCATTGACACGGGAGCGGCGCGGTGGCCCAATTGTTAGAGAATTAGATCACACATCGATAAGTCGGAGGTTCGATCCTGAACGGCTTAATCTGCGCTGTGTTCTTGACACTTGATCCCAAATGTGGGAGCGCAGTGGGGCACTGTGTTGAAGCATACTGTACGTCGATGATACACCTGCCTTCAGCCGATGTTCCTGCTTGTGTGGGGTTAAAGAGTTGGAAAGTCCAACAGTTACTCGCCGCTGTCCAATGGTTCCCTGTGGCCTCCTCCACCCGTAAAACTGCCCGACACGATAGCACTGACTGATGAAACTGTCGTCAAACTTCAATAAACAAATAAATAAATAAATAATAAATGTCATCATCTCAGTGAATTAAAGTTAGGAGATAACATGCAGTATTCTGGTCTGATGAGCTCAGCCTTGATACGAACGCTTGTAAACATACCATCTTTACTTCATCTTTCTCTTGAACGAAAAGCCTGAAAATGGATTCAGTTGTCTGAAAAGGTCTGAATGAAAAGGTAACGCAACCCTTTTCCAGGTCATCTTAATTTCTAATATGAACTGGACTCCGCACTATACTTGTGTTATAGATCGGCATTAGATACAAATTATTATTATAACAAAAATTGAAAATCTTGCTTAGTTGTCAATACCCATACTTCATATACCTCTCTTCTTCCACTGAGTATTGAAAAGACAGGTCTAATCAGAAAGCGGATCAAGTGCATAAAGGGAATCGGTAGATGACAGGAAAGAATGGGCGCGCAACGTGCAGTTAATTGGTTTTACAACGTGCATACGCCCGTCTCATTGTTGTTCGAGATTCGCCATTAATTTAGCCCAGAGAAACATACCGATATTAGCCTTGAGGTCAAGATCACCCTGGGACTCGCCTTTCAACAACATATGCCCTCCAGAAATAAACCTAATCGAACTTCTTTATCAATGTTTCTACAGCATCTAGTAATGATTTTGGATATCACAAAGTCAAACAGCTTCGAAAATAATGGAAAAAATCTCTTGAGTACTTGAAGGCGGAAAAATAAATATACGCTTGAGAAGGAACAATGACAACCATTCCACTGCATAACCTTGGGATATGCTGTTGGTGTTTTTCTGTGGTCATTAATTTTGTAATAGGCTTTCACAATGCATGTTAATTATATTAGCTGGATTTTTGACTTTTGACTTGTCAATTTCCAAATAAAAGGCATTAAGCCCAAAGAAAAGAATTATGGAAAATAAACTTGCCTGCTTTCATTAATATAGCAATAGCTAAAGTTAAAATGAGTTTCATCGCCCACTTTAGGGTCGCTGTGCCCCCCTTTGTCTGTAAATTACCCAGCTGATGCTCTTAGTAGTCACAAATTCCAATGACAAGTCAATATTTGGGGGATTTTTTTCTACTTTTAAATCAATATTTGAACGAATTTCACGATTTTTCAATCTGAAAACTCTATATTTTGGCCAAATTGTAGACATGTTTGAAAAAGTTCTCTAGCGCCCTGTCTGAAATTTCCTTACTGTTCCCAATTTATGCATCGAATTTCCAACTAGTGTAAATTGACAAATGATGGGGGAAGGGGCACGCCCATCACTTCCCTCTGTGGCAAGGGCCTGAGAGAGAGAAGAAAAAAATATTTTGGTACACCATATAATTATTTTATTTATGTCATACACATAGCTTCTTTCTTTTTGGTATGGTAAACAAATCGGGAGCGAGGTGGCTCAGTGGTAGACTGTTGGACTCCTATGCTAGAGGTCCCGAGTTCGACCCCCCTCCGTTGTGTCCCTGGGCAAGGCACTTTATCCCGGTTGCCTACATGGGGGCACGATGACGTCGTGTACTAAGGCGTTCTGCACGTCGATGGTGCACATGTCTTCAACCGTTGTAACCCTGCTTGAGCGGAGCTTGAACAGAATTAGAATATTAAGGAGCTGATAGTTGCTCGTCGATGATCGGTGGTTCTCTCCGGGTACTCCGGCTTCTTCCACCCGTAAAACTGCCACGGTCACGATTAGCCATTGTGCATAAGTATGTGACCTTAAACACCAATAAATAAATAAATAAATAAATGGCAAACACATCAACATTTGTGATAAAACTTTGTGAAACCTCTTGTTTTTCACTACAGTGCGATAGTGATGTTAGTGACATCACAGCTAAGTATAAACTCTTTGAGTGTTTAACTCAAAGGGATAAGTTATCAACCTATTGTGGGAATAAAGAAACTATATCCTTTAAGATGTTGGCCATTACAGGGACCCCGCAGATTGTGCCTACTCGATACTCCGAAAGCACAATAGACAAATGGCCAACTCTCTAAAGGCTTGGTTGGGTTAACCCTAACCGTGTGGACCATTGAATCTTCAGAATGATAAGGACACTTTGCAAATATAATGTTAAAAGGGGACTTAATTAAATTATCAACTAATTCCATATCGACATGATTCACCCCTTCCCCATACAGTCAGTATGCCTGTCGAGTTTCAGGATCTTTGGTAAAATCGTTGTCAAGTTAGAGTCCCGAAACCTTTTTTGGGTACGATCAGGGTACTTGTGAAGATGCATAACCCATGGCCAAAGCGTTTCAAGTTAGAGTCCGGAAACTAAATTGAAAGCCCCCTGTGACCTATGACCTTGACCTTTGAATCACTAAATCGATAGGGTTCACCAATCTTCCACAGGTAGTGTCCCTGTGAAGTTTCACGATCTTAGACTAAATCTAAAGTTAGAGTCCGGAAAACCAAATTGGACGGCCTGACACACAAGTGTTACAACCTATTGGCGGGGCCCTAAAAATTATCAGAGGCGCGTCATCCATATATCATCGACAGTTTATGGGGCAGATTTGTATAAGCATGCGTAGCAGATGCAGCTGTTTTTGCAGACAAAAAAAATAGCAGAAGCAACTCTCAAATACACCACAAAATCCTACTCAAACCTTCTACACTCTAGCTTCAAAACTGAACTTGAAGATAAGAACATGGTTGTGCCTTCTTGAAAAAATATCTAATATCACTCAAAACCCAAATACTCCATTCCAACCTTCGTTATCATTGTAACAATAAAACATTTTCTTGAACATAATATTAGAGATAATCCCACACTGGCAGTCATTGCACAATATAAGTAATTTGCAGATAAGCAGCCGCCATCACCCGAACGGGTCTAAAAGATTCTGCAAGTGTTCAGGGACTTTTTGAGAAACGTGGAACTCCACGCATGCAACAGCTAAGCTACTGCTGGTGTTTTTAAGTTTACGAGAGAGAGAGAGAGAGAGAGAGAGAGAGAGAGAGAGAGAGAGAGAGAGAGAGAGAGAGAGTAACGTTTAGGCAGCTTACATATTTAAGTTATATATGTTACAGTAGGATTGTGACTGAAATTACTAAGATGTTTAGTGATTTCATGAAATACATAATTCACCTAGGGATTTCATATAATTACAAAAAATCTTAGGGATTTCCTGAAATTTCTGAAAACGTATATATATCAGGGATTTCATGAAGTTACTTATGATAACTGGCCACCATTAATGTCTTTTAAATTTTTATCAGAACAAAAAGTGCAAAATAAAACTTGCAGGTATATGTATGTGGTATAAAATACAGTTATTCCTGAAATGAAGATAATTATTCAAATAATTTGTTTTTGCGGGTTAGACTATATAGAGGATATTCACGAAAATTTGATGAATACCGAAAATATCTCGTGAGTGGCTACAAAGAAATATGAGGATCTTCACGAGCGACGCAGTCGCGAGTGAAGATCCTCATATTTCTTGTAGCCACGAACGAGATATTTTCGGTATTCATCAAATTTTTGTGAATTTTCTTTTTATTTAATGCTCTACGACTACAAACTCTCCAATTTGTGGCCTTTATTTGCCATTAAGGCGCAAAATTTATGTCCCGAACCGGCGTCCATACAAAAATTACAACAACCAAACTCCAACCATTGGAATGTGTGAATATCCGCACAAAAAGTAGTCCCGTCTTATTTCTCCCCTAACTTTACGATTTACCAAGGCTGGCGAATTGAAATAATCGCAATGTGTTTCGAAGAAATAGAACAATAACAAAAAACACCACTTTCTTATTTTCAATAACAACACACGTCATTTTATTTTTTTTGAACTCAATGCACTGAAGACGTGTGAAGTTGAACTGAAGAAATTTGAAAGTGATTTCGGCTTTTCGCTGGAAGGTGAATGAGAAAGTCAAACTTTGAAACCGCTGATTTAATGAATTGATTTAGTCACTGTCATTATCAATTATTCGAATTCGTTTGTATTTGGGACTCTGGAATTCATTACTGATGTGCTGACTCGTTTAAAGTACATGTGATTCGTCATCCGAACCTACGATGAAATATCGATTTCTAAATATCATTTTGATATTTCGTTTTGCCGACCGACAGGGGAATATGACTTAATTTTTCAGCGTGAATTGATGCCTGAGCATTAAATAAAATGTGATACCTTGAGTGGCACAGCACTTTTGCCTTGAAACACGTACATTTGTTGATGTTACAACTACCTTTACAGTTCCACCTCTATTGGATTGTGAACTTACTGCTGCACGCAGTGTCACAATTGTCTTCTTATTAACATTCCTCTCTGTTAACAGTCTCTGTGGGCAGAGTTCAAACTGATTCCTGGCGCAAAGAGAATTCAAAACACAAGACTTCATGCGATTCTTCACATATCAGAAGCTCTCTCCCAATCTACTATAACATGTATGATTCATGGACAACCTCTTCCTTTGTCTACCAGAGGTCTAGGGATGCCATCATTCTTTCATGCAGACTCACTCATTAATTCAACCCCGCTGTATTTCACCACCCCTTCTGTCTGGGATGTTTGTGGAGCAACAGCAGCAGCTCGACGTTTTTTATCCATCCTGTTTGTCACATCAGACTCGGAATACTCTCACTGTCAGTGTCAACATCACTTTGTATTGCAACTATTTGATTTGTGGTGGAATCAGTCAATTACGAGATACAATTCTCAACAGTATTTGATGTAAGAACTGGTGAGTTATCTTAGTTCTTCGGGATTTTTCTCATAACTTGGGGGTTTATCTCAGTGAGTGCAGATATTAAGTCATCCTCACGTTTCAACCTAGGTATAACTTTCTTGGGAATAGATGTTGCTTCTAGGCTAACACGAGCCTCACAACTGAATAGTGACGAATATGGAGAGCAACTTATGCAAGCGTGATATGCCAACCAGGTTACCAACATCCCCTTAATGTCACAAGTGGCACCCTAGACTTTGTGGTAGGGCCCCGGAAATCGCACATTTTCGATTCGAATCGAATATCGAATCGAATCACCTTTATTACTCGAAATCGAATCGAACCCTGAATCAGTGGCGTATTGAAAATGATCGATAAAGGTTGGGGATGCTGTAAATCTGATTTGTTCCGACTGTGATGACTCAAGTCCCGACTGATAAAATAATCCAACAACATAACAACATTATCAAGGCATGTCTTCGAAGAAGGCATGCCTTGATGATGTTGTTGGAATATTATCCTGTAAGGATCATAATTCATCGTCGACATTGCTTTGAAACTTTAAATTTAGATTTAACAGTGGTAGGGACTTGAGATATTGAAATTGGCGTGACTGGTGGCACGTGTGCAGATGTTATATATGTAAATGAAGCTGAAGTTACACTTAATCTTTTATTTCAAAATTATTTATGTACAATTTCCATCCCAACAATACGTTTAGTGCAACGATGAAGCTGTCTGATAGCAAGCTATATTCCCATGAAAAGATTCGAGGAGAAACGAATCGGGCAGCCGAATTCGAATCGAACCGAATATCAACTTAAGATTCAAATCGAATCGAATCGGAGGGCCCTATTTGGTGGATGTCGTTGCAAAATTTCTTTCAGGTCTTTTATAACGCTATAAGTTTAGAACTATTATTGGTTTGGGGAATAGCAGGTGAACTTTACAATACAAAAATATCCGTGAGTTGAAAAGCAACCCGAGGTGCGCGCTTACTGCTGAAAAGTCTTCAAATACAATACTTAGGAGATCCAGATTTATAGGCAGGCAAAGAAAAATAGATGGAATAGTGAAATCAACAAATATACTAATTTAACAGTTGATTGTATTGTTTCATAATTTTACTGAATGCGTGCTGATTAAATAGCAATGACATAAATTTACTGAATGTGTGTCGAGAAATAGTGAAAAAATCTTCCAATTATTCTGAGGCTTTCAGGAAATTACAACCTAAGTTTAGGAATTTTATGAAATCCCTAGGTTAGTGAGAGATTTCTTCATTTTCCCACGGTAGTTCAGGAATTCCATGAATTGCTTTGGGTTTTCATGAAGTCCTTAATTTCATAATCTTACTGTAACATATCCGTTGTCCTACAATTTTACAAAGGATACCAATACTTGCAATAAATCTATAAATATAAAATTTGACAAAACTTAAAAAACTTCTTCCCAAAGGCTCAAACAGTGGATAACAACACAATTGATTTCGGTTCAACTCTTTACTGTACTTAGAGGTCATTTTTCATCTTCGATTCCTGTTTTTACCCGTCTTGGAATACAGACCAAATTTCCTGCACTATTTTTCATGCATCCACACTTCCAGACTTGTCTGACGACTGTTTTTGCGAAGTTCATTTTCTTTAACTCGATAACAGGCTCGAGTAATGCCGCAGCGCCAGAAGCGACCAGGGGTGAGCTTGGGTGGATGAGGATCAAGGACAGGATAGACCTATTGAAACTCGGTTATCTTAATTATTTGGTAAATCTCCCCGATAGCCGGTGGTGTAAAGTAATGTTCCTGAGAACTTTCAACTCAAATATCAAGACGGGGTGGATGGTCCAAGTGAGGGAGCTAGTAGAAAACTACTCATTGGAGATCTCGGACCTTGACGTTGGGGCAAACCAGGGCAAAAAGATCGTCAGAGAGGGTCATGGAGGATTGTAACCGCAATTGACGAGAGGGGGTCAAATCAAAGAGATCTTTGGGTGGCCTGCGTGATAAAGAGAAGCCTGGTTTTGAAGAGTACCTTGATGGCACCTTTGGGGGTCACTGTTGTTCAAGCTGAGGTCGCGGTCCCTGGAGCTGAGGGGAAAAATTGGGAAAAAACAGTGAAAAGGAGTGCCAGATGTGTAACTTGGGCGTGGTGGAGACCCTGGAACACTTTCTTATAGAATGCTCAAAATATCAGTCTAAAAGAACAAGATTCACGGAGAGTATAATGGGGAAGTGGGATGGGAGAATGAAGGACATGTGGTTAGGGGGCGACTCAAAGGAGAGGGTTAATATACTAATCGAAGAGATTGGGAAGAATGGGTCAAGGGATGTCATCAAGCAGTTCGTCTCCGATTGTTGGGAGGAGAGAAGAAGCGCGGGAATAGGGAGGCAGTTGGTAGAACATGGGTAACCAAGGCCTTCTCATACGAGAACCGCGACAAATCAGCGGCCGGCCGAAGTGTTATTATATTTACCTTACGTACCTTATAATTGGCCGTCGTTATACACAAAATCGCTCATCGAATTTTATTTCTTTTGCAGTTTTTCCATCAGAGTATAGCTTTTGACCCCTCATTGGAAGGAGGTCATTGGGTCCGTTCGAATGAGAGGTTATAAGGTATGGTCTGAGGTAAAGCAGGGATTTTTTCGTTCTTCAAGCCACTATTGCGTAAGTGCCGTGTGTAAGTCGTGTTTGGGAAACGATTATCCATTCTAACACTGGCGACCTGGAATATATCATTCCAGTAATACTGTCAACGGGGAGATTCAGTGATACGTTAATCCAACAGCTCGATAGAGCTGTTGGATTCAATTATTACCGAGCCTCGCTTCGGATTTTTTTTTTGCTCTTTGTATTGTCTGCTCATCCACTACTAATTGTTTCTTCACGTGAGCACACCCACAAACATTCACTTAAACTCTGATCCATAAATTCATGCAAAATCTTCTGAATTAATTGTATCTTTACTCTAGCTCGCTAAGTGTTCATATCATTCAAGTTTTTTGATGCATTGGTCAGTATGTTCATTGTGTGACCAGTGTCGAATTTTCCACGCTTGGAACTCACCGTTGTGTACCATTTATATAGAACACAACTGGCTACGTCATAGGTGTTGGAACCGGTAGATACACAAGGTGGACATGATTTTTCCCACAGGCACGCTTCATGATTACTCATTGTATTTTTAATACACTCTAAAATCAGTTGGGTTAAAAATTAACCCAAATCGACTGGGTTGAGTGAATATGAACCCAATTGGGTTCATATTCACTCAACCCAGTCGATTTGGGTTGATTTTTAACCCAACTGACTTTAGAGTGTACAGTTTGAGAGTATATATAGGTTATTACCGCCATGTGGGTTCCAGATGTCAAGATCTCGTCTCTGGGCATATAATATTCTTTGGCGCATATCGACGAGTCCATTAAGTCGAGTCGATATGTGACCTAGAGGCGAGGTCGAGACTTCAATACACCATCTCGGAAACCCACATGATGGTAATGACCAATTCATCTAACAATTTTCCTCCCTTTTTTGACTTGTTCACATAATTAAGAAAAGGGCACAGTTTTTGACGGTGCCTGTTTTGACAATCATTGACTGTCTATGAATTATTTTTTTATGAATGAAGACCATGACGTCATGGTATTGCGTTCTTGTGCTATGCATGATGTAATGCCCATCCATTGTTCTAATTGTACCGTAACCGCCGAAGTTTATATTAGTGTTTCAGCCCTGTGCTTCTTTGTTTTATTTCTCACGTTTAAAGCATGGTAGGCTTATGAAAATGTCGCCATGGCAAAAATTATGAAGTCTAATGTACTTCTTTCAGCCACAGAATTATTTATCTCTTAATTACTTTGAGCTCGACATGTGTAACAACTCGATGCAAATTGAGTGCGGGTAAAACACGTTCTCTTTCTGGAGCAAATGACCGCACGTGCGGTTGCTACCATCAATACAGATTTGTATATTGTCGAGACTTGTACTTGTACTGGGGGTAAATACGTTCTGTTCTTGTTGTAAGATAAATATAGGGTATTACCACCATTCGGGTTTCCGAGATGGTGTTTTGAAGTCGAGAACTCATCTCGGGGCATATATTGATGATTGTATTAGGACGAGTCGAGATTTGACCAAGAGGCGAGGTCGAGAATCTATCTCGGAAATCCGTTTGGTGGTAATAACCAATTTATCTTACTATATTCCCCCCTTTCTTGACTTGTTCGCATATATTTTTGACAATAGTTCAAGGTCTATGACTTGATTTTTATTGCGTTCTTGTGCTATGCATGGGGGCGCGTTGGCTCTGTTGGTAGAGGTGCAGACTGCAAGCCGAGAGGTCCTCGGTTGGAATCCCATCACCTGCGGCAACCGCGTTGAGTCCTTGGACAAGACACTTCACCCCCATTGCCCACGTGGGGGCAGGGTGGTGTTGTGTACTAAGGCATACCGCACGTCGATGGTGCTCTTGTCTTCAAACAATGCTAACCCTGCTTCTGTGGAGTCCGTATGTTGGGGAGTCTGATAGTTGTTCGCCGTTGCTCGGTGGTTGTCTCCGGGTACTCCGGCTCCTCCACCCCTAAAACTGTCCGACATGTGATGACCCTGGCAGTCGAAAGAATAGTTAAACCCCAATAAATAAATAAATAAATAAATAAATAAATAAATAAATAAATAAATAAATAAATAAATAAATTGTGCTATGCATGGCGTGATGCCCATTTATTATTTCACTTGCTCAAAAGCCGTAGAAGTTCATAACTGTGTTTCAGCTGTGTGTTTTATTTTTTTCTGGTTTAATGTCTGGTTGGCTTATCTAAACATAACATCATGGCAAAAATGAACTAGTCTAATTTATTTCGTTGAGTTGGTAATTTATTTAACATTTAATTGTTTTTATCAGAAACGGTTGCCTCGAATTGTGTAATCAGTTTTTGATGAGTGCAGGTAAAAAACGTTCTCTTTCTGAATCGAATGTTCGCACGTACGGTTTGCTACTCGCAATACAGATTCGTATTTGGTCTAAGCTCTTTTACTTGTATTCGGGAAAATATGTTTCTGTTGTAAGATAAATATATGTATCATATACGTGTAACCTTGAGTTACAGGTATAGGATACATAAATTTATTTACAAATGTAAATGGATTCCACCCTCAGCCGGTTCGGTCTATTTCTTCAACTTAAACCACCATCCAACTCGACATTCTAGTTTTAGAATAAATCAGTGGCGGCGCTACGGGGGGGGGGGGGGGGGGGGGGGCGCATGGGGGGGGGGGGGGGGCATTTGCGAAGGCTTTGCCCCCCAGTTGCCCCCCCCCCCAACCATCTCGCATGCATTTCCATCCATCCACCCTCACACACAAACACATTCAGTCACTCTCTCTCTCACACACACACACCCCTCTCTTTTTTTATTCCCAATAATTTCCCATACACACTTAGCCCAAAGCCTCAGGCTAGCTGATGAACACATCCAAGCAGTAGAGATTTAAAGATTCGGATGCAGATACTTATAAGTTATAATTAAGTTATGAGCCAACAAAGGCATGTCTATCCATATCCCTTGTCTAAAAAAAATCATGGATTTCGCATTATGACAGACGGGCATTATGAGTCTCTCTCTCTCTCTCTCTCTCTCTCTCTCTCTCTCTCTCTCTCTCTCTCTCTCTCTCTCTCTCTCTCTCTCTCTCTCTCTCTCTCTCACGCACAGACCCACCAGACGCGGATCCAGGATTTTTTGAAAGGAGGACCGCTAATTACCATTACATTTAGTCGAAACTTGGACCCAAAGTCCGTAATATAATTTTTTGGTTTGGTACGTCCACAGGACGTACCAAACCAAAAAAGTATATTACGGACTTTGGGTCCAAGTTTGGACTACCTCATAACAAAGTAATGATATGATCCTTTACGTATTTGCCCCCCTTCATGGGAGTCTGCCCCCCTAGTTGCCCCCCCCCCCCCCCCCAAAAAAAAAAAATTTCTGGCGCCGCCACTGGAATAAATAGATAGTTGAAGTAGATAAAACAGACCGAACCATGTCCAGGCCGTGGCATTCACACAGAAAAATAGACACATGTTGGCATTTTCCATATTTATTCGACTGGGACGTACCGTGGTAGTCATGACAGACCCGGAGCGTCGATACTTGTGGCCCATACCTCTTCAAACGTTCACTGAGCTGTCATAGCATATGAGCTTCGCCTTATAATTTTAGCACCCATATACAAGTTTTTGCGAGAAGGAAATTTGGTACTTGACGAGCAGACGATTTGACTGACAAGATGGAGCGACAGAATTTATAAGGATCGAGATCCCTGGGAACACCGGTCGGATTCGCAAACAGCAAGCGCCACGCGGTGTTCTCACTGTAGATTACGTACAAGACACCACTCAACTACATAACATATTTAATGGCGTCGTTGTAGTGTATTGGCCACATGTGCCAATAGCTTACCAGAACAAATACCTAACTTTTAAACCACCTGGACGTTTGGACTCATATGAGCAGTCAAAAATAGTTCAACGGAAGTAGCATTTTTATATACATGTAAGTCGTAATTTCTTTGTTTCACGAGGTATTATTATTGTTGCTTGCCTTCAGGTTATTTTTGGAAGAAGCGGCAGATGATGCGGGTCACCTGCTCATGGTGATCAGTTCCTGGCACAAACCTGTTTAGCATGTGCTGGCACTCTCAGTAGTTAAAACCAGATTCTTGCAAGAACATTTTATGTGAAAGAAATACACTGAGATTGAACAAGTAATCACACAAGGTAATTTTTTTCTGGTTCCTGATAAAAGCCCTACAAGCCCAAAGACAAATGGAGAAAAGCCCAATACACAAAAGCCCTAAAGTACAAAAGCCATATGGACAACAGCACTGTGAACAAAAGATAAAAGCCATGCGTGCAAAACTCCCGAGGATAAAATCTCTACAGGACAGAAATCATGTTGACAAACGTTGTAGGGACAAAGCTTTGCAAGACAAAAGTTGTGCAGGCAAATGTCCTTGAGACAAAGGCTCTACAAGACAAAAACCTTGTGGGCAAACCTAGTTTTACAAAAAATCCGCAAGACAAAAACCTTGCGTGCAAATATCATAGGGACAAAAGTCCAACAAAACAAAGGCCATTCGGGAAAATTCCCAAGGACAAAAGCCGTACAAGAAAAGAGCCATGTGGTCATATGTCCTGGGACAAAAGTTCAACACGTCCCATTCGGGCAAAAGTCATAAGGACAAACGTCCCACAAGACAAAATCCATGCGTGTAAAACTCCTAGGGACAAACTCTCTGCAATTCAATAGCAATTCGGGCAAAGTTCCAAGGACAAAAGTACTAAAAAACCATGCAAGCAAATGTCGTAGGGAAAAAAGTACTACAAGATAAAAAACATTTGGCAAAAGTCCCAAGGACAAAGCCTTACAAGACAAAAACCACTGCAAACTCCTGAGGACAAAAGACCTTTTAGACAAAAGCCGTTCAGGCAAAAGTCCTTGTGACAAATGCCCTAAAATTGATATGTTTCTATATTTCATTTTTATTTTTTCGTCCATATTTCATTTGCATTTTTTGGATCCATATTCAAAATAAAGTATTTTTTCACAAAATGTTTTTTTCTCTTGTGTAAAGTGCTTCATTAAATTCAGGTAGGCATAGATTCAAAGCATTATTTTCAACCTTCGTCTTTACCTGCAGCTCTGTTTCCTCGTAGCGACGTGATGTCAATAATCTATTATGTTTGACAAAACGTGTACTGTAAGATACTGAAAATATTCCGCTTGTATAAGAGCTCAGTAACGTGTACTGCGCCTTAGAATATGGTTCTATTTCTTCTGAACTATAATTTTGGCGCTATATAAATGTGTATATTATTATTATTATATAACTTCATTATTGTCCTAATTGTGCCTTTGTGATTTTTTTTTATGAAAGTACTAAAAAATAAGTAAATAAATATGTTTCGTTGTGTAATTCGAATGCGAAAATATATGTTACCGAAAGAAGAGGAAACTATTTGTGGACTTTCGTCCATCTTTCTCAATGACTTATTAGGTTTTTGTCTTTTGGGTTTAAAAATCGGTTGATACAAATGTCGAATAAGGAACTGGGAATAAGTAACGGTTCTCACGGCCGTTGTCCTGGGGTCGTGACAACCGTTACTTATTCCCAGTTCCTTATTCGACATTCGTTATCAACCGATAAAATCGGTTGATACAAATGTCTAATAAGGAACTGGGAATAAGTAACGGTTCTCACGGCCGTCTGGGATCTCCCCCCCCCCCCCCCACCCCGAATAATAGCGAGAATGCTAGGGGTGGGGAAGAAGCCAAAAGCTTTTGAAAAATTATCTGGAGCGTTCTCTTAGAAATTGTAAATAACTGTCGGTGGGAAAATCTCTCCTGTGCGCCTTATTTGTAAACCAACTCGCACTTTCTGGACACAAAACGGCAGCAATTTACAAAATGCTAAAAATATGTCAAAATAGGCCAGTAAGTGTGTATCTGCGTTGGACAAAAACTGTTGTAGAAAAGGCATAAAAGAAAAGGCAAACGCTAGTTTTAATGTAGTAGAAAGGGGCAGATCTCCCGAACTTATATATTTAGTCATCACACATCCGACCAGCCATGATGACTTCAATTCATACCTGCTATGGGTACCGAAGAGTCTTGGTTCGTTTCCGACCTAAGAGGTTTTTTCTTTTGACCAAGGGATCTTCGGCACATGTCGATGATATATGGATATATACATGATGTTACAGTTGCCACGTCCCTAAATGAGTGAACTCGGGAGATCAGTCCCTTTTTATGTCATCGCGATCTGTTGCGGTGAAGTCGGTAAACTTTCTCACCCATCAACACAATTTCGACACCCATTTTGTTCATCTGTTTGAGACTACAACGCCCTTATTTCATCATGTGTGTTAATGTGATAGCACACAGTGTGTAACCATCCAACACATGCAACTCACACGTTATGCCGTCGATTACCACTCACACGTTCCGCGATATCTACCTCTAACTTAGAAGCCTTTTACCAGGGGGGGGGGGGGGGAGGCATAAGAGTCGTTGAAGGAAGTGATCAAACACATAACAGCAATTGCTCGAGTGACTCTTCAATCCGTTTTTCTGCACTCTAATTTTGGAGCCTCACGAGACAGACGGCTGGTCCTCTGAGTCTCTTTTTCCTAATGTTACACAAAGAGTCGTTGAAAGAGTAATCATGACGGCAACTGCCCATACAACTCTTGGGCTCTTTCCAGTTCTCGGTTGTACTAAAGCCAGCCAGAGACCTGACAGCGATATCAAACGGAACCATATTGTCACGATGTGATATGAGAGTGGTGGTAGTATGTATTAGGGATGTAGTAAAGATAGAAATCAGGAGTATTAGACGTAAAATTAAAACTTATACAAACAGCTTGTAGTCATCATAGTAAAGACAATAGTGACACACGGCATGCATCAAGTTAAAACATTTCCCCTGGCTTCGGCATTTGTTTTAGCTAATGATGACCATGCACTACTATTACTACGGAGATTGGATTACCACAAAGGAACCCCACATAGAATAGAGTTTCTTGAATAATGACTTTAGAAAGGTTAAATCCTAATATCCGCTTTCTTGGTCCAGGAACATGCTACGTCATAATTTTACCAAGAAGGATGTTTGCTCAGTGAATGTGTAGGGCAACCAATCACTATTTTCAACGTGCCCGAAGGCTGCACGTTGAAAATATTGAAGAGTTTACCCCCAGATTATGAATATGGACTGTTTCAATTGCTGTCATTGAACTGACTTGGGAAAACAGTTCAAAACACCATCAGGTTTCAAAGGTTTAACAAGCGAACGCAGTATTTTCCATAGAACGTGAATTATCGCCCATGCAGATCCCCCCCCCACCCCCCACCCCACCACCACCACCACATTGTAGTGTTCTTTCACACCTCCAAACGATATTTCGATTCCTTGATTCACCTTTCGCATCTCTTTCTAACGAGACTTGCGCCCCTTCTCCAAAACAGTCACACCCATATACACTTGCAGTTTCAAACGGCACAAACAACGATAAGAATATTGAGTACTTAGTCACATCCGTCATTCACGAGCAGCACGTGTACGATATAAACATATCAAATGCCACAACACTTTCCTTAAAACCTCTTCAGGACACCCACTATCCCATCAATGCTTTTGATATCACCCGACACTTTTAATTTTAAATTAGAAATAGAAGTAATACCCTTTATTTCAATTTAATTCTGGATTCCATTTTCAGACCCTCCCGGGCAAGATAAGACGAGAAGTTACTACAACCGGAATACTTTATAATTAGCTTCTAGTTAGCCCGATAGAACTATGCCTCGATAAACTTTAACAAAGGCTCGGCTGATTCAAGCATTTTTCAAGAAACAAATCTGCTTCATGTTTCTCGTCATATGCACGGTGTAAATCTCATATTCTGAGCGGTCCTCCTTTAAAACCTAGTCTTGAGGAAATCCATTGCTGGCTAATCCACTACTAATGGAATTTTCAAACACTTGACTATATTTTCCACTTGACTGTTCAATCAACGTTAAATTAGTGGAATATTCCTGCATTGGATTCCATTTTTGTGTCTTTTGACATTACAATTGCAGTTGTGAAGCGGGAAATCGTCTAAAAACATCTGGAAGATCGCATCCTCTCCATCAGCGTCAAGCTGTGGTCAAAAACAAAGAAATTATATCGATACAGGAGAGAAATGATATGAACAACTAGTTAAACTCAAACTTCACCAATCCCATACTTCTACATAAATGTGGAATGGATCCGGATAAGTTGTGTGTTACCCAATTAATCCGCTGAAACCGCTAATTAATGTGGACAAAACAGCTTATCATTTAGTCTTACAATTTCATTTTTCATATCCACAATCTTGATTATGAGTGATTGTTTGAACAGCTCGAGGCTCTTGATTAGATTGGGAGGGGATGAGAAGGGGCACAAGCTATGTTTTTGTTGAGAACTAAAGTTAGAAATTATTTTGGAGCAAGCTTTTTCAGTTTAACCCTTTACCCAACGTAACGGCCAAAGACGGCCAGCGCTAATCACAAAAATCGCCAATTAAGTTTCATTATTTTTTCATTTTTTGTCTCAAAAACATAGATTATGACCCTCTTTGGAATGAGCTCGATCCTATGAGGGGTCATAACCTATGTTTTTGAGACAACAAAATGAAAACTATTAGTTATCCACGGTTACTGGAAGTTTTGGCTACAACCACTTTTGTCACTGATAACAATGAAAGCACCACGTCAGTCCTGACCCCATGTTACACATACAGATGTCTATATAAATAATAGACACGTAATGAAAGCCTATTTTGCCCTGACCGATAGCCCCTTCCCAGTTCATTTGTGAATTCGTTCATTGAACAAAGATTCATCAACACAGTTTTCTTGTACAGCTATCCACAAGGTATTTAACTTCATGTTTATCATAAATTAATAATCAAATCATCATACTACGGCTTCTTTATTTGATAAAAAAAACCCCACTCCGTTCGACTTTTTTGCCTGCGACTCGACGCCATTAGAACAACAATGATGACATAAGGTTTCTGATGTCTAAAAATACCGTCTAAAAATGATTGCGGAATACTGAAACGGATCAAGTTCTTGTCATCTGCTTTACAATGATAGTCGGTGAATTTTTAGACTGCAGTCGTATGTTTTATGCTATTTGTGATAAGAAAAAGGAAGTACTTAGAAGTTGGACATGTCTGCAGCAGTATCTGCGTGTGCAGAAAATGTGCAGCTAATGTTGCGGTTAGTTCAAAGGAAAAAATTAAATAAATAAATAAAGTCTAGGCCTACCCCCATTTATACACCTCATTAATTAGTGTTGCTTATTTTCGTTCTCTCGGGTTATTTGACTTTGGAAATGCGCCGCAATCTAGGGGTGGCGCCCAACATATTCCCCCGATGTAGGCGTATGACCCCCACCGGGGGGGGGGGAGAGTCTAGACAATTTATTTATTTATTGGTGTTTAAGGTCACATATTTTTGCACAATGGCTAATCATGCCCACAACATGAGTATCAACTCAACACCAGGGGTGAGCGTTAATAAGCCATGTTGCCCATTTTAGAGAGGGTTTACACCTCCCAAGAATTGGTGACTGGGTCCTATTTTACCAGTAAAACAGAGCCTGTTTACCGCAGTGAATAGGCACAACTTTACTTCCCGGGTTCCCGCGGGCAGGGGTCTGGAAATCTGCGGGCCGACCATGGTTTGGCCAGATGTGTATAATTTTTGTTTTAATTGGGAAAAAGTCAGAACAGGCTTATCCATGAATCTAGAGGCAAGAAAGCCAGTAACTGCGAGCAGCCAAGTTTACATAAACTACAGATTCTGAAGATATCTTCCAATAATATAACAATAGCATGAGTTTGGAGGATCATGCGGTTTATTACCGACCCAAGAGGAATGAATGAAAGCCCGAGAGTTTATTACCGGCCCGAGAGTCGAGGGCCGTTAATAAGGCAGAGGGCTGTTGATCTTCATCCACCAAGCGCCGCATCTGAAAGTCTGCGCCTACAAGCCCCCCTCCCCCTCCCTCCCCCCCCCCCCCCATTCACCAGCTTCTAATTTTTATGTTTCACTCATCATGCAAGTAACAGGTAATTTTTGACGTAGCCAGTTCAAGTTTGGCAATTGAGGAGGAAGAACGTTTGCAGAAGCAAGTAGAAGGGGTCAAGGGGAACGGCGTTCCCCCAAAAGCATCACTGCCCTTGTCTCCCCACTGACTCCCAAACGCACGCACAAATACTCACAGTGGGTTTTCTAGAAAGGTTTTCCTTTTTTTTAAAAAAAAATGTCTCCGGGAAAGATTGTTTGTCGAGACCCCGAGATATCTTAATCGTTCGTCTGAATAATATGTGCTTACAACAAGCCTCGCCGCTCCAAACCCATTCACCCCCCCCCCCCCCCCCCCCCCCTTCCCCCGCTCCACGTTTCAACAAGCATGTAGGCTAGTGGGCCTAATACGCGATTATGATTAATGTTGTTCAGCATTAAATTTAAATGTTGTCAATGTCACTATTCCTAGCTGGCATTGTAAAAAAGAGATGTAATAGAATTTCCTTTTTATACAGGCCATGAGATCACTCTCATCCCTCCCTGTCTGTCATATAGGCCCATAGCCTAGATCTAATACCCTTTCCGCCCACCAATACATATTCTTTTCAAAGCTTCCTGCATTTTCAACTTCTGACAACAAGGTAGCGCTGTCTTAAATTAACCACCAGTTTTTTTTTATTAAAGTTCGGACAAGTTGGTTGTGCCTTGACAATAAATAGAACTCGAGGGCAGGGATGCAACAATTGTTTTGCAGGGAAGACTCTGACATTACAGCCCACATCCATTATTCTTCTGTTCTGTCGTCTGCAGCACAAGAACAACGCTTTCGCTTTCCGGGTTAACTTTTGTACAGCCTAGCAACGAAATGTCACGCCATCATTGTTGTTTAAATGGCGTCGAGTCGCGGGCAAAAAAGTCGAACGGAGAAGTCTTTTTTATCAAATAAAGAAGCCGTAGTATGATGATTTGATTATTAATTTATGATAAACATGAAGTTAAATACCTTGTGGATAGCTGTACAAAAAAACTGTGTTGATGAATCTTTGTTCAATGAACGAATTCACAAATGAACTGGGAAGGGGGTATCGGTCAGGGCAAAATAGGCTTTCATTACTTGTCTATTATTATATAGACTACTGTATGTGTAACACGGGGTCAGGACTGACGTGGTGCTTTCATTGTTATCAGTGAAAAAAGTGGTTGTAGCCAAAACTTCCAGTAACTGTGAGTTATTCAAGTATTTTGTTTGCAAGTGTCGTCTGCTTTTCATGTTACCAAAGGGTTAAAAGACAACTGAATGCCACACAAGGTAACTATCCAAACTAACTCGTTTCATGAGAGTTTCATGATCCATGATTTGAAGAAAATAAAAGTTGTTTAAAAGAAAGGAATAATTTTTTCAGTCAAAACGCAGTTATTTACTCCTCAATGAAACGTATTCACATGGCACGTTTAATATATCGAAACCTATGCTTTGAGATAAAAAAAAAAAATAGGAATGTATATTGGCTGGCTAAAACTGTGTAAGAGGGAGGGCTGATAAATAAAAGATTATCGATGTGGTAATGTCATCGGAAAATGAAAATGCTTTCCATAATCTTTCCACAGAAATAAATAGAGCGTGGCCAAAGACGGCGCCAGAAGAGGCAAGATTTGTAACGTAAAAAGAGGGAAAATGGCATATGTGCTTGTTAAACGCTAGTAACCAAGCAATATTATGAGCTAGCAATGTTGCAATCGGTCTTATTAGGTATTAACATCAAAAGTTGATTGATCAATTACAGAAGGTAGAAGATAAAACCACCAGGGCGTGAATGGCAGATGGGAGTGTGTGCAAACCTTATTTGTCCAGGCTGTGACGGTTCAAGTGAAGGAATGCCTTCGCTGAAGACGTGCATTGACGACACAACTGGAATATTAACAAGTGTGTATTATTGTTCTAACACTCCAAGACTTATTGGAAATTTATTTGTAAATTAATAAAATATACGTGTGGTATAGGGCTTATATTTCATCTAAATTTGGGAGAATTCATTTGGATTCTCGCGAAAATGGTTGTAAGAATCCATATATGCTATGAGTGTCCCAGGATCCCATGAGGCCACCATGGTTGAACCATAGCTGTATACTGATAACACATGTTAACCCTTTAATTAACACAGCATTTTAATTTTTAAAACATAAACTAAATTTGATAATTTTTTAAAAAAGTAAACAATATTTACCAATAAAACCTTAAAAATATGGCTGTCATTGGAACCGGCTCACTGAGTGACAGACAACGATATTTGTTCCTACTTAGCGACGCCCATGAAAATAACGCACAGGATGCTCAAGAGAACTCAGGTCAAGGCCCAAATCGACCATCGCTATTCACAAAATCACCATTCACGAGTTTGTAATTATGTTTCAATCTTTTTTACCTCGAAAACGTAGCTTCCAATGTAGAATCACAAGATATATTTTTCAGACAAAAATGAAAAAATTTATTTATGCAGGAAATTGTTAGCAAGTGTCTATTCCTGTATTTAGCCTTGGTTGAAGGGTTAACATTACCGGTATATAAGTTGAACTCATTCATGGAACGACGAAGAACTTTGGACACATGTCCTAAGCATTTGAATGTACAAAATCCCCATACAAGGCTCCATTTGGTCTTTTTGGTTTTTCCCATGGCGGTCCCCGAAGCCTTAATTTTTTGGGACATGGGTATGTTAACTCCTTGTTTTGGAAAAATGACCGTCCGATCGGGAAACTCAGGTTCCACCCCGAGCATGATCGATTGGTTTCTTTGTTATAACAGTTTGTAATAGGAATAGTTCTGTGGAGCGTAGGCTATTCGAACTCGCATTTTCTTGCACAGGTGACTGACTATAATAATAGGAGCGAAGTTCCAAGACGTAAGATAAGGTCTAGAATATGATCACAAACTTTAGAACCCAGATAAGACGGATCGCAATAGTTGCGAATGTCCGTCATGTCCCCGTCTAAAAGCTCCCATACTTTCATTTTCGTCGCTTAGAGGTGCGGACCATATGTTCGACAGTCAGGGTCGGATTTAGACTTGCGGAGGCCCCTTGGGCAGTCTTCGAGAGTAGAGGCCCATCCTACTTAGAATACTAAAAACTGAAAGGTGGCAAGACATAGTTACAGTCATCTACAAAGCATGTAGGTGGAGATGCAGCAGCAAGCCGAGAGGTCCTCGTTCGAATCCCACCTGCGACAATCGCGTTGTGTCCTTGGACAAGGCACTTCATCCCAACTGCCCACGTGGGGGCACTGTGGCGTTGTGTACTAAGGCGTGCTGCACATCGATGGTGCACTTGTCTTCAACCAATGCTAATCCTACTTGTATGGAATTAGTATGTTGGGGAGTCTGACAATTGCTCGCCGTTGCTCGGCGGTTGTCTCCGGGTCCTCCGGCTTTCTCCACCCGCGAAACACGAAGTGACCCCGGCTGTCGAAAGTGTCGTTAAACCCAAATAAATAAATCTATAAAGTAATTTTTTTTCAAGAAGAAAGAGTCTGAATGAGCAGGCAAGCAGGTCAATCATGATCAATCATAACAAGAATATAGTTTTCTATGCTAGAGGTCCCGAGTTCGATCCCCGTCCGGAACGACTCGCGTTGTGTCCTTGGGCAAGGCACTTTATATCCCGGCTGCCTACACGGGGGCTCGATGACGCCGTGTACTAAGGCGTACTGTACGTCGATGGTGCACATGTCTTCAGTCGCTGTAACCCTGCTTGAGCGGAGCTTGAACAGAGTTAGAATGTTGAGGAGCTGACAGTTGCTCGTCGATGCTCGGTGGTTCTCTCTGGGCACTCCGACTTCCCCCACCCGTAAAACTGTCACGGTCACGATTAGCCATTGTGCATTAGTATATAAGTATGTGACATTAAACACCAATAAATAAATAAATAACAAGAATATAGTGCAGTGTATTTACATTACGCACGTATCAATCAAAACCATATCGCGCGCGTTTTACGTCATAAAACGAGCGCAGTGTGGTTTTGAATGATACCTGGGTGTTGTTCAGGTCAGCCTACATTTTTCCTTACAATATTTGTTTTATGAAATTTGTGGAGGCCTCTGATTGTGGAGACCCCTGGGTCAGCTTGCCCAGTCCTAAATCCGGCCCTGTTCGACACTATGAGCTAGAGACTATCAACCGACATGGGTACAGTAACAGTATTCATCCCCAACCCCGGGAATTCCCTGAGTACGCAAACAGTATTTTCACTGGATTGCAAGTGAATGTACAAAAGGCACAAACAAGACCTAAAGATAAACGAATGTCTTCTGAATTTTTATCAGCTGTTTCGATCTTTCGCCAACAAAATTCTACCCGTAATTAACAGTAATTTTAATGTTTGCAAACATAGTAATCGAGTGCAATTATGAACCGTAAAACGAGCTACTGTGTTAATTATCGGCTTAGTCACTTCGGACTGGACAGTTGTTTGAACTTCCAATGATAATTTGTTATAATTACAAATGTCCACAGGACAGCACAGATGGACACAGAGATTTCGACAGTCCAAGTGTAATTCAAGATTTTCAAAAGTTGTTTCTCAAACTTTTATGAATCTTATCGATGATGATTACGAAGCAAAATCACATGTATTTAA
This sequence comes from Pictodentalium vernedei, assembly GCA_031216915.1. Taxonomy (NCBI): domain Eukaryota; kingdom Metazoa; phylum Mollusca; class Scaphopoda; order Dentaliida; family Dentaliidae; genus Pictodentalium; species Pictodentalium vernedei. The sequence continues at coordinate 644,667,434 of CM062296.1, read as the reverse complement.
TTAGTTTTGACTGTTTTCTTTTTATGAAATACAATAGTGAAGAGATTCAGATGATGATATAGATTACGTGGCGACAGTACTCCCATATTTCACAAGAAGTGGAAATAGCTCAAGCAAATTAAAACAAAATAGAGTTTAGCAGAGAAACAAAGTTAAAACAGAATCCAAGGAAAATAAACAGAATTGGGAGAATTCGAGCTTCTGTAAAATATACCCCAAGATCGAGTCTATAGTACAACATGCTTCCCATGCCGTTCAGATGCTAACAAGAAAATAAAATATGGCAGTCTCAAACGCCACAATAGAATGCAGATGGGTAGGTCAAAACAAGCATTCAGTAAGAGTTCCGAGAACGAAAAGTACTCCATTTCAGTCAACAGACCCATCACCACGTGATCGGGTCAATTGCACTAAGCGCTATCCATAACGATCAAATGCCACCCAGAAATGACCAAAAATAGGACCGAAATGGGCATAAAAAAATCCTCAACAGATCCGGAGAAAACCCAGTGCGGGAGGTATTTCAATCGAACGAACTCGCAGAAGACACGTCCACTCTATTTCGAAGGCCTTTGTTCTCAAAGTAAACACATGCCACTTTTTGAAACAGTGTTGGACTCCTTCAACGAAATAGACGAAGAAAGTGTTTGTCGCTCTTAAAACACGAACTGCGTGGACGCAGTGACACCACCTGTCGGCACGACAATAATGCCACAGCATTGCCATTCACAAGCACTACCATGAAAATGGACGTGTGGTAGGTCATTCTCCGCGACTATGACATACCGAGAGAGCTAGATTGGTTGAGTATCTACCGTCCCATACAAGACGAAAAGTAAAATGCGAAAACATTGCCTTCAAGAAAATATTATACTCCGCGTTAAAAGGGTTGCACCGCAGATAAATATGCTATTTGCCTAATAGTGCGAGTACCTGAAAAGCAAAGAGAGGCTTGAGAAATATCTGGCAATGGTTGGAGAATACGACAATAAAATATAACTAGAGGCTCGAACTCAATAATGACAATGTCATCTCAAAATGGACATTGCAGGGTGGAGGGACTCCATTCTACGTTCAAGGGTAATGCAAACTGATTATTGGAGAGATGGCTACGTTTATTTAGGAGTCCGTTTAGAGTAAGTGGTAGAGATATATACAGGAATCACACAAGGTGACATTGAGTATATAAAATGAAAACATAATTGTTAATCAACTAGAGATGCAGGCTGGACCAGACCACACTTGATATGCTGTCCAGCATGAGAGCGATCCGATGCGGTCCAGTCCAGTCAGATCCACACCTAAAACAAAGCATGGTAATGTTTTCGATACTATATGTCAAACAATTTGAGGAGAGCCAAAGCACAATACACAAATCCCTTTATTTTAAGTTCTATCAACTCTGTATCGACAGGAACAGCAATAATTATCGGTTATCAAATTCAGTTCAAAATTTGACTGTTTCACGCGATCTTCCCAAATACTGACAATAAGCAAGAGCGCATTCTGATGACCGCTTCCCAAGTTGACCAAACACAATTGTAAGGATGCTTTGGTAATGTGCCAGGTTTCGTGGGAATGCAATGTTTTATTTTTTCTTGACGCGACAAGGAATAGTAAGGTCAACTATTAAAGCTGTCCGACCAGAGTCTTGATGCACTCCAGATGTTAGAGATTTAGTTGTATTGACTTGAACTGGGTAACGCCATTGATGTCAGAGACATTCCTATCAAGTCCCCGCTAACTAACAGCTAAAACTCTACGACTGACGGTGTTGTCATTTTGTGATTCTTGATAGAAGTTTGTTGGGCCACACTGAATGGGAACACTTGGAGAATAAAAAGTGTCAACTGTGTAGGTTGGAGATACAGAGACCCTGGAACATTTTCTCTTTACCTGTTCAAAATATTGATCTATTCAGTGGAATACAAGATGATGGATTTGTGAGGAAGACACGAGAGGGATCATCGTTGTGCTGGCTGAGGGGGGGGGGGGGGGGGGGGGAGGATACAGGCAAAAATCGCGTGTATTATGTTTTGGTGTTGTCGTGGAGTTCGTCAGTCCACATCTAGTCGTCCGGGCGTCTGTTAACATTTTAATGGGAATAGATATCACAAAAACCTTGCACAGCATATGGAACACAGACGGTGTGTCGAGTACAAAATTCAAAAGAGACCCACCAAGGACAAGGTCACAGATAGAGATCAATTCATAGAATCGGCATGCACATCATCTTTTTCGTTTCTGATCCATAACTGTTTATTGTAAGGAGATATCACAACGAATCTTCACAACACATGGATCGCGGCAGAACTACAAGACGGTGTGTCGCGTTTAAACTACCGATCTACCAAGGTCAAGGTCGCCGATAGAGGTCAACATAACGGGGTCGAGTAATGCCGCAGGGCTAGAAGCAATCAGGGGTGAGCTTGGGTGGATGAGGATCAAGGACAGGATAGACCTGTTGAAACTCGGTTATCTTAATTATTTGGTGAATCTCCCCGACAGCCGATGGTGTAAAGTAATGTTCCTGCGAATTTTCAACTCAAATATCAAAACGGGGTGGATGGTCCAAGTGAGGGAGCTAGTAGAGAACTACTCATTGGAGATCTCGGACCTGGACGTTGGGGCAAACCAGGGTAAAAAAATCGTAAGAGAAAGGGTCATGGAGGATTGTAACCGTAATTGGCGAGAGGGGATCAAATCAAAGAGGTCTTTGGGTGGTCTGCGTGATAAAGAGAGGCCAGGTTTTGAAGAGTACCTTGATGGCACCTTTGAGGGGTCAGTGCTGTTCAAGCTGAGGTCGCGATCCCTGGAGCTGAGGGGAAAAATTGGGAAAGACGGTGAAAGGGAGTGCCAGATGTGTAACTTGGGCGTGGTGGAGACACTGGAACACTTCCTTCTAGAATGCCCAAAGTATCAGTCTAAAAGAATGGGATCCACTGGGAGTATAATGGGGAAGTGGAATGGGAGAATGAAGGACATGTGGTTAGGGGGAGACTCAAAGGAGAGGGTTAATGTGCTAATCGGAGAGATTGGGAAGAATGGGGCAAGGGATGTCATCAAGCAGTTCGTCTCCGAATGTTGGGAGGAGAGGAGAAGCGTGGGAACAGGGAGGCAGTTGGGAGTTCAGGGGTAACCAAGGCCTTCTCGTCCGAGAACCGCAACAAATCAGCGGCTGGCCAAAGTGTTATTATATTATTACACGTGGAATCAGCATGCACCCACAGACACTCGCCACCCCCCCCCCCCACCACCCCAACACAAAGTTAAATATAGTGGTGTATGATGACCCCTAGGCGAGGCTCTTGTTCTTTTAGACTGTCTCGGTTTTTTGTACTTCCACATCCCTTATTCTCCTGACATTTGGCACACTTCCAGCAATTTAATCATTGCAACTGCACATGTGGTACATTTAGATTTAGGAATTTCGATCCACGACATGAGTGGGGATATTTTATTTTTATTTTCAGCCTTATTTTTATGTCCATCGTTTCCATCGTTTCTAAATATAATCTACACAAAAACTACACCTAAAATCGTGTTACCGTCCTGGAAAATTCTCAACGGTTCGGGCTGAATTGTGTAGTTGCGTCAACAGACGTCAGCGTCGAAAAATAAATATATTATGATATATGATATTATGAAAATTCTGAATTTGTTTGCGAGACATAAGGTTGGAGAGAGTGTTTACCTGAGCCTCGAAAACACTAAAGCTGTGTTTGTTGGTTTTTTATGATTGCCTGTGATGAGAGAAATAATAATGCTTGTACTGTCATGATACTTTAGGGCGTATATGTTAATTTGTAAAGAAAAATTGGTTTCAATGAATCATCAGTAGTAGGAGATGTATGAAACGTCCCCCATTGGCAGGATCTCATGCAGGATCTCATATGTGACGTCATAGTCACGTGACGTGGTGACGTCATGTTGTGTTGTCATGGTAACCCGCGTGAGCGGCCATCTTGTGAAGTCATCTCCATAGTGATACGTGGTGTGAGTGCGCATGCGCAGCGCGTGTTGTTAGGGTGACACGTGTTTCCGTCGGCCATTTTGTATACTGGAGGCCGCCATCTTGGTTTCTATAGTAGCACGTGGTTGCTATGTTACGCAATTGTTCTGCAATAGGACGGGGTATGTTCGGAGGGTGTGTTCGATTGAATCGGAGTATTTTCCCGATTTGTAGAACTACCACAAACAACCCGACAAGTTTTACTATTTCGAATTCTTTCAGAACCCTATTTAGGATACTACAACTTTTGGCTAATAATAGTAGCATGTAGTGCTATAGTACCAAGGGGTCCCCTGGGGGTGTGTTCGATTAAACTAGAGTATTTTTCTGAATTACAATTCTCTCAGAATTCTCGAAGAATTACCCAAATAGACCCGACAACCCTGACAGACCACCAAAATCCACCCAAAATTACCGAAATTGACTTTATTTGATATAGATTCCCCATTTGATCGGCTTAGCACGTAGTGCTATAGTACTAGGGGGTACAAGGGGTTCGTTCGATTAAACAGGAGTACAGGGCCTGATTTTCCCAGAATCCCATTTTTAATGCCTATTGCATATGTTTCTCGATCACTAGCAGTCTGTCTAGTCCAAACTATCTCTGGTTCTCTCGTCCAAGTCTTATAATTACCAGTACTTGATTTCCCATAATGCAGTTATCTCCCTTGTGTATATCAAAAGCATTCCCAAACCCAATAAGCAATCGAGCAGTTACTGATTAACCATTGCTCGAATGACTCGAATCCCATCGAGCAAATGAGCTTTGGAGTAATTGCTCGATCGAGTGACTCGGCATATTGCTCGAACGACTCAAATTCCATCGAGCAAATGAGCCAACGAGCAATTGCTCGTTCGAGTGACTCCTCGAACGACTCTTAGACTCATTTCAGTATTTGAGGATACCTATGGCCCAGGTATTGTATTATTTGAGGATACCTATCAAGGATACCTTTTATAGGATACTTATCTGAGGATACTATTACCTGTATCACAAGGCATACCTATCCCAAATATCCCTTATAAGCTAAAGAGTCAAGAGAGTAGTTGCTCCATGAGCAATTGCTCGAACGACTCGAAGCTCATCGAGCAAATGAGCCTTAGAGCAATTGCTCGATCGAGTGACTCGACATGCTGCTCGAACGACTCGAAGCTCATCGAGCAAATGAGCCTTAGAGCAATTGCTCGATCGAGTGACTCCTCGAACGACTCTTAGACTCATTTCAGAAAAAGGGATTCTTTCGCCACAGGCATTTTCCAAAAAGGGATTCTTAAAAAGGGATTCCATAAAATGGATTTCCTATCCGACTCCGTAAAATGGGATTCCGTGTTTTAACATCGTCACTCGAGGGTATTCCCCTTCCCTATTGGAAGAATTCCGTTCAATGGGTTGTAGTTCATTCAGTTAAAATTTATTAAGTTTAAAATCCATTCAGTTCAAAGGGTGTTGATACCTTCATTAGGGTTATGGTTAAAAACTTTTGTTTAGTTCAAAGGGTGTTAACATTGAGATATATTTAGGGTTATAGTTCATTCATTCAGTTCAAAGGGTGTTAATACATTCATTAGGGTTATCGTTCATTCAAACAGTTCAAGAGGGTTAATAATATATACATTCATTGGGTTATATTTTCATAAGGTGAAAGTTCTAAACTTTGTTCACTTTGTTCTATTCCCATCCATCTTGATTGTATTTGATCAGATCAGTTCGATTTTCTCCAATTTGTTCTGTTCACTTCGATCTTGGTTGTGTTGGATCTTCGTTCACTGCGACTTCAACAGTTCAACTGTAGTTGAGTTGGTTCTGTTCAGTTGTTTCCAACTAGTTCGATCTTTGTTCATGTTTCGTCTGTTTAGTTAGGTTGTTGCATGTAGTATTTAGGGGTTACAGTCCATTCAGATTAAAGGATTTATTGTATATATTGGGCGTTAAGATTAAGTCAAAGTTTATGTTGTGTTCCCTTCGATCTTGGTTGTCAGTTGTATCTGTTCGGGTTCTTGTTGTAGTTGATGAATTGGGGGTTATCAATCCTTTTCCATACCCTCGAGTGACGATGTTAAAACACGGAATCCCATTTTACGGAGTCGGATAGGAAATCCATTTTATGGAATCCCTTTTTAAGAATCCCTCTTTGGAAAATGCCTGTGGCTATAGAATCCCTTTTTCTGAAATGAGTCTAAGAGTCGTTCGAGGAGTCACTCGATCGAGCAATTGCTCTAAGGCTCATTTGCTCGATGAGCTTCGAGTCGTTCGAGCAATTGCTCATGGAGCAATTACTCGATAGTTTAGAAGGGGTATCCAGAATAGGTATGTCTTGGGGTGGCCTAGAAGGTTGAGCCAAATAAGTAATAGTATCCTCAGATAAGTATCCTATAAAAGATATCCTCGATAGGTATCCTCAAATAATACAATACCGGGCCATAGGTATCCTCAAATACTGAAATGAGTCTAAGAGTCGTTCGAGGAGTCACTCGATCGAGCAGTTGCTCTAAGGCTCATTTGCTCGATGAGCTTCGAGTCGTTCGAGCAGCATGCCGAGTCACTCGATCGAGCAATTGCTCTAAGGCTCATTTGCTCGATGAGCTTCGAGTCGTTCGAGCAATTGCTCATGGAGCAATTACTCTCTCGACTCTTTAGCTTATAAGGGATATTTGGGATAGGTATGCCTTTTGATACAGGTAATAGTATCCTCAGATAAGTATCCTATAAAGGTATCCTTGATAGGTAACCTCAAATAATACAATACCTGGGCCATAGGTATCCTCAAATACTGAAATGAGTCTAAGAGTCGTTCGAGGAGTCACTCGAACGAGCAATTGCTCGTTGGCTCATTTGCTCGCTGGAATTTGAGTCGTTCGAGCAATATGCCGAGTCACTCGATCGAGCAATTACTCCAAAGCTCATTTGCTCGATGGGATTCGAGTCATTCGAGCAATGGTTAATCAGTAACTGCTCGATTGCTTATTGGGTTTGGGAATGCTTTTGATATACACAAGGGAGATAACTGCATTATGGGAAATCAAGTACTGGTAATTATAAGACTTGGAAGAGAGAACCAGAGATAGTTTGGACTAGACAGACTGCTAGTGATAGAGAAACATATGCAATAGGCATTAAAAATGGGATTCTGGGAAAATCAGGCCCTGTACTCCTGTTTAATCGAACGCACCCCTTGTACCCCCTAGTACTATAGCACTACGTGCTAAGCCGATCAAATGGGGAATCTATATCAAATAAAGTCAATTTCGGTAATTTTGGGTGGATTTTGGTGGTCTGTCAGGGTTGTCGGGTCTTTTTGGGTAATTCTTCGAGAATTCTGAGAGAATTGTAATTCAGAAAAATACTCTAGTTTAATCGAACACACCCCCAGGGGACCCCTTGGTACTATAGCACTACATGCTACTATTATTAGCCAAAAGTTGTAGTATCCTAAATAGGGTTCTGAAAGAATTCGAAATAGTAAAACTTGTCGGGTTGTTTGTGGTAATTCTACAAATCGGGAAAATACACTGATTCAATCGAACACACCCTCCGAACATACCCCGTCCTATTGCAGAACAATTGCGTAACATAGCAACCACGTGCTACTATAGAAACCAAGATGGCGGCCTCCAGTATACAAAATGGCCGACGGAAACACGTGTCACCCTAACAACCCGCGCTGCGCATGCACACTCACACCACGTATCACTATGGAGATGACTTCACAAGATGGCCGCTCACGCGGGTTACCATGACAACACAACATGACGTCACCACGTCACGTGACTATGACGTCACATATGAGATCCTGCATGAGATCCTGCCAATGGGGGACGTTTCATACATCTCCTACTACTATCATCTCATAGGGTGGGTACGAATATCGGGGAAGAAATTTTTTGCATGCATTTTTTACAAAATTTGTCATGTTTCGGCTCAGATTTTGCAGGATGTTGCAGGAATTGCATGGTCTGAACTAACTTGAAAAATGGCGGATTCAAGTATTACGATCAAACAATTAAGACTGTTATCTCATTTTAAGCATAAGAACCAGGAAAAGGCTTGTAAATTTATTTATTTATTATTTATTTATTGGTGTTTAAGATCACATACTTATGCACAATGGCTAACCGTGACCGTGACAGTTTTACGGGTGGAGGAAGCCGGAGTGCCCGGAGAGAACCCCAAGCATCGACGAGCAACTGTCAGCTCCTCAACATTCTAACTCTGTTCAAGCTTCGCTCAAGCAGGGTTATAGCGGTTGAAGACATGTGCTCCATCTACGTGCAGTACGCTTTAGTACACGGCGTCATCGTGACCCATGTAGGTAACCGGGATAAAGTGCCTTGTCCAAGGACACAACGCCGGTCGTCCCGAACACGAGACCTCTAGCATAGAAGTTCAACAGTCTACCACTGAGCCACCGCGCTCCCGGCTTGTAAATATATATAGACTCTAGGGAGATGACGCACATAAGCTTTCAGCTTTTTGTCAAATCCCTCTATTATTCTGCTACTCTACATTGTTGAACAAATGTTATATAAGATATCTCATCCAACTTCTTTACTGCTTGTAAACATTTTGTTATATATGACATTTTTAAAGAATAAAATATTGTTTAAACCATATATAGACTCTTATCAAAAACGTTTTATAATATTTATTAAAAACAAAAACAGGCAAAATCCCTTAAATTGAACAAAAACACAAAATAACAAAACCCAGGAGAGGTAGTCTCTTATCCATCCTATATGAACAAGAGAATATTTATCATCCCTGGTTCATATAGGATGATTCAAACTGTTCTTAACTGCATCTTCACTGCATCTTCTCTCTGGTATTACACATAGACCTTCAACAGCACACCTCGCATAAATGTTTGTCTCACGTGAATATATAAATGACAGGTAAAAATCTGCTCTGATTGATGATTATCAATCATGATATGGCGAGAATTGAACTAAGTTAATAACCAAACTGTTTAAAAACTGTCACTATTAAGCATTACTTGGAATGGGAATTAAACTAAACTAGACCCCCAGGAGACCACCATTAATCTGAAAATAGTTTTGTTTTATCCACATATCCCACTGCACACATATAGTCTTATACACCCGCTGTTTGATGTTTACAAAATAACAACAAAAATTTTGTGACACTCAGTAATACATGCTGCCATTTGTACTGAGTAAATTTAATTTGGTCTTAAAGAACACAATCAAAGGGTGTAAACAGGACTCACAGTCCAGTTGTTTTTGAAATGTCAGAAACTGTATCATAGCAACAAATCCCGCAAATCAATTGGCTTTGGGGTGGGTGTTTAAAACTCGAAGGAACCGCGTGCATTCCCCCGCAGGCCCCATTTGAGGCAATAGGAAAGCTAGGCCTGTGTGATCCAAGTGAAATAAAATAAGGTTAACCGGGTCGCAAGGGATTTGTAAATCCCACATCGTTCCTGCGCGCATTCGGCGCGCTAAAACCTTTCATTCATTCTCAACTTGAAGGAAAAAAAATCCAAAAAGGGTGGGTGGTTGGTTGGTAAAAATGGCGATGCCAAAACATTCAACGTAACGTCTCGCAAAAAATTCCGACCTTCCCTGATTTAACGTAATTTTAAAGTTTTAACAAGGGAGTGTGGTGGCTCAGTTGTTATAGAATTGAACTTCAAACCGAAAGGTCCATCGTTCGATCCTGACCAGCGGTAACTACGTTGTGTCCTTGTGCAAGGCACTTCATCCCGATTGTCCATGTGGGAGGCACGGTAGCGCCGTTCACTAAGGCGTACTACACATCTGCAGTGCACGTACCTTCTATTGATGCTAACCCTGCTTGTGTGGAGTTAGTACATTGAAGAGTCCGACAGTTGCTTGCCGCTGCCATAAAGCAGAGAACGAATAGAGCCAACACTCGAGTGATTTGAATGGAGGAAGTTATAACGCCAATATCAACAAAGTCAACGCCATGTTTTAACGACGTAAAAATGGCAGCGAGCAATGCAAATGCATTGATTGCCATCGCAACAAAAAAGAAAAATATCAAATATTGTAAAGCAGTGAGATAGATGCACAAACAATGCGTTTGACAATCCGTGCCCAAGTTTCCATCTATTCCCCATTAAAGTCCCTGAAAGATACATAGGGGTGTCTGATATGATGAGTGGATAGTCGTACGAAGCTACTGCAAAGAGAATGTAAAAATACCCAAATCGTTTGGTCATTTAAGCCTTATATGCCCAATTTCTTATCACTTCTGGAAGCCCAGATGAAATTGCTGAGCCATTTTTGAAAAACATTAGACACTGTGCAGATTTCAAATTTGACTCCCAACGCATTTAGTAAGAGACGACGCGTCGAATTTCTATACAGAACCGCCTTGTGCATGGCTGTATGTCTTACATAACCGCGAAGAACAACAGTGCCGGTACTTTAATATAACAATAATATAATTTTCAAGGGCATTACGGTTCATTAGCGGTCTAACAGAAATGATTAACAGCATGGGGTCTTATAGGCGCCCGAAACGAAGTCGAGGGCCGCTAATAAGAGAGAGGGCTGTTAATCATTTCCGTAACTTTGACATCTTTTCCCAAGTTGACCTGAGTAGACGGCGTCCTTAGATACGCATTCTCCCATTGGCTTATTTTCATCGATGATTCTCTCGGCATAAATAGTAGCCAATGGGATGTCATTGTGCTTCTATGGATGCCTCTAGCTTGTTTTATTTCAAGGGAAGGTTAAAAAAATGTATAAACGGCAAATGTGATCGCCAGAAATGAATAAATGTGGACCCGAGATTAGTAATTGATAAAGGCATACGGTTAATATTTGAATCTGCCCTCCATAGACAATGGGACCTCGAATTATTTATAATAAAGCGGATAATTGTCTCTCGTAAACCTCATTTTACTGTGCACTTTCTTGTCCGACTAAATGTTTTTCGGCCTTTTCTGCGACTTCTCCCAGTTATCATGAACAACTCAAGAACACCCCATGGTCATGTAATACACCACCGTAAAGTTTATTCATTCCCCTTTCCATTGATACTGGGTATTATTGGATACGTTATGTGAATCAAATTTGAGGGGGGGGGGGGGGGGGGGGTGCGAAGATAAGTGCTATCGTTTTCGAAAAGCGAGTTGTTTACCTTGTTAATATTTATATACCATTACAGGGGCACGTCAGCATGGATTCAAAAATGGTATCAAATATCATTTTTCTTTCGATTTCCCAGCTTGTGCCGAGTACCTGTGTGTTATTTTATAAAGTTCACCATTTTGGCAGTTCGGCCAAACGTTTTCCACAATCCGCTCTCCGATTGGTCCATTCTTAAATGATAAGACCAGTGGGAGCCTGGTTTGTGGAAGGCGTCTGGCACTTCAGTGATCCAGTCCGTGCAGGTTGTTATTGGCTGGCGGCGGTTTTAAAAGCCGTGTCGCGACGAAGTTACTTCACTTAGGTTGTGATCTAAGAACTTCCAAGTTCGCTCTACTTCCTAAGAACTTTTTAGTTCCTCTCTTGGTGGTATTTGATGGTGGGAGGTTTAAGCATTTTTTTTTTATCTTGGCATTTTTTTTAAAAAACGAAATTGTTAGGATAAAGTAGGAAATAGGTCCGGCCTAAGTCACAAAACACTTTCCATCTCTACGTCTCAAGATATTAATTTCAAACTTCATAATGAATTAAATATTGACCATCCTTTGTCAGTTTAGGACATCCGCCCGTCCGTCGTTCGTCCGTTTGGCGGTCATTCTTCACCGGGATTGAACTTCATAATGTTTAACTATTGTTCATCCTTTGTCAGTCTAGGACATCCGTCCATCCGCCGTTCGTCCGTTCATCGGCCACTCGCCTGTCCTTCAGTCAGTAAAGTACTATTATATAGTTTCAGTCTTCAGTCTGAATCGTAGAATGAAATAGATCACTTATTTATTTTGTTTTTGCTACAGTGACTGAGTCTTAGGTGTACATCAGGCTGATTCAAGTTGTTATTCACTAAAAATACATTGACATACAGAAACCAAAACGTCATTTTTCTCCCTTCAGAACAAAATGTTTATCTGAAATGATAATAAAAGTATCTGAGTGTCAATCGTATTTTTGAGTTGTCGTACTTTTCCTTTGTACATATGATGTTCCTTTGGCCATAGTTCAAGAACCTACGGACTTGTGTGGGATAACCAGCGGTAAGAGGGTGTTGAAGTGTGCCAGTGGATGGTGGGATAGTCTGCCCTGTGCCGCCCCCGTTACATTTTTGGCGCTGCGAGCAGGATTCTTGAATAGAAACCATGGCTGAAAGAAACACTGCCGTAAAACAAGGGATTAATGTTGGGGGTGCTAGGCCTAAAGATGGAAGTATGCACTTAGATCGAAATGAAATAGAAAGGCAATTTCGTGAAATAAAAGCCAATTATGAGCGGTGTAAGGCTGAATATGAAAGACAACTGACTGTTAGGGAGTCAAGTGCATCCAGGCGGCCGACACCTACTTTCACTGATCATTCATATCGTACTCCCAATACAGATTTTAGAGAACTTCTGGTCACTTAGGTAGGGATAGAACAATTCAGTCCATAAAAAGGAGGGTATACTGGTCGGGCATGTCTTCGGATATTGAACGTTGGTGTAGGCAATGTAATGATTGCGCAAGAGCAAAGACAGGCCCAGGATTGGGAAAGTAATCCTTGCGACAGTCCGTTGCAGGTGCACCTTTAGACAGAATAGCCGTAGATGTGGTTGGTCCGTTGCCTGAAACATCCGAAGGGAATGAATATATTTTCGTATTATGTGGCTACTTTACCAAGTGGGCAGAAACATATGTTGTACCAAATCATACTGCTTCAACTGTCGCTGACAAAATTGTAAATGAATTTGTCTGCAGATTTGGGGTTCCATAGCAGCTCCATTCAGACCAGGGAAGGGAGTTTGAATCAGAGTTATTTTCTGCCATGTGCAAAAAGCTAGGAATAGAAAAAACACGGACTACTCCATACATAATAGAACATTGCAGCAAATGTTGACCATTCACGCAAATGAAAACAGGAATAATTGGGATGATAATTTGCCTTTTGTTGTTATGGCCTACCGTTCGTCTGTTCACGAAAGTACAGGCTGTTTCCCCAATCTTCTTATGTTTGGACACGAAGTTGCATTACCATTGGATGTAATTATAGGGAATCCGCCATATGCCCCTGTTTATAATTGCCGTGTTGAGTACGTAGAGTGGCTACAAGGTGTCTTGAGTGACACGTTTGACCATGTACATGAGAGCCTCAGAAAAGCAGCTAGAAAACAAACAAAAAAGATATTATGACAGAGGACTTAAACCTAGGGTATTTAAGGCAAACGATTATGTTTGGCGATGGTATCCTCCCTCGCTAGGGGTTAAGTTAGGATTGGGGTGGAGAGGGGCATATAAGGTGATCAGAAAGATTATTGATGTGACGTATGAGATACAACAAAGTCCTGAACACAGGATGATAGAAGTCCATGTAGATCACCTTAAGCCATATGAAGGCCCATTGCCACCACCCACTTGGGATGTTGCACCCTTGGAGCTTTTAGGTGATGATAATGAACACCTAAGAGATGAGGAAACGGTATCGGAAGCGCCAGATGAGGATGATTTTCCTTTGCTGGATGTACCATCTGGGGAGGTTACGCTTGAAATTAAAAGAACTCGTCATGGGCGACAAATTAGAAGGCCTATTTAATATTCTCCTTGAGACAGTTTGAGATGGAAAGCTGTGTACATATGTATATACATTTAAAATAAATAAATAAAAAGGGATAATACGACCTCAGAGTTTAACTATCAAGGGGGGGGGGGGGGGGGGGCTGAAAGGTTTATTGGAATGAAGTAAGAATCGGAATGGGTTTTTTTATTATTTTTTTTTGGTTGACTTTTTCCGACTCAGTGTGTTGTATTGAAAAATTAAATTTTAGCAGTAAACGGACTGTTGAAAGGTATATCAATGAGAGTAGCTGTATAAGTGTTACGGCTCCGTAGTTGATATTATTTTTCGGAATATTAATAGTCCGGGGCTGCCCCGCCTCTTTACATAGCATGTTAGCACAACGAGGATAGATATATTCATTGAGAGTAATTACGTTAGTAATTCCGTAAATGAACAGTCATTGAATATCTTGAGTATTGTGCTAAACTGCGAAAATAATCTGAACTTATAGTTGATCTGTGTGGGTAAAGGATAATCCGGTGAAGATAAGGGAATCTTCGGAGTAATCTTGGTGTTAGCGCTGACCCAAGGTTTTCTAGGGAACGGGTTACACACAGTCATATAAAATAAAGTAAATAATTTAGAAAATTATTTAAATAACAATTGTACAACGCATGAGTCGGGGGTGTGTCAACAGCCTCAGAATGCGAAAACTAAAAGGGAAGATTTCATTTTTCAGAATGGATATTTTAGAAATTACGGTTAAAGGAAGAGATTTGGCAGAATTGGATGATGATGTGATCATAGAGTGGCCAGAAGGCGGAATTAAGTGCCCTATTGATGCATGTAGGCCACACCACTTTGGAGTTTTATCTGCTTACAGAGCCGCCCACTACCAAATGTTCCATATTGGAACCGTTCGGTTGTGGTGTTGATCCATCGAGGGATGTAAGATGGTAGATATGAAGAGGACAGAGGTGAGGAGGCACCTAAAGAAGAAGCACGGTATTGAGGATGATAGCCAGGTGGTGGAATTGATGGAAAAAGTAACGTCAGTAGAAAAAGAGAACAACAAGTATATCAATCCCGATGGCTTCAGATGCCCACGTCCTAGGATACGGAAGGAAGAAAGGGAAGTGGCAGCCAAGAAAAGACGTGTTAGTGTGGTGACAAATGGTCATGTTTTGTCCAGAGAAGAAGTTGATGCAAGAGATGTCAGAGTAGTGGTGATGGATGGTGAAGTAGTAAAGAAGCCTTGTTCCCTGTGGAATGTATAAAGACATTTTCTTAATTTTTTTTTTTTTTAATAAAATCGTAAATTTTGTTTTAAGGAGGGAGGAGTGTGACGGGTTTGTTTCGGTAGGTCGATGTATTGTGAAAATGTCAGCTAAAGTTGTGCAAACTTAGTTTAAATTTACCATGCACAACTTACGGGATACTCATTTTCCGTTTTATTCAGAAATTATTGTTTATTGTGTCCTGTTATCCCACTTTAGAAAGTATTCAGCTTGGTGTAAATTCCAATCCCCATTCCATCAGTGTTATTTTACAAAGTTCACCATTTTGGCAGTTCGGCCAAACGTTTTCCACAATCCACTCTCCGACTGGTCCATTCTTAAATGATAAGACCAGTGGGAGCCTGGTTTGTGGAAGGCGTCTGGCACTTCAGTGATCCAGTCCGTGCAGGTTGTTATTGGCTGGCGGTGGTTTTAAAAGCCATGTCGCGACGAAATTACTTCACTTAGGTTGTGATCTAAGAACTTCCAAGTTCGATCTACTTCCTAACGACTTTTTAGTTCCTCTCTTGGTGGTATTTGATGGTGGGAGGTTTAAGAAGTTTTTTTTTATCTTGGCATTTTTTTTAAAAAAACGAAATTGTTAGGATAAAGTAGGAAATAGGTCCGGCCTATGTCACAAAACACTTTCCATCTCTACGTCTCAAGATATTAATTTCAAACTTCATAATGAATTAAATATTGACCATCCTTTGTCAGTTTAGGACATCCGTCCATCCGTCGTTCGTCAGTAGGTAATAAAGGCGGATTCAAGGACACGTGTACATTTTTTTGTACATGTACACGTACATCGATGTACACCTCCATAGGATTTAGTGTTAAAATCATGTACAAGTACACGAAAATGTCGTTTTTTATGGTGTCCCAGAATCCGTTTGCGGATTCTGGGACAACTGGATTCTATATACACGTCGCTCAAGAGTGAAAAAATGTATGAAATTTTAAGAAAAATGAGGTTGATTGTCTGGTCTAGAATCCGCAAATGGGTTTCCCCCATAGGATTCAGTGTTAAAATCGTGAGAAAAAAACGTGTTGCGGATTCTGTACCAGCATCAAAAAACGGTTTGCGGATTCTGGGCCAGCATCAAAAAACGGTTTGTGGAAAAAAGGTGTACAGGGAAATCCATTTGTGGATTGTACATCAAAAATCGACCTATGTACGGTACATGGAAAAAAGGTGGCTCTGAACCCGCAAAACCACTGCCACATTTCCCGATCGTGTTTGGGACGGTATAGGAGGAAATGAAAAAAAGTGATTGATTTATAGGAGAGAAAAAAATATAAATAAATAGTTATTTAAAAAAATAAAATATATCAAATCGAATAGATAATAAAAAATACGTAAATACGCTTCCCAGACTATTAGAGCAAGGTTTCTTTTAAAAATGCTGATGAGAGCCTACACATTCTGTGTGAACGAACAACTAAGTTGCCTCTTGTTAGAACGATGCATCGGATGTCGGGATCACCTAGACTTCGATCACGAGAATCATTCGTGTCTGACGATGGAAAGGGAAGATATGGTCGTCAAGAATTTCGAACCGGCGTTCGAAAGCATTCAAATCGACAAAGTGATCGCGTTTTGGAAGAGATTACTCTTCTGTAAGGATCGAGACAAGCCCACAGTTTTGGAAGACCTGAAATTGGCGCGTAGAAGTCTGACTTTAGAAGACAAGGGATGCATCATGAAATTATTGTTCAATGAAGCATGCATCTAAGTTTTTCTCATTGATATAAAATAAGGGGAATAGAAAATAAAAAATAAATACACACATAATTTTTTATCTAATATTAGAAAGAAAAAAAAACACAAAACATGAGAACCAGAAATAAATTGTATCCGACGTTAGATGACGAAGAGGACGAGAAGCTGAATGGCGTTTTGCCAACAGAACCGTCGCTAGAAGAAAAAGAAAGAGGAGAGAGGTATCGCATCGATCAAATCAGTAGAATCCAAGCGTATCTAACTCGAGAGAGAGATTCTTGCCATTCTCTCAAGAAGAAGTATTCGCGTTTCCTGAAATTCGTCAACGCAGTCAACACGACACACATCACAATTTCCATGGGTTTACACGTGGCCGGCATCAGATTGTTGTCGACCGCGGTCGGCATTCCAATCGTGTTGACTGGAGAAGGAGTGGCTCTCGCCGCCGGATTGTTTATCACGCTCGGAAACATTTTGAGTAGGAAATTATATCTGAAGGCGAAGAAAAACAAAAGATTCGCGTCTTGGCCGACTCCAAGATCGTAACGATATCCGAAATGATCTCGATGGTGTTGAAAGACGGTAGGATATCGGACGGAGAATACTTCACGATATTGGGTGAGAAAATGAAATATGATGCCATGAAAGAGGCCATGAGAATCAAGACTCGTCAGAATATCAAGGAAGAGATGAAGGATTCTCTCGTGGAAAAAGGGAGGAAAGAGGCCAGGGAGGAATTCAGTAGGATGATAGAACTCAAGAGCAGCGATTGAAAAAAAATATATATAATAAGAACAGAATTTTTTTAAAAAAAATATAAAATTTATATATAAAATAAAAACGAAATTAATTTAAATAACTCTCAAAAAATGTATTGTGAAAAGTGTAAGAGAGTTACCGAGACGAGTAATTCTCGAGAAGTATGAACTAAAAACGACAGACAGATGCTTCGCGGAATTTGCGACATGTGTGGTTCTATCAAGACTCGATTCGTCAAAAAAATGAACGCGAGCAAATGTAAAGGCATCGTGAATAAAATGCTCAATAATCTACCTTTCGAAAGGCATCTGCCTGGTCACAGTTTCACAGGACCTGGAACGAAATTGAACAAGAGACTCAACGCCGATCTGACTCCTAAATCTTGGAGCAAACCTGTGAATAGGGTGGACGCGGACGCGTATGATCACGATCTATGCTACGCCAGACATCCCGACACCAAGACTCGCAACGATGTCTGCGATAAAAACATGTTGGGAAAATTGAGAGGTATATCGAATCCGACCAGGAGAGAGAAGATAGAACGTTCGCTAGTCGGTAATCTGATCGGTGCGAAACGTCGATTCGGATGGGGTGTTAAAAGAAAAAGCGCATCTGAAAAGAAGAAGAAATGATTATTGACGTGCGAATTGGCCGAGGAGTTACACAAACCCATCGTGCATAAATTTCAAAAGAGAAGGGTGTTCGTGAAGGGTTTGGATGATATTTGGTCTGCCGACTTGGTCGACATGAGATCGTTTTCGAGGTGGAACGAGGGTGTTAAATGTCTATTGACAGTCATCGACATGTTTTCCAAATATGGTTGGATCAGAGCTTTGAAGAATAAATCGGGACCTTGCGTCGCTGAGGCTCTGAAGAGCCTGTTCGACTCGTCTTCTCGAAAACTGAATAAATTGTGGGTGGATAAGGGAAAGGAATTCTACAACAAGCACGTTCATCGATTGGTCGACCTCTACTCGATCGAAAACGAAGAGAAAGCCAGCGTGGTGGAACGTTGGAATCGAACAATGAAGGAAAAGATGCATAGATACTTCACGGCAAATTCGACCAAGAAATACATTTACGCTCTGAATGGTCTGGTCAAAGATTACAACAACATGTGACATGGATCGATCAAGATGACTCCCGCAGAAGCTAGCGATCCTCGAAACGAAAAACGGGTCTACGCGAATCTATATCCTGAGAGATCTAAGATTAGGAAGAAGTCTAGAACGCCGAAATTTGCAGTCGGTGATCGAGTGAGAATCTACGCTTATAAGAAGCACTTCGAAAAGGGTTATACTCCTCGATGGACCTCGGAAATCTTTGTGATAATCAAAATATTTCACACCGATCCAGTGACTTACAAAATCAAAGCTTTGGATGGAGAAGAGATCATCGGAAAGTTTTACGAACAACAATTACAGAAGACAAAGTTTTGATAAAGAAAAACAAATTTCTTTTATTTACTCTCTTTAACATTTTCTTGTTTACACACATATATATATAGGAGAGAAAAATAATAACAAAAAATAATTAAAACTATTTTTAGATAAAAAAAAAGCAAGCTAATTAATAAACAAAAAAAAAAAAAACCCTTTAAAAATGGCAAATATACTAGATATAGCACAAAGCATAGTGAAAGATGAAAGTATTCAAGAATATGAGGTTCAAGAATACGAACCGGAACGAGTTTGAACAATGCGGGAGAGATAAGAATCAACGTCGAAACTCAAGATCTATTTGTCCATCCTAGTGAGAGTTACATAGTGGTGCAGGGACGTCTCACCAAGGAAGATGGGAGCGACTACGCCGACGACGACACGGTTACTCTAGCCAATAATGGAATCATACATCTATTCAGTAATATAAAATACATGCTATCCGGACAAGAGATAGAATCTGTGTTTCATCCCGGTCAGGCCACCACGATGTTCGGACTCTTGATGTATCCTGATGATTTTTCGAAATCCAGAGGACTTAATCAGTTGTGGGTGAAAGACACCATCGGCCCTGCTAGCGCCGGCGCCGCCGCGATATTCGACTACGTCGTCAAGACGTCCAGACCTAAAGGAACGTTTTCGTTCAGGATACCTTTGAAACACATCTTCGGATTCGCAGACGATTACAACAAGATCATGTACGAATTCAAACACAATCTGATGTTGATTCAAAAAGGAAACGACGATGCAATAGTGAGACTCCCTGCGACCGATGTGGGTAAGTTAACTCTACAGAAGATATCGTGGTTCGTTCCGCACGTGGAGCCTTCGGTCGTGGAAAAAATGCATCTCTACAAGATCATAGAATCCAAGAGTAAATTACCTGTGGGATTTAGAATGAGACAGTGCGACATGGCTAGCATTCCGCCCTCAATGAATCACTTCGATTGGAGATTGACGGTGAAATCCACTTCTGAGAGACCGCGTTTCATCGTGGTTGCATTTCAGACTGATAGGGATGGGTCTCAGGAAAAGAATGCGTCGCTGTTCGATCACTGCCATTTGAGAAACATGCAAGTGTTTCTGAACGCCACGAGATATCCAGCAATCGATTACAATGTGTCATTCGACAAGAACAATTTCTGCAGATTGTACGGCGACGCCGCAGATTTTAGAAAGAAGTATCACGGTCTAGATGAATTGATGAGCAACCCTAACATATCTCCCGGCAAATACAAGTCGATGTATCCCATGTTTGTATTCGACGTCAGTAAACAGAGTGAACAACTCAAGAGTAGTGTCTTAGACATTCAGATCAAGATGCAATTCGATAGGAACGTGCTGAGAAAAACCGAAGCCTTCACCCTGGTCCTGTCAGACAGAGAATTACAATTTGAATCGGATGGAAATAAGATGTCGATCATTCGATGAGAGACGTGTGTGAAAAAAAAAATATATAAATAAAAATTTAAAAAAATATTATAAAAATGAATGATAAAGAAAGAGAATACTTAAGAAGAAACAGACGTGTTTTGATTAAAAATATTTCACAAGATTCGTTAGCAATAATTCTAGACACTTTAGTCGAAACAGAACCTTTGATATTGACTGATTATATGAGACGTGAAATCGAAAGTAAAATCTTGATAGAAGATAAGACCAGAAAACTTTTAGACACGTTGACGTATAGAGGATCGACTGCTTTTTGAGAATTTATAAAAGCTCTTCAAAATTCTAAAATAGATGTCGATGCGTGTTTCGAGATGGGTGATCCAATTTCACAAGATGAAACATTATGAGAAATAACGTATTAAAACAAAACCCCCAAAAAAAATATAAAAGTAATGAGATCTAGAGAGATTGAACATCTTTCTAAATCTCATTACTTTTTTTTTGTTTTTAATAATCACACATTATTTTTTTTAATTAATTATTTTCCACGCGTTCACTGTTTGCTCAAAGGAACTAGTTCGATCAGTAGACTCACCATGGAAGTGGCGGCTTCGGGATTATTGGTTTTCATAACGAAATTAATCCTGTCTCCGGCTTCACTTTGAGAGGCGTGCCAAACATGCTAACATTCGTGTGTTGATTCTCAGTCTTTTCAACGCTGTATTTCTTATCGCTCTTTACTCCATTCACCACGAGATTGACGACCGCTCTGTTACTCAAATCTGAGGAAGCCAGAGCCATTCGAATGATTTCACCTCCCAACGGCATGGGATATCCCACCTGACCATGTTTCAAGCCGCTACCTCCACTACCTCCGTTTCCGAAAGACCACTCGGTTTTTCCCTCCTCTAATGTGCCGGCCTCCTCAGCCCACATGGTGATCAATTTTCTAGCATATTTGAGTCTTTCCACCACCGAAATCAGGGTGCAGGCGTCCGTCATGTTCACGGGATCCGGTAGATTCGTGAGCGCATGTCCGCCCATGTCTAGTTTACCTTCCATGATGTCGCCCTTTCTCCAGACCCAGTTGTCATCCACGTACTTCCTGCTGACCACGCTGGAATCGAATTCGGGATCGTGATCAAGTCCGAATAAATTCTCACCGTTCATGTTGATACCACCATCCATGGTTCCGCCAGATTGTTTGTTCAGGTAGAGATCGTCCACTTGCGATTCTACGTATTCTTGTGATTGTATCACGGCAGAATCTACGTAGCCCTTGTTGACCGTGGTTGAGTCCGCATCCGTGTCATCAACCTTCGACAGATTCAATATCTTGTTGAATCCCGCATTCAGATCTGATTTCATTTCTCGTTTGTCAGACTTTCTCTGTTCCAGATCTACGGAATGTTTGGTCGCCACGTCCTTGGGATTTGTGGGAGTGGCCACGTTCGTTATCTTGTTAGAATTAGCGTTCAATTCTGAGTGCATTGTTTTCTGAACGTATCTATTTCTCAGGTGTTCACTGAATCTCGCGTGAGAGTCGTCAGCGTATTTCTTGGTCATGGCATTAGTGGGATCTATGGGATTTGTGACGTTCACCAAACATTTAGATTTCAGATTGAGATCATCGGTCATGGCTTTATCCACGTAATTATCTAGCATGATTCGTTCAAAATCTGCATTCCCCCTGTCAACGTATTTGTTAGTTGCAGCATCTCGAGGTTCGTATCTCCGAATGTAATGTTCGTCCAAGTTGGCAACGTCGTAACCATCGTCGACTTCGAGAGTCTTCCTCTTCTTTTTTAGGTTGACTTTTTCGTCGTCACTTCTACCAAATTTATCGACTGGCATGTTGTTTTGAGATTTTTGTTTTAAAAAAAATATATTTGAAACGCAGTTTATTAAAAAATGAATTATTTCACTTATTTTATTTTTCGTTTTTATTCGATTAAATTTTTTAAAATAATTTTTTACCTTTATATACTATAAAAAAAATCTCTCTCTAATGTAAATCATTGAGAATGTCTTGAAACTGATCTCCTTCAGACCATCTCTTGAGAACATAGAGACATAAGTGACCGCAAAACACTTCATCTGGTGATTGCACTCGTTCCGCGTTGTAATGAACCATCGATTTGTTGAAATAGTTCTTTCGGTGGTGAGATTCCGTAGCTGTCGAAATAATAATTCTTCTTCTTCCCGTTCTTGAACCACGCCAGCCAGTGAGTGCCTTCACCCAATAAATCGTCCAGATTTAAAATTCCGCATTCCGATTGTCGAGGTCTTCTCTTCGGCAAGGCATCTCTGGAAAACACGCCTAGAAAATTTTTGATTTTCAAATCCTTTGCCGCATTCGACAGATCGATGTTGGATAGGGGTTCGTTAGGTAAGACGACACCTTCTACGGATATCTCTATTTTCTTATTCATAAATGCGTATATATTTTTTTTATTTATTTATTTTATTATAATTCACTAAAATGCCGTTATTTTTTTTTTATTTTTTTATTTTTCTTTTTAAACTAACTCTATCGACTTCCATAATCTTGAATCCATCTAATACCTCGACTTTCATAATCTCGCTTGAATCCGTCTAATTCCTCTTGATTTTCTGGAATCCTATCATCCACAATCATATCTGAAATTCTATCGTCTAAAATTAGATCCTAAGTCCAATGTCCGCGTGCCAAAGTGCTTATTTTATCATCTAACACGAATCTCTTATTGTCGTCGGCCATCAGCGAAATCTTGTTGACTATTTCGGTATAGAAGTCGTGATTTTCGCTTCGAATCGATTTCATAGTCTATACACCTGACCACTTCCTAACAGACAATCTTTATACTCTTGGAAAGAGATGTTTTTCTTCACCACGCACGCTTTAACCCCTTGGCACTTCTTGATCTCTTCATCTTCTAGATGATAAGCATACAGTTTGGGTCTCAAGCCCACGAATTCGAGGATTTGTTTACCGCCGATCTCGTCCTTAAATTTACCTAACACCTTCTTGTTGTCATTCGATTGAATGTTGGATGGGTGATCGACAGGATAATTGCTCGTGTCGAACCACGCGGCTACATCTGGAGATATATCTCGGTAGACATCTTTCGTCTCTATCTCGTAAACTAAACTGTCCGTGTCGGTGAACAGTAGTTTGGCTTTATCACCAAATTTTCGTTTGACGTAATCATAGTGAAACTCGTACATCAATCGCTTGCAGATATCTAAGATGATCGGTCCGAGATAATATGGTTTGCCAAACTTCAGGTGCATCTTTTGCATGTGAACGGCCACTAGATTTTCGTCGAATATGGTTCGGTGTTTGTAATTGGGTTTCACCACTAATTTTTTAGCTCTTTTCTCAGGTGTGACAAGTCGAACGTTGGTTCTCTTCTTGATGTTTTCCATTGATTTACCGTACACGCAGTTGTTCATGAGTTTGAAGAAATCTTTTTCGAAATCATTCTCGGCTCGAATTCTGAGATTCGTGTTGAGATCGATGTATTTTTTCATCCAAGGCTCTTCGTCGAATCGAATGATGCGATGTATGTCGACTAATTTCATCCCATAATCGACGTATTGTTTCAAATTCTCACTGTAGACGACGTAGTTACGTTTGTTAGATAAATTGGGAATGAGTTTTTCCTCATCTCCTTCGTTCGGTTCCATTCGTTCAGGAGCCAGCGGATAATCGTTGTGTAGATCGTGTAATTCTTCCGGATAGTTCAAATCGACTTCTAAAATGCAAGGATAGTCTCTCCATTTTTGCATCTCTTCCTGTTCCGTTACCCATTCGAAATTTCCAATCGGTAAAGGATGACTCATAGCCCAACCGTATAGATTATTAGCGTCCCAATACTGTATGTATTTATTCGACCATTTTGAATCGAAACCTTCTTTCATGTAGTGATTGTTAGCTTCAGAATATCTATGGGAGATCATCGAGATGCCACCTCTCGCAGCCCTTTCGAACATGAGCAACATGTTCACGTCAGATAATAATTCCAATTGGACTTCGGTGGTCTTCAACAGAGTGTCCCATGCCAGACTGGGTGCGGTGAAATACCAAGCAGGATCCAGATCGTAATTTTGACAACAGACATCTCGAAAATTTTCGAACACGTCTGCCAAGAGCAGAACGTCTGTCTTCAAATAGAGATTGTTATAATCTCTCATGGTTTTCATATCAAATGATTTCCACACATTTTTGGTGTGATCGTAATTCTCGGTGGAAATGTCGGATTCGTATAATTTGAATAAAAATCTTCTTTCGAAGGTAGTGTGGTGTCATCGAATCTTTTTAGATAGTTCATGTAATCATAAGGATAGACTCCTTTCCTCAACATGACGTCTACTCGTTCTCCGAAATGTTCGCTCATGATTTTAAATTTATCCTTGCTCATGTTATCGACTAATTTTTCCAGAGCGGTCGACATGAATTTAAAACTGTCGATGAAATGTATGCTTCTACGAATGGATTTCATTTTTTCTTCCAACGTCTCTCCATTGATTACTCTTTTCTTCTCCATGACCTTCCATTTCATGAATGAAATGTATCTTTCTTCGTTGTTCACAATTTAATTCTTCATGGGAGGTGCCGAGATTTTTCACGAACAGATGACTATCGTAACCTGAGAGATTGTGAAATATCACCGGATAGAAAACGGTGTCTCGATATTTTAAATTACACTTGCTGTGAGCCGGACCGCGATACAGACCCGTGTAATGATCATGGTCTCTGACCTTCTTATTTTCCTCCAAATTCTCATCGAACGATTGTCTGCATATGTGACATTCAGTGGCTCTGTTATTTTCGTCCTGCAGCTCTCGCGTGGTGATCATTTTTGCTGGAGTTTTTAATTTGTCGTATAACATTTGAATTTTCGATTCTAACTCTTCCATGAACCTTTGAGCCATGTCGTCATCTTCGCACTGTTCCGTGTAGGTGAAGGGACCCATGTCGTGTTGCGAGTCAAAAGCACATTTCACGTAAATGCAATAACCTGAAGGCGTGTGTTTTTGATATCTTTTGACATAACTTTGAAGAGCGTTAGGTGGCAGGAACTCATTTTCACGGTGAAACATTCGAAATCAGAGTACACGACGAATGGTACTTTTAACCTTCTATTGCGATTTTCATACTTCACGATGGTGTTGGGTTTGGGAATTTCAATGGCGACACCTTGGTTTTCATTGCAATATTCCTGATGTTTCGCTAACAATTTTTCGCTGTGAAACGTGTTCATGCAGTTACAACATAAACATATCTTTCCTTTATGTTTATTATTTTGTCTCGACAGTAATCGGCTCAGATGTTTAACCCAACAATAATGACGATTGTCACCATTCGAAATCAATAATAAAATAATCGTCTTTTCTCTTTCGAGATACGAAGTCTGTCTGAGAGGATAGATCATTTGTTTTTCATCGTCGTATCCCAAGATGTTCACCGCTATGGTGGGATTTTGAGCCTCGAAATGTTCGATGTGTTTTAACTGCATTGGAAAAGTCACTCCGGTCCAATCGAGATTTTTAGAAGTCTCCTCATAATGAAAAACTCTCTCAGGATGGATTTTGACAGGGTATAAAGCAGAAGTGACTGCCCATTTAAAACACTGATCATCTTTATTTCTCACATTGACCACGGAGTGTTTTTAGCTAAGAAATACGGTAATTCCATGTAGGAAGATCCTTTCAACGAATCATTTTTAGTTATATGAATTTCGAGTTTCAACACCTCATCGAACATCCAATTACTACCTTCATGATGATAATTCGCGATAGACGTCAACATCTTGTCTTTCATCTTTTCGAAAACATCCGATAAATCTGAACCTCGAAGTATGGGTTCGATGTTAGATCTGAAATATGCATTTTTCACAATGCTCTCACCAGACTTCACGTTGATTTTATTCATCACACAATGGAGTATCATCTTAATTTTTTGTCCCACATTCATGTGTTCGCGAAACAAATCTAATACTTTTTTCTTCACCTGTTCCATAAACAATTTCGGATCAATTTTCTTGAATGAGGGAACCACGTTGAAAGTTTTAAAAACGCCTTTGATCGCACTCTCCCATTCTACGGGCTTCGATTGGAATAGTTCTGTGATGAGTCGTGCTACATATTCTTCTCTTTTCCCTTCGTCGATTGCTCGTTGAATTTCACTCGATATATCTCGTTTGTCTCGAATCTGAAGTGCATCACTCGTTTTCGTTTAATTTTTCTTTTCTTTTCTTTTGAAACTTGAAGTTCTTCAATGGCTTTTCGTTTAGTCATCTTCTTATTTTTCACAATCGAAACGTTTTTTGTTTTTTTCGACGTCGGCATTTCGATTCCTTTTACTGTCTTTTTCTTCTCATTTTTCACAACCGATGCATTTTTTGATGTCGTTGCTATCGACATGTCGTTTGCCTTTCCATCGTTTCGCAAATATTCCTGTATGACTTCAATTTTTTTTTATTTAGTTCTATGATTTCTGAAATGTGGAATTTTTAATAGTTTACAAATCTCGTTTAACTGAGGTACAGTTTTCTCATTTAAATTTTCCATTTTTTTATTTGTTTGCTCCATTTATAAGAATATTTTTTTTTTCGAATTTTATATTTAAATAATTTGTTAAAAAAGTTTGTTTTTTTTACTCTTTATATATATAAAAAAAAAATTTTTTTAATTTTAATTTTCTTTAATGTAAAATTTTTTTGGATGAAATTAATCAAATTATATGTTCCTTAACATGAAAAAAAATTGAATTAATACGAGAAAAAAGGATGTTAAAATTTAACTTTTTATTTATATATAAAGAGAAAAAAACTTTTACAAAAAAAATTTTTACATTAAAGAAAATTAAAATTAAAAAAAACAACTTTTTTATATATATATAAAGAGTAAAAAAAAACAAACTTTTTTAACAAATTATTTAAATACAAAATTTAAAATATATATTATTTGCAAGAATTCATAAAACAAAAAACTAAATAATCAATCATGACAACAACACCTAAAAGATGCGAATTGAAATTGAAACGAGTCGAAACGTATAAGAAATTCGGTTAGAAAATCTATAGATTACAATGACACGACTCCATCGAATTGAATGAGGTCGAGATGAAGGGCTTAGAGCATAAACATGACAAATATAGCATGCCTTTGAAAGTGGATGAAGCCATGCTCGATTTGTTTTACGAGTACCAAAACGATCTGCAGAATATCATCGTCGCCGAAGACAGAGAATTCGACAAGGATGATTTGTCATTGTTCTATGGAAGTTACATATATCCAAAAATCTCACTCAAACTCGTGGACAAATCGGGTGGTGAGAGTGTGTTCACGATGTAAAAAAACTTTAAAAAGTAAAGATAAACATTCAACACATTTTCGAAAAAGGAGAAAACACGAGTGTCAACATGGTAATAACGGACTTGGAAATATAAACAATAGAGAGATTGATTTTTAGCGAAGAAGAAGGAAAAAAAAGTAATGAGATCGTCTTTAGATCTCATTACTTTTTTTGTTTTTTTTTTTTGTTTTCCTTCTTCACTATTGCCCATATATTATAATAACGTTTCCTTTTTTCTCAAATTTCAGCATAGATTCTTCTTTTCTTTTTTTTTGTGATATGCTACGTTTTTATAAGAACATATTTGTTTATCTGAATCATAATTATGAACGAATGTTGTGCATCTCTCGGTAACACTCGCATCATTACCATTCTCTTCAGAAGATAGTGGTAACGGTGGAAAACGTCTCATTCTTTTAAATTTCATCCGCATAACCCGATCTTTATTTAACTCTTTTATCAGTTCTTTCCTAAGATATCCATCATTAGCGTCTAATCGTTTTTCCACATCTTTTTCACACTCTATCTTGAAATATTCATCATTATCGTCTAATTGTTTTTCCACCTTTTTATCCATTTTATATTATTTTATACTTTCTATGATTTATATTTTATATTTATATAATTATATAATTTTTTTACATGAAAATAATATATTCAAAATCAGTATATTCTTAAATGGCGAATTCTCACCAAACAACAAACCCTTGCCAAGTCGCTCAACATTCCGTCCACTCTTCAGATAGAGACCGTTTCCACTCAAAGAGTTGTCACCTCTAACAGGTTCTAGATACAATCCTTTACCGCTGTCGTCTACGTGGACGCGACACATGGCTCCTTCCTTCTTCAAAAACAGTCTGCTGCCACCCATTAATTTCTCAACTGCCGAACTCGCGAGTCCTGTGAGAGCTCCTACGCCGAGAGTCTTTCTGAGAAAGGGTAATGCCTTTGCGGCGAAGGGTAATGCTTTTGCAGTGATTCCTGCCAATAGCGGTAGGAAACCGCCTTTCATTCTCAAATTGTATCTCAATTGAGCGGGACTCAATCTCACCATCAACCCTCTTCCATCATGAATCGCTTTCTCCATCCTTTTGATTTGACTTCTGGTCCAGGCGATCGAATCCTGACCGCCACTCGTCAGATCTTCATGAGTGAATTTGAATCTCACCGCCTCGCCTCGAGTTGTTAACGCTCTCTTAAGTTTCTTCCTCTGTCCTGCGGATATGTTCACGTTTTTAACCACGTATTGTGTCATAATTCTTTTTTTAAAATATATTTTCTTCAATTGTTTTTTTTGTTTTAATGGTAATTATATATATTAAATAATTTTTGTAAAAATTAATATTGCATTTATTTTATTTTTGTTATTTATATATATACACAATATTTTTTTTTTTTTTGCTTTTATATTTCTCTTATGTGAAATCGTATCGTCACCCTCTCTCTGCGAAGATCTAACAGTTCACCATTTTTATCCGTCAACGTGGATTTGAGACTATACAATGTGTCTATAATTACTGGTAGATAAACTAAATTTTGAGGTCGTTCCACGATCTTATAACACGGCGACACGTTTGGAAAGAAGGAATAGATCGTCGGTTGAGCGCTACCATTCACATAGCTTCCAGCAATCACATCCATGTTCACCAGAATGCTATTGACTGCGAGAATGTCGACCGTATTTTCAGATGCCTCGTGGCCTCGATACATCTTTCGATCGAATCCCAGCATCTTGCCTATAGAATCGTCCGTATTGAAATCCACTCGAAAATTATCTTCCAAATCCAACATCGTCTGTAAGATATTAGGATTGGAAGCGAGTCTGATCTTGTTGCTTCCCTTTCCATCCGTCTTCATTCGCGTCTGAATGTAATTGTTCAAATCATCTATGTCGTAACTTCCTTTGGGAATTCGAATCTCCAACCAATCCACTCCGTCGGAATACTTAAATGAGTTATTCTTTTCGGTGACGTTGGGAAAGGAATAATAAGTCTCCAGATTCACCAACGCCATCTCGTATCTTTTCTCTCTATTCAATTCGATGGAAGGTTCGAATTTCGTTGTGAATCGAGTCAAATCGCCACTCACCACGAATTGAATGGATTGTTTTGCAACCGTATTCTCGGCTATCCGTTCTAACAATTCTCCTTGTTCGAACATTATATTTAATTTTATTTTTATTTTTTCAAAAACTAATTATTTGAAGATTTATTATTTTCTATTTTTTTTTTTATTTTCATGCTCTATCTTATTATCATCAGAAACATAAAACTTGTCGAATTCGCACCGATATTTTCCGTGATTAAATTCGCTAGTCAAATCGATCATGACGAAATTGTAAAGTCCTCCATCCCAAACCCTCTTACAGAATCTCCTGAATTCCACCGCGCTCATGTCGTTTGCAACGTGATCGCTGTAGATGTGATTGAGATTCTTGAGATCTTGGTGAAAGAGACATAGAAAATTAGCGTTCTCCCTTATCGTCTGTCTGGGCAATCGAAAATAATTCTGCGACAGGTAGAAACAGTCCACATTGCTGTGATGACCCCTAACGTAATACAATTCGCATCGGTTCTGTCTCTCCAAAAGCAGATCGTCGAAAATCATGAGATTCTTATCTTCCAATTTCAATTCTCTAGGATCCGGAACGTCGCTAGCGTTCTCATAAAATCGACACTCGATGTTCGAAGATGCATTTCTCTTCATCAATTCCATTGCCGCACCGTCCAAAATGGTCGAAAGAGAAGCGTCACTTTTGTCGAATTCCTCCCTACTGTCAAAGATTCTGGCTATGACGTCCTTGGGCAATCTACGATCCATGCATTCTCGAAGCAATCTGTATTCGGGTTGAAACAAGCTCTTGTCAAACACAAACAATCTGTCATAATCCAACCAGTCGGGTCGGGACAACAGATTCATCAACAGATTGGTCTTTCCACAATTCGATTTTCCCACTATCAAGCCTCTTATGGTTTTGGGAAAGAACTCGTTATTCGACCTCTTAGTCGTGGCGTCGTTCCAAGACATATCTTTAATGTTCATCTTTGTTTTATTTTTTTTTTTTTTGTTATTTTAGATTTTTTCAAAACACAATTTTTTATGTTTTTTCAAACTCAGTTTTTAATATTTTTATTTATTTATATTACACCGTAGCGAGTTCTCTTCAATCCAGATCCACTCGTCATTTTGGCTAAATCCTGTATGGGTACCACAGCATCCTTAAAATCTTTCCAACTTTTCGGCGTTCGCTCTAACATAGCTCGCTTCACCGGTGGACTGATCAACTTGTCGATCAATGCATCGGCTGCACTCTTGCCAGCCACAGAAGCTATCCTACCACTGGCTTCGGAAGCGGCTTTCTTACCAGCATCCAAAGCCATCTTCTTACCGACCTCAAACGCGGTCGATGCGAGTTTTCTACCCGCATCACTCGTGAACGCTCGCATTATAGAATCGATGATACCAGAACTGCCTTGAACGTAAGTTCTAACGTATCCCCTGTTCTTTATCACCAACATATTTTATTTTATAATATATATTTTGTTTTCACTGGTAAATCGTTTGTTGTTTAAATACTTTTTATTATTCTAATGTAAAATTTACTGTTTTTATTTTATATATTTTGTTTGTTTGTTTGTTTCTCTCTACTTATTATATACATCAATCCTTCAATTCGTTCATCAGCCTTTTATAATGGTTTTTATTCAAACCTTCTGTCTTAACAATTCGTTGCATATGCTAACTATCTCATTATCTAATCCTGTGTTACCAGCGCGTCTATTTGCCATCAACAATCTCAATCTCTGAAACAGAGCGTCAGAATCGCTCGGAAGAAAAGTGGTTTTCACCCCTTTACCAGTCACCAATTCAACGAACTTCTTATGCAAACTGCATATAGGTTTCACCACTTTCGTCCACTTGTAACCTCTGCTGGCTTTAGGTCTCGTCTCTCTGTCATCGTTATTTCTCTTCATGGCGTTGGTCTGAACCAGAATGTCGCCGTAATTGTTGTAATCCTGTTCCGTGTAATCACTAGGCTTGTCGTAAAGGAGCAATTTGCGCAGTCCGGAAGTTAATTCGTACCTATTCGAACCGACGGTTAATTCATCATCATCTATTTCCACTTCTGTGTCGCCCACAAAAGATCTACCATTCGAATCCTTATAAAATCCATACAACAGATCTCTCTTACCACCATCCTCGGACAACGCGACGCTATCAGTGGTGATAGTCGAAGCTCTATCATCGCTCTCACTCACGTCGGTTTCGATTCTCATAGGAACGTAATCCGGTGTAGATTGAAACGAATACTGGTTTGTAAAACTACCGGGCAACAAACCCATTCTCAAAGAACCCTCTTTTATGGGTCTCAATTCTTCAACTATCTCCTTCTTGCTTCGCTCTTGAACCTCCGTCACGGGTTTAAATATTTTTGTGGTCTCGCATTTGAGTTCGATCTCTCCAAGACGTCTGCTTCTGTCAGCCGATTGAATGCCCTTCTTGGCACGTTCATATTCATTTAAAAGCTGATCTCGGCGTTTAGCATCCATCTGTAAAAACTTTTTTTTTCGTTTTTTAAATTATTAATATTTCCTTTGAGTATGCTAATGTGAGTTATTTATTATTTTCAAAATTAAATGTATAATTATTTTTTATGTTTTAAGTAAATAAAATCTTCTGTCTTTAATATAATAACTAAAAAAACAGTTGAGGAAAAACATTTTACTTGATAAACCTCTATAAATGCGTTTTGCCTCTGAACATGTTAAAATCGCATCACAGATTATTCGCTCAATGGCGAACTGGAGAACTTTGAAAAGTTTGAAAGTTTTTTTGTACATAAGAAACCGGTTTCTGATTTAATGCGTTTGAGAATAATTACATCTGATAATCAAAATCACAAGTAAACACATCAGTAATGAGACGCTTTCAAAAAAACGCATTTAAATCATATCAATTAATCTTTTGAACTGTTTCCGCTTTCATCCATAGAATAGTTTTTCAGTTAAACTATTTAACTGACAATTGACGCTCATTTGAATAAAAACCCGTAATACATTTCGAGCGTGACAAATGGCGTTCTCAGTAAGTTTGTACAATAGGGGATTTTCCAAAAAACTTTTTTTCTGTTGAGTTTGGAAAATCCCACTATGGGTATTCCCCCACCAACGTCAGAAATGGGAGTGTCCAATAGTAGTCTGTTAAGTTTGGAAAAATCCACTATGCGTATTCCCCCACTTACGATCGGGAAACGTGGCAGTGGTTTTGCGGCTTCAGAGCCACCTTTTTTCCATGTACCGTACATAGGTCGATTTTTGATGTACAGTCCGCAAATGGGTTTCCCTGTACACCTTCATAGTATTCAATGTTAAAATCGTGTACAGATACAGATGGCCCTGAATCCGCAAACCGTTTTATGATGCTGGCTCAGAATCCGCAACACGTTTTTTGCTCACGATTTTAACACTGAATCCTATGGGGGAAACCCATTTGCGGATTCTTGACCAGACAATCGACCTCATTTTTCTTAAAATTTCATACATTTTTTCACTCTTGAGCGACATGTATATAGAATCCAGTTGTCCCAGAATCCGCAAACGGATTCTGGGACACCATAAAAAACGACATTTTCGTGTACTTGTACACGATTTTAACACTAAATCCTATGGAGGTGTACATCAATGTACGTGTGCATGCATGTACAAAAAAATGTACACGTGTCCTTGAATCCGTCTTTATTACCTACTTTTGTCCGTTTGGCGGTCATTCTTCACCGGGATTGAACATCATAATGTTTTAACTATTGTTCATCCTTTGTCAGTGTAGGACATCCGTCCATCCGCCGTTCGTCCGTTCATCGGCCACTCGCCTGTCCTTCAGTCAGTAAAACACTAGTATATAGTTTCAGTCTCCAGTCTGAATCGTAGGATGAAATAGATCACTTATTTATTTTGTTTTTGCTACAGTGACTGAGTCTTAGGTGTACATCAGGCTGATTCAAGTTGTTATTCACTAAAAATACATTGACATACTGAAACCAAAACGTCATTTTTCTCTCTTCAGAACAAAATGTTTATCTGAAGTGATAATAAAAGTATCTGAGTGTCAATCCTATTTTTGAGTTGTCGTACTTTTCCTTTGTGCATATGGTGTTCCCTTAGCCATAGTTCAAGAACCTACGGACTTATGTGGGATAACCAGCGGTAAGAGGGTGTTGAAGTGTGCCAGTGGATGGTGGGATAGTCTGCCCTGTGCCGCCCCCGTTACACTCAAAATAACTGCATGTCAACAGTTTAATATTCAAATCCGAGAATTACTCAACACACTTGTCCTTTAATAAGAAATATACTCACATTTTAATGTGAAAAGAAATGAAAAAGTAAGTTAAGAGTTTGAACTTTGAATATTCATGAGATGTCAGCATTTACTTTTTAAAGGTTTTTAAAAACCAAGTACGAGATAACTGAAGCAAAAAATCCAGCATCGTACTTTGGGAGCTTCAGAAAACAGAATGATACATATATATAATGACCTTAACCTTGTATCATTATTCGGCTCCTCGTGTTCCAGTAGAGAGGTTTGAACCGTTTTAATTGGCGTAATCACCAAGATAACTACTGTGAGCCAGTGTGAGATTTGTTTTTCTCGCGCGGCATCCAAACTTATAAAGTGGAAACAGAAGATTAGGAACATGGCGTAATTCGGTCACGTGACGTGTCGGGCCGTCATGCACTAACGCAAAGGTGACCATTAGCGGCACAGCACGTCACGTGATGACTTGAGCATATGTCGCGTGTCAGTGTCCAAGAAATTAGCGATAATAGCCCATTGAACGTCCCTTAAAGTGGTAATAATAGTCATTATACAGATACTGTTCTATATAGTGTCTACGTTGCTCTATGTACAGGTAGTTTGTACATGTATGTTATTCTATACAGTTCCATGAGGTAATTTGATGCACCAGTCGGAAAGTATTTGGCTTCATATGTAAACAAAATATTGACATTTGTACATGTCAGCATTGTAACGATGAGAACAGAAAGATTGTCCATACGTCATACCATGCTTGAGATATGAGCCTGACCTACTTTCAATATTTTTGGCCTCCCTCGCCCACTTTCTGAGTGTGAAAATACATGTATAGGGGGGAAAAAGCGATTTCCATTAATTCTGAAAAATGCACTCAATGACCCCTTGGTCACCTTGAGCCATATTTCGAACCTCCATGGAGTTTAGACTCATTTGGTGTTAGTCCCATGTCCATACATCATACCATGCTTTAGATAAGTGACTGACCTAATTTCAATATTTTTGGCATCCCTCCACCAACTTTTTGGAGTGCGAAAATACATGTATGAACATTGGGAATGCAATAGGGGTGGTCAAAAAATACGATTTTCAGCAATTCTGAAAAATGCAGTGAATGGCCCCCAGTTGACCTCGGTGACCTTGGCACATGTTTGGAACTTCCATGGGGTTTCGACTTATTTGGTGTTGGTCCCACGTCCATCGGTCATACCATGCCTGAGATATGAGCGTGCCCCAATATGAAAGCATCCCCAGGGACACTGAAAAACATAGGTGACCGAGTACAAGTGACTGCATATCAGTATGCCAATAAGCAGCGAGATAGGAGGATTCGCATTAGAAAAAAAAGAAGAGCAAATCATACAAAAACAATAGTCTGTCTATCTATAGACATTGGACATATAAGAAATGATCGTTTGTTTCCGTATATTTCTTGAGTTATGAACCCCCAAAAAACAAAGGCCAAACTGTGTAAATGGGCGAACATTCCTAAAAATTAAACTTGAGGGGCAATGAATTTAAACACTCTCTGTTTTGCGGAGTTAAAATAAAAACCAGGTCGCTCCATGCTTCCTTGTGATAGCTGAATAAAAAGGCATAGTTTTCTAAAATTCTGTTTGAAATAACGATACATTTAACCGAAACATGCCACGCCCACACAAAACTTCAGTCTCCTTTCCACTTGACGGGAGGGTGCTGTCATTCAAAGCAACACTGAGTTAAATTTAATTCTGATTTTGACTATTTCCTGAGAAATTGAAAACACAGTTTGTAAAGGCGCAGTTCGATATAAACCCAGATGACATGAAGTTGGTTGAACTTTGTCTCAGAAAGAGTTCATTCAGGCTATTTGGTAACTGAAAAGTTTTTCTCGCGTGTTTAAAAAATGACAAAGTCGTTTACAAGCTGCTTTTTCAAGTAGCTTTGAAAATACGGGAAGTATACTGATTGGTCTATAGTTATTAATATCATTGGGATTGTCAGATTTGAATACTGGGTGAACTTTTGCGATTTTCATTTTGTCAGGCGTAATACCAGTCGCAAATGACGTGTTCACTATATGGGCTATCGGACTGGCGACTTCATTGATACTTAACTTCATAATTTTACTTGAGATACCATTACAATCTTTACTTATTTTTGATATTACCTGCTATAGATATTATTTCCTGCAGTGTCGTTGGTGTCATGAAGAATGTATAACGAATTACTTTATTCATATATTTTGTGCAACTCGTTTCTGAGGAAAGAACCTGGGCACTTACTTTTTGACCTATACTGGAAAAGCATTTATTAAATTCCTATGCAATTTCAGTGGGGTTGGAAATGTGTACACCTTCGACATCAAAGGCAGAAGATGGGGTGGAAACGGATTTGTTCGCGTGAATAGCAGTCCTTAATATTTCCCATGTTCTCTTCGTATTATGTTAATTTTCGAGCAGAATCTATTCGGAGTATAGGATTTTGCACCTGCCTTTGAGCCTGTTGAAGATTTGACAAAATTGTCGATAATTGTATTTGTTTATTTCAGTAGAGGGGGTTAAATTTTTACGATATAATTTATTTTTAGGGCCGATGATTGTATCAGACCAGCAGTCATCCATGGCTGATGTACGTGTGTTTCACGGCCATGGTTTTGAGTGGAGACATGGTATCAATTATCGTTAAGTAAATGTTCAAAACAATTTCATAGGCGTTGTTTGGACTGGACATGTGCAGTTTTGAACAGACGAGAAGTTGTAGGTTGACAATAGTAGTTCAAATTTGGCTATATTTCTTTCACTAAATGTACGCCTACCAACCTTTTGAACACGTTTGGTCTTGATGCTGCTCAGTTCACAGTAAAATATACCAAAGTGGTCCGCGACATCTGCAGTGATGATACCTGATTTTGACTCTAGAACGTGATTATTCGTGTGAATATGATCTGTCAGGGCCGCGGAGTGGTCCCTAATTCTCGTCAGTTTAGTAATACAGGGAAGAAAGCCGCCATTCGCGAAAAGAAGGTCGATAAATTCATCAGTTTTATTATGTTTTCAGAATTTTCTGAGATCTAAATTGAAGTCTCCCATAATATATGTTTTTGTGTTCGTAGTTTATCTCATCTGCAATCACTAAACAATTGAGCTAAATTCGTCAAAATCACCTCAGGACGGGGTGTTAGGTCTGTTAATAGTTCCTTTTAAAATTGGTCGCTTATGGGGATAATTAATTTCGATAAATGAACATTCAAATACGTGGGGTATGAAAATTGATAAATCTTCTCGTATGTGATATGTTTCATTCTCTTTAACGAATATACCGACTCCTCTCTGCCGCCATCCGCACTGGAACGAGTTTTATGCAAAAGTGGCTGATATCCATCTAACCTATAATTGAGGTTATAACGAACTTTGAATATTTCCGCTAGGCCGATGACATCAAAGGTGTAAATACTGATAAATAATGTTGAATACTACACAGTAAATCATTAAGTGAGTCTCAATGGGAATTTAGACTTTGACAATATATGTGAAACACAAAGACAAAGGGTAGTCTTCCTTAGCTATAGACTAGCTGAATGTTTCTTGCGAGTAGAACTTTCAGTCGTTGTCGATAATGGGAAATGGTGTGTCAAGATTATCAAAATCTGTGTAATTGTCAAATGATATATATAATTTTGGGTTATAAAATTGTATATATCATTTGACTGGACCTCCTCTTGTCTTATTTTGTTGATATTAGCCATTATTATATTTTTGGATAATAGCTGCGTCTAAAACAATACCACGTTGAATATGTGTAAGAATGAATTGGGTAGTAAATACAGAATATAATCTGTAAAGATTATATAATACCTGCAGTATGAGGGAGTTTGTACTATTCCGTTCCATAAACAAAAGGAACCATTTAAAAACAAGAATATAAATACAAATAAATTCCCGTGGCCCCAGTGCCATTGTCTTGTAATCTATCCGATTACAAAGATTACAAGTAAAAATATTTTACCTCCAGGGTGAATACTATAAAACCTTTACAATGGTATTTTCTAGAATTGTATTTTCTAGTTATGGGTGTAAATGGGTTAAAATGAACCATTACCATTTTCAATGATCTGGCGATTTGCCATTTGGCAAATTGCCATATCTTTTAAAATGCTAGTGATTCGTTTTAGTCAGTTATATTGATAGGTAGAAAATACAATTCTAGAAGATACAATTGTAAAATTTTTTATAGTATTGCTCCGGAATGTATTTGATAGTATTGTGGCACAATACTTGAACTTGAAACGCGATGGATCGAGAAATATTGTTGTCCCCTATACCTCATAAAACAGTTTAGCCTTCCGCGAACTGTTAAATTAATTTCTTCTCAGTCAAGCCTTTTTTCTTTTCTCTTTTTTGAGTTTAAATCTACAAGCTCGAAGAGCTTGTTCCAGTAAATGGTAACAAACTAATGTTTCTATAAATAGAAAGGAATGCAGGCTCCATTCTGTCAATAGTTTACAGTCCACAGCATTAGGGGGTTAACGTATTTAGCGTAGTCGGGTTTTTATATCCCTCTACCGAATGAGGAAAGAAAAAGAATAGCTCTGGCCTTAGAGTTAAACAAGGTGTGGGTAGAAGTTCGAGCATTTTTCCTCTTCGGGACGAGGCTGAATCGATAGCTTTGCTACAAGTTAGTCAACGCCAGTTACAAGGGCTTTGGGGTCAGCGCAGGTATATGCCTCAAACTTTAAGGTGCTATATAAGTAAGGGAAATTTGTTCACTTTTGTAATTTCCACCTCTGATATTCCATAAATGCATATTAAATATACACAAATTATGCATCAAAATGGAGGTCGGGAGGTATAGAACACGAAAAATATATTAAATCACCTTATAGAGTTGAGAACGCTGGTTCCTGGAAGTCTGCTACCGTATTCGTACCAGAACTGATAATAAAATAGTATTTCCGGAGAATAACTTGTGGCCAAATGTGCCCCAGATATCCAAGAATAAAGCTGGGCATTCAAAACAATTTAGGATGTAGCGATAAGACTGTATTTGGGAACAGGACAACACTGTCTGCATTTTTTATTGAAGACGGATTCCATGTTCGACGGACATGCGCAAATTACTCGATACCCCGAATTTCCATCGAAAAACAAAATCGTAATTCTAAGAAATTTCAACAGCTGTCATGATACTATGCATAGAATATGGCAACTGTGCAGTCTCTATATAATATTAGTATGCTGTATTAAGGTGATCTTTCTCATCATTATTTAATTTTAGACGGCATTGTAGATCGATGCTTTTTTCGTCCGATGACCTTGGCAGGAATCAAAATAAATTTACAAGGTAAACAAAGCCGACAGTTTTGGGATTCACCCCCACGCAGCTCTGTCGCTGCGTTTTGAAGACTTTTGATGTCCTGACTTTGTTCTTGGATATCTGAAGCATATTTGGCCACGGGTTGTTTGCCTGAAATATTATTTTATTATCAGTTCTGGTACGAATACGGTAGCAGACTTCCAGGAACCAGTGGTGCCCACTGTCGACTCCATAAGTTGATTACATATGTGATTCGTGTTCTGTACACCACAACCATCATTTTGATGTGTAATTTGTGTATATTTAATTTGAATGCAAGGAATCTCAGAGGTGGAAATTTCAAAATAAACAAAATTCTCTTACTTATATAGCACCTTAACGAGGTGATCAAACTTGAAATTTTCTTTTTGTTTTTTATTATTATTATTATTATTTATAAGTCACAAATGCCCAGTGAGGAAACTGATAAGGTTCTCGTGATTGGGATTATTACTTTACCGCATGGTCGAGATCATTGAACACACAGAGTGGAATATTTTTGCATTGCACCAAAGCAGTGGAATTATGTAATAGTTAAGGCATCTTCACTACAGCTATTCCAGAGCACGTTGCCCTTTTTAAAAGTTCACCGTTTGCTATCCTGTTGCAATTCGTTGCGGAGTGTCCACAGACATTCCCTAACAAATTGCAGATCACATTCAAGGTGGGAAAATGCGTTTTATTAAGGTTACACGTTCTACCACGAAGGTCGTTCTCATTCTGCTGATTCGCCTAATGATAATGAATAATCAGTTAACCACTCTCGACGCCGACGGGATAACACGAATATATTGCACTATGCTTGGCTTGATTTTGCTCAGAATTGGTACACTAAACAGTCGTGTCTGCATTTTTTGCCATCCTTCAGGAGAGGAGACCATTATTATTTTTATTTTGGTCATTTAACTTTTCTCCTGAAGGAAATTTTATCTCTCGAGTAATTTTGAGGATAACATTATTAGCTTATAGGTGTATAAGCTTTAAGGCGTGGCACTTGCACTTAAATTTAACAAAGGGATCCCAATCTGAGCTTCCAGCACCCCACCAGACAATCTTCTCAAGCATTGGTTTCAGATTAATTAAACTGTTGGAATCCGTTGTACTTTTTTCGATAGAGCCCAAAGAAAGTCCCGATCTCCATAAAACAGATGGTTTGAGTGAGGCTAATACTGCTTATCGTACAACTCTTATATGACAATAATCTTACACTTTTGCTTGCACTAAAATCCCAACCACTCGTTTAGGCTTGAAAGTGCTGATATTAGTTTCATAGGTACCGTCTTTACTCTTCTGACAGTTACCGTTTCTACTCTCTACCTTGAATATGTTCAGACAGTCAACCAAGTCAAGCTTTTGTTCCAGTGTCTGTGCCTTATTGCTATCGGAGGGAGACTGTTTATAGGCAATCTTAACTAGATTGCAGCAATGCACATTCATACAGAAGCGTCAGCCCCCAGAACTCCACCATTCAAGCATCTTGAACAGTGGTTTGAGGATATTCAACTCTTGTAATTTGTTATACTATTTTTGATATAGACCAAGATCTCTGTCACACATATGGAATAAGTGGGGCCATTACTGCCTATCATGCTTACCTTACATAATAACCTTACACCACTGATATTGTCTATCATGTTACCCTTACACAACAACAGTCTTACACCACAGTGTGGACTAAGATCCTTACCAACACTTTGGGGTTGACATTGTTCATATCATCTTCATGGGGACTGACTTTACACTTCTGACAGTTAGCTCTTCTAATCTCCATCGTCAGTACGATCAAGCAGTCAGTCATCTCTATCATTTATTCACACGCATTTGCCTTGTTGCAATTTATGTGAGAACCCTATAGGCAGTCTCTCATAAATTGCCACAACACAAATCAACATTGATGGAATAACTTCATTTCAAGGATAATGTGGCGCACTTCCAATATGAAAACTTTAGGGTGTGGTACTTCCACTTTTAGAATGGGGCCCACATATGAGCTTCCAGCACTTTACCCGAGCATTGGTGTCAGACATAGCTGTTTATTTGAAGGATGGGTGGGTGAGTGAATGAAAATCCCAAATGAGTGAATGAACCACATCCACGGAATATGACAACTTTAAGGTGCGGTACTTCCACTTGTTAAACTAGATTTGTATTTAAGGTCTGGTTCAAGGCTCATTTTGTCCAACAATATTGAGCTTGCCTTTCCTCCTGCCATAATTCTCATATAGAAGAAAGGGGATGAATACTCACTGTTTTTGTTTGACCCTGAACAAGTGAATTGTTCTTCTGGTTCCATCCCTAAATAAGCAAAAACTATTCATCCACAGACAACCCACAACAAACTTAATATATATATAAGAAATGCCCCCACCCCAAACAACCTTTCCTCCCGTAATAGATCTTATATAAAACGAAAGCAGAAGAAATACTCACTGTTTTTGTTTGATCTAAACAAATGAGTTCTTCTTCTGGTTCCATCCCTAAATAAGCAAAAACTCTTGATCCACAGACAACCCATACCAAATTTGAAAATGTCCCCCCCCCCCCCCCCCCCCCCCCCAAACCACACTCCTTGACGTTTTAGTTTTCTGTATCCAGATACTGAAGCTCATAGACATTTGGGGGTGGGCGGAAAAAAAAATTGCAGTACACGAAGCGGTTTTTTTCATTCGACCTTCCCGGACACCCACCCACCCCCATTAACCACAAGATTTTTCTTATTTTCCGCATATCTTTTCCCGATCATTTTGAACACCCATCCCATATCCTGCAAAAAAAAAACAAAAACAATTCCAGACATATTTTGGACATACATTTCTCAGCATCATATATCAATCTTTAGCACTGTTATTGAGGACCATTTTCTAGCGTTTCTGGGCATGTCTCATGTGACTCCGAGATTTTACAGAGGTATTTTGACATAGGGAATGTCATGCGATCGGTTTTATAGAAACCATTTTTTGACACATGAACCTGCGTAAACTCTTTAAGTTGTGACTATTTTATCCAAATGGGACATTAGAGCTTTCTTTTAATTTTTCGTTAATTTTATTTTTTATTTTAACACTGATTGGTGCAATTGTTATTTGAAGCATTTGTTCTACTGTTAGTCGTATCTTGATTCTTAATGTATCCATGTTAAAAATAATTTACACATACTTAAAGTCTTATTTCTGAAGAGCCACGAGGAACCTAAAAGACTTTTGATTATATGTGATAATGAGAACTGTTTAAATCTGTTTAAATTCACAAATAGGATGTGCAATTATAGAAATCGAGACACTCAAGGCCGAACAGAATGCTGGTTCAAAAACTATGGCCCAGCACAGGGCCCAGATGGGACAGATAGCTCAACACATACTCATCAAAACAATCCCCTGATATTTATTTATATACTGGTGTTTAAGGTCACATATTTCTGCACAATGGCTAATCATGACCACGACAGTTTGACGGGTGGAGGAAGCCAGATTACCCGGAGAAAACAACCGAGCAACGGCGAGCAATTGTCAGCTGATCAACGTACTGACTTCACATAAGCACGGTTAGCATTGGTTGAAGACCCCCCCCCCCCCGACCCCTCCGACACCCCCCCTCCAATAGCTCTATAATGTGTGTATATTGGTCTAAATCATTTTAAAGTGTTTAGTTTGGCATTAAATAGCACCACGAAAAAAGTTGCAAAGGGTTGGAAAAAATGTGTTTTTGAGCTGTTTGACCACACACACACACACACACACACACACACACACACAACACACACACACCGGCATCGTGTACTGCGATTTTTCCGACCCCCCCCCCCCCCCCCCCCACCCTCCCTACTGAAGTTGGGAGTCTTTAAATTATAAGTCAGCTGT
This sequence comes from Pictodentalium vernedei, assembly GCA_031216915.1. NCBI lineage: Eukaryota > Metazoa > Mollusca > Scaphopoda > Dentaliida > Dentaliidae > Pictodentalium > Pictodentalium vernedei. The sequence goes on along the minus strand of CM062296.1, from coordinate 644,624,335 downwards.
TTATTGTTTGTCAAGCTAATTTTCGTGTGCGGTATTTTGTATATCGTAATAACGTTTATGAGGAATCATATTCAAATTTCAGAATGAGACTTGTGTGATGGAGGAACTGTTCGTGACCACTTATTTTCGTTTCTGAGTGTTATCTGTTCTTGTCTGATTGGATGACATTTGAACGTGTGACTCTCAACTCTAATGAAATCACGTGACCACAGAATATAAGGCGGTGCGAGTTTCCTGCTTGAGCTTCGCGAGATATTCTCACTTTGGATTTCGAGGAGCCAACACCGATGAAATGAAGCTCCCATTTGTGATCCAAAAAGACACTGCTAGGTTGAAGTGTGCCCAAGTTACCACTTGTACTATCAAAGTACATAAGGGCAGAATTCACCTAGCAGTGGATTTTGATAGAGTACCAGATCCGCCGTCCTTGGGGAGGTGCAGCACCTTTCGTGGGGGATTTCCTCCCACACTGGCCACCCTCCTTGCAATCCGGACATGCAAGTAGACGAGGTTTTATCCAACCACCGACGCCGCACAAAAGACAAACACAAGACGACGCGATGCCCGCCGACTGACTGATGGCGTTCATGGAAAAGAAAAATAGGGGAAAAGGAAGAGAGAGAGGCCAGTAAGGGCCTTGAAAGCTCAACACCTGATACCCCTGAACGTTCCACGTCCAGCCCCCCTCCCCCCCCCCCCCCCCCAACACACACACACACACACACACACACACACACACACTTAGGTGGACGGTCCGGAGTACGCCGATTCGCCAGTCTGATTTCCAGCCCATCACACTCTTTGCTGGAGGAGAAGAAGGAGGAGGGAAGTCTGACTTTGGAGCAGGATGTTGTGTCGGACACTGTTCCTTTCACCCCTTCTGGTCTTACTTCTCCAGCTTTACTCCACTGGAACCCCGAACGGGAGGTGATCACCGTTGAGTCGTGAAAGCTCTCCCGAGAGAGAAGATGAGGGACAAAGACCGCATATCGTACATGCTGGAGGCACAATACATGGTCACAACCGGATATGAAGACGAAAAGCTCAAGCTTAGCTTATCTACTAACAACACTACCGGAGGAAACCATCACACCTACGGCAATCGCGAGGACCAGACCGTACCGTACCAACCACCTCAGACCTCAGACCCTCCGTCTACCACAACTTCCAAGGCAGTCTCATCTTCGCAACCTCTACTTCCTAAAAACAGCAAGAAGAAGCACAGTCGCTGCTAACCTGGCTACGGCACTCTGGTTCCTTTACTACTGCAAGCCAATGAGGATCGAAAGGGACCTGCCCCACACCGAGCCCGTGTGCCTTTGGAGCGCGAGGCCACTTTTTTCATTGCCAGAGCTTTCTTGCGAGTGTTGTAGACAAAGGAGGTCGATTGTTTCACCGGTTTGTTCAATATAAATTATCGCCATAATATAGAATAAAGATATCAAGTAATTTTATAGATGTACGTTATCTTTCTTCGAATTGGGGTTCCCTTCTCTCAATAATTCTTCGTTTTAACCGAGGTACCGGGAGAAATTAGCGAGGTTAGTTCGCTAGATTTGGAACTCGGGCCGATTAATTTAAAAAAGCATATATAACTCCGCAGGAATTTTGACTATGAAAATCCAATTTTCATAATAAGGAAACTTTTTCCTTGCTTATGTCAAGAAATTAAATCTTTGTGGACAATAGTTGATAGATACTTCATTGAGAAAAATATTTGACTCGGTTACAAATTGTATTGGCTGAGTTCGGACAGAGATTTCTTTTACTGGATCAGCCGTATTCAATGCGACCAGTCTTGGTGTTGCCGTATTATGCCACCCCCCCCCCCCCCCCCCAATAGACTGTGAATGAAAATTCTAGTGGCCAAGGCAACGAACGCACTGGCTTAAAATTTCAAATTACATATATTTGCATTAGAAGTACTTTTTTGTTATGATATATCCACCCTTGATTATATTGGATGATGTGTCTGCGTGAATATTTCCCCCAATTCTGCAGAGAAGCTTTTTCGTCAAAAGGGTGGAAAGTTGCTTTTTTCCCGTTTTTAGCCTTCAGGCTGCCTTCAAACCCCAAGGGAGCCGATTGGCCTCACAGGGCCTCGTAAATTATTGCTCAGTCATCTCCAGCTCTGGTCTCTGAATTAAAATCTGGGTTTTTCCTACTTATCGACAATTGAAAACCGATTATCCGGCACCTGTTTTATTTTTTCGATTGAAGAATTACCGCAAACGAAATTATTTGTGAACTGTTTCTACCTTTGACAGTAGCCTACATTCAACCATTCTCCTTTGTTTTTTTGTAGAGGGGTGAGAGGTACTTTTCTAAGTTTTTTTTTCGAATGAAGATTTCAACCCCCAAAGTGTAGACCTCCCCCATCCTGTCCAGTAAGTTTGAAATTTTTTAAAAATAATTTTCGCGAACCACCACTGACAATACTTGGGCATGGTTCCAGGGCATTTCCTCTCAAATGCATCTCGGCACAGGCGTTTCATTCCAAGTCGAGTTTCATACCGGGACGCGATTCGTTCAAAAAGCCGGGGGGGGGGGGGGGGGGGGGTACCGTTTCAAGTTTTTTTTTCAAATGAAGATATCAATCCAGAAGTTTGGACCATGTCCAATAAACTTGAAATTATTTAAAAATAATATCTTGTGAACCATCAGTCACACTACTTTGAGATGTGGTATTCATCTTCTTTTGGTGAGAGAGTTTCAAGTTTTTTTCACGGAATGTTTCTTGTTTATATTCTAATACGAAGAGAATGTATGATATATGCACAAAACAAAGGTTTTCAAGGTATTTTCTCGCGCGCTTGTGCGTGCACAAACCTTTTCTTGTTCAATTCGGTTGTCATGATTTATTTAGTCGAATACATGCGTTTGGAAAAGTCGTTCCGCCCCAATTCCATTTCGCCCGGATCATTTCGCCCCTATATTGAAACGACCCGGGTATGAGGGTCGAAATGGCGATGATTTTGAGGCATTCTCCACAAATTGTACAAAACAGGGTTGGGAATACCGGAAATTAAAATTGTGTTTGTACAAAAGATTTTAACATTTTTATATTTTGGTGGACTTCACAAAAGAATTTTTAGACTTTGCCGAGCTTATTTTCCATTCCTTACTAAACATTGCCAGTGATATTTTCCCCCCAATAATTTATTGTGTCAGTGGTGTTATATACACAGTGATGTGGGCTGTGGTCAATTATGAAAGAATACAACAATATCACCTATTGCAACAGTAAACTACCATGTAACTTTGTATGACGCCCAACACGCCTAAGAAAAAAACCAGCTAACACCTTTTTCTAATTTTAATTTAACGAAGTGCCTTCAAATTTGTATGAACAAAGTGTTGGTGTTTTACATTCCACAATGATATGGTATCCACTTCGAATCCAATTTTCTGGACCATAGGTGTGCAATGCAACAAGTTAGATTCCACGCAAAGTAATTTGGAATACAAAATAGCGGGACTGGATAACGCATGATGTAAACACGGAATAACACCACTGACAATGCAAATAACACCACTGACATAAAATAACACCACTGACATGATAGTGCACAGGATATTTCGTAACAATAAAATTTGAAGTTTTAAAGCATTTAGCATGTATTCTTACGAATATATTTTTACATACGCACGCACTTGCGCGCAGTGGCGTAGGAAGCATTTGGATGTTGGGGGGGGGGGGGGGGGCACACATTTCTGAATGTTGGGGGGGGGCACACATATCTGATTATTGAATGATATGGCTGAGCAGCAGATTTAAAGGCATCTGACACGAGTGCTGAAGGTGCGAAGTGAATGAGGAGTGGGGGGGGGGGGGGGGGAGGTTGGGGGTGGGGTGGTGGCATTTCGAGAAAACATTTAAAACAGAGGTATCAAATGGAGCATTCTGGTGGCTTTCGGGATGAAAATCTTATTGTTTTCTTCAATAGATAAAGTCGACTTTTTTTTATCCCTTTCCCCAACGTAACGGCCAAAACCGGCCAGCGCTATACACGAAAATCGCCATTCATTTTGTTTTTATATTTTCATTTTTTGCTTCCAAAACATAGGTTATGACCCCTCATTGGAACGGGCGCGTCGTTCCAATGAGGGGTCATAACCTGTTTTGGAAGCAAAAAATGAAAATTTTTAGTTACACGAGAATTTTTTTTACGAGTGTCGTCTGCTACTAGAGTTAGGTAAAGGGTTAACAGCATGTTGGAAATTTTTAAAGATGCTGGTACTCCCTTCCCGTGAATTATGCAAATGCTGCATCCTAGTGATACAGGATTTGCGAAATTTACGCAAAGGAAATGTCGTATCCGCTGGAACAGATGCCTGATCATGCCTCTATAGGTTCATGAATATGTCATGGAAACCGCAACCAATAAACTGAATTTGTCTTGGTACTGCATACACACCAGTGTAAGTTACACTGGTGTGCATGTAGTACCAAGACAAATTTGACAGTGTTGGCTGGATATACAGGCAGTCAACACTGGTGCAAAATCACAGACATGTAGGACTGTAGGAGAGTTCACTACGAGGCCTATTATTTTCACCAAAAACACGGAAAAAAAGTTGGGGGGGGGGGGGCACGTGCCCCCTGTGCCCCCCGGTTCCTACGCCCCTGCTTGCGCGCGTGTGTGTGAGGGTATGTGTACTAAATGCATGAGTGTGTGCGTGTGCGTTTAGAGTGTTTATTGGTTTCGGGAAGAGGCAAAGGTGTTAGATATGGATTGGTAAAGATTTGTTCAGAAACCCGGGTTGGCAGATTTAGATATGAAATGTCGGTTAGACAGAAATTCCAAGTTCTCTGTAAATAAATAGCTAAAGACAATTAAGTTGAGGAAATATCAGGAAAAGATTTATTAATATGTGATGTATCATCACAACACATCCGATCCATTCATAAACAAGCAAAAAACACACACCCGGTACAAATAAAAATAGTTACAAGTACAATCTGATACTATACTACAATTTAAATTTGTATAGGTTGACACTCATTATAGATGTGCTACACGGTATATTCATCATAAAGCGCACCCCATGTTTCATCTATAACCACATATCGTTTGTTTATGTCAAATTGTGGCTCCGGTATCAGACAGAGCACATCTTCATCGACATACCAGGATATATCCGGTCTTGGCTTTGGCCAGAAGTACTTATTTTTGCTTACGCGGTGCATACAATTTATTTTTAAATTATTGTCATCAACCTCCATTATTTGGCCTGGGTAAACTTTACCTTCATACAAAACGGCACACCATTGGTTTATATGATCAGATGTAAATTCTTCTGGACGTATATGTCCTGTATTTGGGTCAGAATTACAGGCAGCTGCTTCCAAAGATTGAGGCTTGCATGTTGCTACTTCATCTACACACTTACTTGACCTTAGATTGCTAAAATTCAAACAAATTTTTTGTAAACTGAAACAAAGGCATGTAATGAGACCTTTACTTTTACTGCAAACACAGCTCAAGCATCTGAAATAAATTTCTTTTTCAGAGGTAGATATAACCTGATGAAAAGATTTTGTGCCCTTAACAGGCTTAAGATAAATGCTAGATAGTACTTGTGATTTTATGTCTACAGATGATGCGTCAACATAATAAAGTTTCACTGCAGAATTTGTTGTAGAAAGTTGTTCAAACATTGTGATTGCATCAGGAATGTCGGTTCCATTTTGCACAAGATTGTCTGCAGACCGCTTGATGGACCCACCAACTCCATCAGGTGCCCCTTTATCATGACTTGATTCAAAAAAAATGCCAACTTGCAGCTTTAA